>NW_026847549.1:6099092-6160856 GCF_025583915.1 Anolis sagrei ordinatus | reverse complement strand
CACTGCTATTATTTATCATTTACTTACAGAGCACCGTTCATAACCCTGGCACAGTAACTTATCCCAAAAGTACACAGTCTAAGATATTATTCTTGTTATGATTATGTATAGTATTATTATGTGATTATTATTAATATTACTGTCATTATTGATGGGGGTTGCAGCCTGAGCAGGTCTTGGGATGATGGGAATTCCAACCCATCTTCATATATATGAGTCAAATGCTGTCTGTGCCACAAAGGCTGTTGCTAGGTGAAGTGGCCCTCTGTGACGTCACTGGGTTGCCTGTTGCTGATGCATATTATATATATCTATATCTATATATATCTGAAGGCATATAATAAATATAATCTGCGTAGATGATAGAATATTATAAGTATCTACACACATATATATATCTGAATATATATATATATATATATATATATACTCTGCATAGTTGATAAATTATTATAAAAAGTATTTGCATATTATATATGTGTGTGTATATATAAATATATTTCTGTAGACATATATATATAATCTGCAAAGACAATAGACTATTATATATATATATTTCTGAATATATATATAATCTGCATAGATGATAGGCTCATATATATAGTATATATGTGTGTGTGTGTATATATATATATTTCTGAAGACATATATATAATCTGCATAAATTAGAGGCTATTATATATATGTATAATATAAGAAAGGGAGAAAGAAAGAAAGAAAGAAAGGGAGGGAGAAAGAAAGAAAGAGAGAAAGAAAGAAAGGGAGAAAGAAAGAAAAGAAGAAAGAAAGAGAGAGAGAAAGAAAGAAAGGGAGAAAGGAAGAAAGAAAGAGAGAGAGAAAGAAAGAAAGGGAGAAAGAAAGAAAGAAAAGGAGAAAGAAAGAAAGAAAGAAAGGGAGAAAGAAAGAAAAGGAGAAAGAAAGAAAGAAAAGGAGAAAAATCCTGAAGATCCTAGAGTTTCCCTAGAGGGAACATATTAATCAAATTCATGAAAGTAAAACCCGTAAATGTGGAGGTCTGGTTATCATGGAAAACCTATCAATACAACTGAAATCCAAGTTTATGCTACAGATAAAGAACTACAGATAGAGAAAGAAGAAATTGAAGGATTCTGTGCTGGAGCCCAGGAGGAAAATGACCACGTGCCAAAACAGGATTTCTTGTTGATTGTAGGAGATTGGAATGCAAATATAGGAAACAGAGCAGAATCAAAGATTTATAGGAAATTTTGGATTACTCAAACCACTGCACCATGCCCTGTGGACTAAGCCACTTGGAACCCTTGGTTATTGGTGTCTGTTGCAAACAGTGACCGTACTCACTGTTTTCCCCTCTCAAAAACAAGTCATGCCAGACTAATCTGATCTCTTTCTTCGATAGAGCTACAAGCTGGGTAGATGCGGGGTATGCCGTGGATGTAGCGTACCTGGATTTCAGTAAGGCCTTCGACAAGGTCCCCCATGACCTTCTGGCAAGGAAACTAGTCCAATGTGGGCTAGGCAAAACTACGGTGAGGTGGATCTGAATTGGTTAAGTGGACGAACACAGAGAGTGCTCACTAATGCTTCCTCTTCATCTTGGAAAGAAGTGACAAGTGGAGTGCCGCAGGGTTCCGTCCTGGGCCGGGTCCTGTTCAACATCTTTATTAATGACTTAGATGAAGGGCTAGAAGGCATGGATCATCAAGTTTGCAGACGACACCAAATTGGGAGGGATAGCCAATACTCCAGAGGACAGGAGCAGAATTCAAAACGATCTTGACAGATTAGAGAGATGGGCCAAAACTAACAAAATGAAGTTCAACAGGACAAATGCAAGATACTCCACTTTGGCAGAAAAAAATGAAATGCAAAGATACAGAATGGGTGACGCCTGGCTCGAGAGCAGTACGTGTGAAAAAGATCTTGGAGTCCTCGTGGACAACAAGTTAAACATGAGCCAACAATGTGATGTGGCGGCAAAAAAAGCCAATGGGATTTTGGCCTGCATCAATAGGAGCATAGTGTCTAGATCTAAGGAAGTAATGCTACCCCTCTATTCTGCTTTGGTTAGACCACACCTGGAATATTGTGTCCAATTCTGGGCACCACAATTCAAGAGAGATATTGACAAGCTGGAATGTTTCCAGAGGAGGGCGACTAAAATGATCAAGGGTCTGGAGAACAAGCCCTATGAGGAGCGGCTTGGGAACTGGGCATGTTTAGCCTGAAGAAGAGAAGGCTGAGAGGAGATATGATAGCCATGTATAAATATGTGAGAGGAAGCCACAGGGAGGAGGGAGCAAGCTTGTTTTCTGCTTCCTTGGAGACTAGGACGCGGAACAATGGCTTCAAACTACAAGAGAGGAGATTCCATCTGAACATGAGGAAGAACTTCCTGACTGTGAGAGCCATTCAGCAGTGGAACTCTCTGCCCCGGAGTGTGGTGGAGGCTCCTTCTTTGGAAGCTTTTTAGCAGAGGCTGGATGGCCATTTGTCAGGGGTGATTTGAATGCAATATTCCTGCTTCTTGGCAGGGGGTTGGACTGGATGGCCCATGAGGTCTCTTCCAACTCTTTGATTCTATGATTCTATGATTCCCCCAGGCAGGAAGCAACAGGACCCCAGTTCACGAAGCGGCCAGGGGAGGGGAGACTGTCCAACTACGAGAGCTCATTGAGAATGGCGCCTGCGTCAACCTGGTCACCTACGACTCCATCACGCCGCTGCACGAGGCCAGTCTCCGAGGACAGACGCAATGCGTGGAAATGCTCCTTGCTGCCGGAGCCCAGGTAGGTGCAGACTAGTCGGGTCTAATAACAACATAGGATGCTCAAGTCCCATTATAAACAATCTATATAAATAAAAATGTAATGTTCGTTTGTGGGATTAACAGAACTCAAAAACCACTGAGGGAATTGTCACCAAATTTGGACACGATACAACTAACAACCCAATGTATGTCCTTCACTCAAAAAAACAACGAAAACAAAAAACAGAAATGACTTCTAAGCTGCATGTCCACAAAGGAGAAACTGCATGCCCACAGAGACCCATGGCCACGCCCCCTCCTCCTTGCGCGCATGGACAGCCACACAAGCGAGAGTGGGCACCATGGGAATGTGGGTGGAGCTTGCCGCATGGAGCCCCTTCCCTTTCCCTGCTATGTCAGGAGGGCGGTCTCCTCCTCCTCCTCCTTTCCCTGTTGGAAGAGGAAGGGGCGGATGAGTGGCAGCGGCAGCAGTGGAGCCCCCAGGCAAGGAAGAAGGGGAGGAGGAGGAGGCGAGGAAGGTCAACGGTGCTTGAGTGAAGGAGCTTCCTTCTCTCCCTCACTCCCTTCCCTTCTTTCCTCCCTTTCCTTCCTTTCTCCCTTTCTTGTTGATTGTTTCCAAATGCCGGCTGAGATCTTTTGACACGGCACCCAGTGTGCGGATCATCACTGGGACCACCTGCACTGGTTGATGCCAGAGCCTTTACAGTTCGATTTTGAGGTCTTGGTAATGGCTGACATAAGTTCCAATAAACCATTTGGGCCACAGAGTTGTGCCTCTGTTTGTGGTCCATCTGTACGATTTTCTTGCAGCAGCTGAGGATATCCTCAATGATTTCATCAGCTTCCTTACACAGTCTGCATTTTGGGTCATCAGCTGGCCTTAATAGAGGTGGGGGGGGGGGCTGAATGCAGTTCAGATGATGGGTCAGAGAGGCCTGTATTGCTGCAAGAGGATTCTCAAGGTCTTGAGCCTGGGAAAGACTCTTCGCCACAGTCCCCTGGTCATTTATCTCCAGGTGCAGATTTTAACGAAGCCTTGAACAGAAGAAGTGTTTTTAACCAACAAAAACAAACAAGCCATCAATTACAGCACTCAGCCAGATTACAGCAGAAGTTAGAAGTGAAACCAAAGTTAAGGAAAAATCTGTTCTTCGCTGTTTGGGAAATAGGGCAGGGATATAAGTGCCAAGTACAGAATCTAGCTTCAGACGAAGCAATGTTGAATTTACATTAAGTTCCTGGACTCTTGTCTTTGTTTGATTCTTGTTTTAAGTTCCTTTGCTGTTATTTGCCTTTGAAATCAAGTTCTAGTTTCATGGACTTCTTTGGCTATTTCTCTTTGGATTAATTGCTCCTTTTTCTTCCTAATCAATTGGATTTACCTTTTACTCTGGATTACTTTTTATTGCTTTGGCTTTTATTACCTTCAATAAACTGCTTGCTATTTTAACTCAACCATGTGGTGTTTAAAGTCAGAGGGGATCCCGCTCTGGAGTGCAACAAGCAGTCCTACTTGAGAGTTCCTTAACGTCCTATTTTTTTCACACCGCAGGTTGATGCTCGGAACATTGACGGGAGCACCCCGCTCTGTGACGCCTGTGCCTCTGGGAGCATCGACTGTGTGAAGGTCCTGCTCTCCCATGGGGCCAAGGTCAACCCGCCCCTCTACACTGCCTCTCCCCTCCACGAGGCCTGCATGAATGGTAAATCAACAGCAGCCTTGGGAGGATTCAAGAGATGGAGAGTGCACCATCCTCTCATAGAGTCAGACATGGGCAAACTTGGGCCCTCCAGGTGTTTTGCTCTTCACCCAATATCTTCACATCTGATGACTGTGTCCGTCTTCAAGGCATTGTCTGTTCTAGAGCTTTTCCATGACCTTCTGGCAAGGAAACTAGTCCAATGTGGGCTAGGCAAAACTACGGTGAGGTGGATCTGTAATTGGTTAAATGGACGAACCCAGAGGTGCTCACTAATGCTTCCTCTTCATCTGGAAAGAAGTGACGAGCGGAGTGCCGCAGGGTTCCGTCCTGGGCCCGGTCCTGTTCAACATCTTTATTAATGACTTAGATGAAGGGCTAGAAGGCAGGATCATCAAGTTTGCAGACGACACCAAATTGGGAGGGAGAGCCAATACTCAAGAGGACAGGAGCAGGATTCAAAACGATCTTGACAGATTAGAGAGATGGGCCAAAACTAACAAAATGAAGTTCAACAGGGACAAATGCAAGATACTCCACTTTGGCAGGAAAAACGAAATGCAAAGATACAGAATGGGGGACAATGCCTGGCTCGAGAGCAGTACGTGTGAAAAAGATCTTGGAGTCCTCGTGGACAACAAGTTAAACATGAGCCAACAATGTGATGTGGCGGCAAAAAAAAGCCAATGGGATTTTGGCCTGCATCAAGAGGAGCATAGTGTCTAGATCTAGGGAAGTATGCTACCCCTCTATTCTGCTTTGGTTAGACCACACCTGGAATATTGTGTCCAATTCTGGGCACCACAATTCAAGAGAGATATTGACAAGCTGGAATGTGTCGAGAGGAGGGCGACTAAAATGATCAAGGTCTGGAGAACAAGCCCTATGAGGAGCAGCTTAAGGAGCTGGGCATGTTTAGCCTGAAGAAGAGAAGGCTGAGAGGGGATATGATAGCATGTATAAATATGTGAGAGGAAGCCACAGGGAGGAGGGAGCAAGCTTGTTTTCTGCTTCCTTGGAGACTAGGACGCGGAACACGGCTTCAAAGGAAGGAGATTCCACCTGAACATGAGGAAGAACTTCCTGACCGTGAGAGAGAGTGGTTCAGCAGTGGAACTCTCTCTCTGACCTGGAGTGTTGTCGGGTGGAGGCTCCTTCTTTGGAGGCTTTTAAGCAGAGGCTGGATGGCCATTTGTCAGGGGTGATTTGAATGCAATATTCCTGCTTCTTGGCAGAATGGGGTTGGACTGGATGGCCCATGAGGTCTCTTCCAACTCTTTGATTCTATGATTCTATGATTTTCCAGTGATTTGGTCTCCTCTCCTCTTTTCTTTTCAAGGCAGTGCCGAGTGCGTTCGCCTCCTGGTCGACATGGGTGCAAACCTGGAAGCTCACGACTGCCACTTTGGCACCCCGTTGCACGTGGCATGTGCCAGGGAACACCTGGACTGTGTGAAGATTTTGCTCAATGCAGGTGAGCGAGACCTAGGAAGGTATGCGCTTTTTCCGTTTGCAGGTTGAGCCTCCTTTGGCCAAAATGCGAAGGATGAGACATTTGCCAGATTTCAGAATACCAATATTTGCAGATGCGTCCCAAATGAGGGAAGGGGTGCTAGGCACACATCCAACACCTGCTGAGTTTTCAGCACACTTACTTACTTACTTACTTACTTATTTATAGCCTGCTTTTCTCCCACAAGTAAGACTCAAATGGTTAAAAACAAAAATTTCATGATATAAGAACACAACATCATCTCCCCAACACAAGCAAATAGACAATAAACCAACACATTACATGATTAACTGGATATTTTTATTACAAAAGTGTGAGTCAAACACTGAAAGAGTGAGTAGGCTGAAGCCTGTTAAAGTCAGTGGGCCAATGCTAGTGTCCTCCTGAGGAGAGTGAGTAAGCCACGAAGTGGTCCCTCAAGTAGACT
This sequence comes from Anolis sagrei ordinatus, assembly GCF_025583915.1. Lineage (NCBI taxonomy): Eukaryota > Metazoa > Chordata > Lepidosauria > Squamata > Anolidae > Anolis > Anolis sagrei. The sequence goes on along the minus strand of NW_026847549.1, from coordinate 6,154,467 downwards.
GCCCATTTAGGGCAGTGTTTCTCAACCTTCTTAATGCCGTGACCCCTTAATGCAGTTCCTCATGTTGTGATGACCCCCAACCACAACATTATTCTTGTTGCTACTTCATAACTGTAATTGTACTCCTGCTATGAATTGTAATGTAAATATCTGATATGCAGGATGTATTTCCATTCACTGGACCAACTTTGGCACAAATACCCGATATGCCCAAATTTGAATACTAGTGGGGTTGATTTTGTCAATTGGGAGTTGTAGTTGCTGGGATTTATAGTTCACCTACAATCAAAGAGTATTCCACACTCCACCAACGATAGAATTGAACCAAACTTGGCACGTGAAACTCCCATGACCAACAGAAAATACTGGAAGGGTTTGGTGGGCATTGACCTTGAGTTTGGGAGTTGTAGTTCACCTAGATCCAGAGAGCACTGTGGACTCAAGACAGTGATGGATCTGGACCAAACTTGACACGAATACTCAATATGCCCAAATGTGGTGGTGTTTGGGGGAAATAGACCTTGACACTTGTGAGTTGTAGTTGCTGGGATTTATAGTTCATCTACAATCAGATAACATTCTGAATCCCATCAATGATAGAATTGGCCCAAACTTCCCACACAGAACCCCCATGGCCAACAGAAAATATTGTGTTTTCTGATGGTCTTTGGTGACCCCTCTAACACCCTCTCATGACCCCTCCAGGGGTCGCGACCCCCAGGTTGAGAACCACCTTGAATTGCACCCGGAAACAGGCTGGAAGCCAGTGTAGCTGTTTCAGAAGCAGTGTAATTCTTGCCCTATATCCCGCTCTCATAAGCCATCTAGCAGCTGACCTTTGAATGATTTGCAGTTCCTGAACGCTCTTCTGGGGCAGCCCTATGTAGAGCGTGATACAGTAGTCTAGTCTGGATGTGACTAAGGTGTGTACTTCCATAACCAGAAGGTGAGCACAGAAGGATCTAGGACAGGCATGGGCAAACTTCAGCCCTCCAGGTGTTTTGGAATTTAACTCCCACATTTAGGCTGTTAGGAATTGTGGGAGTTGAAGTCCAAAATACCTGGAGAGCCCAAGTTGATCCAGGCCTGCTCTGTAGTAACTCAGCAAAGTTGAAATTCTACACTCAAGCACCAAGGAGCAAATTTGCTTGATGCCTCTCCTTTCAGGAGTTCCCTGTAGCATGCCGACCTTATGCGTCTGTTTGACTTTTATTTATTTTGGTGCCCCCAGGAGCCAATGTGAATGCTGCCAAACTCCACGAGACGGCTCTCCACCACGCCGCCAAAGTGAAAAACGCTGATCTGGTGGAGATGCTGGTCGAATTTGGAGGGAACGTTTGGGCCCGGGACAACCAAGGCAGGAAGCCTTCCGACTACGCCTGGAGCAGCAGCCCCGCGGCCAAATGCTTTGAGCATTACGAAAGTGAGTCAGGCCCAGAGTTTGGACAAGTTCCTTTTCTTTTAACTGGAACTCTAATAATAATAATAATAATAATAATAATAATAATCCAGCATGGCTGGGGGATTTGGGGAATTGCAATACTAAATATCGTTGCTGTGCGTCTGTGTAAATGTATTGTCAAAGGCTTTCATGGCTGGAATCACTGGGTTGTTGTAGCTTTTTTGGGCTATATGGCCATGTGCTAGAAGCATTCTCTCCTGACATTTCGCCTGCATCTATAGCAAGCAGATGTTGCTTCTAGAACATGGCCATATTGCCCGAAAAACCTACAACAACCATGTCTGTATAAATGTTTGCCTCTATACTCCTTGCCTCGATACCAAGTATGTGCAAACTTTGGCCCTCCAGGTGTTTTGGACTTATTTATTTATTTATTACTAGCCTTCCCCTGCCATGCGTTGCTGTGGCCCAGTTCATGTGTATGTGTTTTGTGTGTATATATATTTGTGTATATGTGTATATATATGTGGTTTGTGCATGCATCATAATGTATTTTTAATTTTTTTTTTGCTTTTAAAGTCTCCTCCACTATGTTTTCCAGTGTTTTTATGAGTAATGATCACTTGTTGGCCTGAGAGGTGTCTTGTGTCCAAATTTGGTGTCAATTCGCCCAGTAGTTTTTGAGTTATGTGAATCCCACGAACAAACATTACATTTTTATTTATATAGACTAGCTGTACCCGCCACGCATTGCTGTGGCCAACCTTCCCTCCCTCTTTCTCTCCTCTCTTTCTCTCCTTCTCTCTTTCTCTTCCTTCCTTCCTTCCCTCTTTTTCATTTCCTTCCTCTTTCCCTTCTTCTTTCTTCCTTCTCTACCTGGTTCTTTCTTCCCTTCCTTTGCTCTTTGGTTCCATCCTTCCCTCTCTCTTTCCTTCCTTCTTTTGCTTTTTTTATTTCCTTCTTCCTTCTCTACCTTTCTTTCTTTCTCTCCTTCCCACCGTCTTTCTCTCTTGCTCTCCCTCCTTCTCTTTCCTTCCTTCCCTCCCCCTTTCTGTGTATATGTGTTTTGTGTGTGTATATATGCATATATATGTGTGTATATATATTTGTGTGTGTGTATATGTGTGTGTTTGTGTATATATGTGGTTTCGCACATGCGTTGTAATGTATTTTTGGTTTTTTGCTTTTAAAGTCTCTTTTGCTGTGTTTTTCAATGTTTTATGAGTGATGGTCACTCGTTGGCCTGAGAGGTGTATTGTGTCCAAATGTGGTGTCAATTCGCCCAGTAGTTTTTGAGTTATGTTTCTCCCACAAACTAACAGTACATTTTTATTTATATAGATTTTATTTACAGTATTTATATTCTGCCCTTCTCACCCCACAAGGGACTCAGGGCATATTACAATGCACATATACATGGCAAACATTCAATGCCAGTTAGACATCCAAGATATAAATAGACAGGTACAGAGGCAATTTAACTTTCCAGCTTTCCGGCTTCATGAGGGTATGCTCGATTCCAGCCGCAGGGGAAGCTGCCACTTCACTGTCCATTGTGACATCGAGTCCTTTGATGGAGTACTTCCTCATTCTTCTGCACGCTGCTGGAAGGTTTTATGGTGTCGTAAATTAGTTAAATTATCCTCCCAGCATAAAGCGGTACCTAAATGTTCTGGCTTCTGGGCTGCATAGGTCAACAGCAAGCTAGACTAATAGCCAGAAGCTTACTCCGACCTGGGATGGCTTTGAACTCATGATCTCTCGGTCAGTAGTGATTTAATGCAGCTAGCTCCCAGTTAGCTGCGCCACTGACCGGTGTGTTAGGAATGGTGGGAGTTGAAGTCCAAAGCCAGCTGTTAGGAATGGTGGGAGTTGAAGTCCAAAACACCTAGAGGGTCAAAGTTTGAACATGCCTGCTCTATACACTCATCCTCTTCGTTTATTTCCTTCTCCCAGAAACCCCCCTAAGCTTGTCCCAGCTCTGCCGACTCAGCCTGAGACGAGCCATCGGCCAGCGCGGGCTGGAGAAGGTGGCCCAACTCCACATCCCTCCACGATTAATTGAATTCGTCTCCTACAAATGAGCAACCACCCAAAGGGCAAGGACATCACCGCCTAGATGCACGCCTGTACCAGACTCTGTCCACGTTGACTCTCAGGCCACCTGTCCTTACCTTTCCCCGAAGACTTGGCTTCAATGTAATGGATGTAAATACTATTTATGAGCAATTAGTAATTTAAAGACTTTCTGACGGGGTCCCTTGTGACAACCCGTCCTCGAAGAGCACTTTGCATTTTTATGGTGCTTTTTCTAAGCACACGGAGACAGTACGGCAACTTGCACTTTTCTTCTTATCCCGGCATTCTGGTTGGGAAAAGATACAGCACTTGCATTCAGACTGGAAATGTTGTTCCACAGCTACTTCTTATAATGGCATGAATGTCAACAAGTTGGCAGAAATGGCCTTTTAGCAGAGCAAGGCGCATTCGGCATCTTTTGGCCCCTTTGCATGCTGGGTCCCACGTTTTGCTCCTTCCAATAAAACTGGAATCTCTCAATTTCCTGCATACTGTATTTATGCCCAGTGTTTGAGGGAGTGAGCAAGGTCTGTTGGGCGAGTGGGCTTATTACTGTGCGAAGCAACCTGTCCATATAATGAACTAGGATTCATGAGTTATTGACCTCATATTTACACTAAGCAGCAGTTCTCAACCACAGAGAAGGCCCTCTCCCTCATACCCACCAATCGCGCCTGCGAAGGGAGCAGGAGTGAGAGCAGGGCCTCTCCAGATGATCGAAGAGATTGTGTGGGTTCGTACACAGAAATGCGGTCACGCAGGTAAGCAGGTCCCAAACCGTTCCGGGCTTTGTAGGTGAGAACCTGCACCTTGAATTGGGACCGGAAAATGAATGGCAGCCAGTGGAGCTTCTTAAACAGAAGGGTTGACCGCTCCCTATAAGTCGCTCCAGTTAGTAACCTGGCTGCCGTCCGTTGTACCAATTGAAATTTCCTAGCCGTCTTCAAGGGCAGCCCCATGTAGAGTGCATTGCAGTAGTCCAATCTGGACCACCATGGCCAGATCCGACTTCACGAGGTACGGTCGCAGCTGGCGCATGAGTTTCAATTGTGCAAAGGCACTCCCAGCCACTGCTGACGCCTGGGCTTCAAGCATTAGTTATGAGTTTAAGACAGTGGTTCTCAACCTTGGGTCCCCAGATGTTTTTGGCCTACAACTCCCAGAAATCCTAACAGCTGATAACTGGCTGGGATTTCTGGGAGTTGTAGGCCAAAAACATCTGGGGACCCCAGGTTGAGAACCACTGGTCTAGGAGGACACCCCGACTGCGGACCTGTGACTTCAGGGGGAGTGCAACCCCATCAAGCACACGTTGCCACCCTATACCCCCATCCAGCTTACGATCGCCCAGGAGAACCTCTGTCTTGTCAGGATTGATCCTTAGCTCATTCATCCTCATCCAGACAGCCACAGCGGCCAGGCACTCGTCCAGTACTATGACTTCCTTCAGTCTCAACACTATACTTCTATGGAATCACATTGGCTTTTTTAGCTGCTGCATCACACTACTGACTCATGCTCAACTTTTTTTGGTGTACTAAGACTCTTAGATCCCTTTCCCCTAGACCAGTGATGGGCAACTTTTGAGCTTGGTGTGTCGAAATTTGCTAAAAACCTGAGCATAACTTGGGTGGGGTGTCAACTTTGAGAAAAAAACAACAACATTTTGCAATATTTATAGTTTAAATAAGAAAAATGTATATTCCATGCTGAGTTATGGAGTGAACAATACTCAAACATGCAGATGTTAAATTTGTAGAGACTTTTACAAATTTAAGGATGGAATTAGTTTGGCTCTTATAAGGTGCACTTCTCTGTATGCAGCTGCATGTGGCCGCGTGTCATCAAAAATAGCCATGCGTGTCAGTGCTGACACGCGTGTCATAGGTTCACCATCACGGCCCTAGACTGTTTCCAAGCCAGGTGTCTCCCATTCTATATCTGCACCTTTCATTTTTTATTGCAAAAGTCTAGCACTATCCATTTCTCGCTGTTGCAATTCATTTTGTTAGTTTTGGATTGTGATGAACATACTTGACCCAGCTGTCCAGACTGCCCCAAATCCCCGGGTTCCTCCGACTTTGCCTAAAATAAAGCAAAGCTCAAAACCTCATTCATTCCAAGTTCTGGCTTTGCTTGATGCTTAGGCTTCCTCGATTTGCTTCCAGCCCTTCTGCTCTTTGCATCAAGGCTTGTGCCGTGGTGAAGCTCAGTTCCAGATGTGGCCTCCGCTTGAGAGAGCCTCCTTTTGCAGCCACACAATCCCTCCTGCTGGGCCTTGCAGACTGCTGCTCGGAGCCATTGTTGACGTTGGCTGGCGCCAAAGGGAAGACTCTGAATCATTGCTAGTCAGTGGCTTCATTCCAGACTCCGGGCCAAAGACAACAAGGTGGGTCAGGAGGGGGAAAAAATCTTCCAAATGGTGAAGGACTCACAGTTTGGGCTGGATCCTGTATTATGCTTGCAAAGTATAATTCGACACCCAAGTACTGACACCATGGCTGCACCATCCATCTGCAGTGTACATTGTGCATCTTGCCATTATTATTATTATTATTATTATTATTATTATTATTATTATTATTATTATCTTTCTTTGTACCCTGCTAGCATCTCCCGAAGGACTCGATGCGGCTTACTTACAAAGGCCAAGGCCTCAAAACACAGCATAACAATACAACACCTAAAGCTAATTAAAAACAGTTAAAGCAATATTAAACAACAAGCATTAACAATACAACAAAACACTATAAAACTGGGCCGGGCCAGAGTAATGGGTACAAGGTTAAATGTGCTGATGTGACAGGTGATATGTAAGGATTATAGGGTAAGTGCAGTGTGCGGCAATCTCAATTCTAGTAAAGTGCTTCTGGGACTTGTTGTTGGAGATTCCTATTCTGGGAAGGCACATCGGAACAGCCAGGTCTTCAAGGTCTTTCTAAAGACTGCCAATGTAGGGGCCTGTCTAAGATCTTTGGGGAGGGTGTTCCAGAGTCGGGGGCCACCACAGAAAAGGCCCTGTCTCACGTCRCCACCAAACYCGCCTGCYACGCAGGTGGGATCGTGAGCAGGGTCTCTCCGGATGATCGAAATGAGCGCGTGGGTTCATAAACGGAGARGCGGTCATGCAGGTAGGATGGTCCCAAACTGTTTAGGGCTTTGTAGGTAAGCACCTGCACCTTAAATTGGGCTCGGAAAATAAACAGCAGCCAGTGGAGCTCCTTGAACAGGAGGGTTGACCTCTCTCTGTAATGAGCCATGTATGTCTGCTCCTTGTCTCATTCTGAATAAAGGAATAGTGCAAAGGGGCTCTTTCTGCCATCCTGGTGAATCAAATTTACCCTTCTTTATGCTATCCAAAACACACACACATGGCAGAAGAGGGCTGGACTGGATGGCCCTTGGAGTTTCTCCAATTCCATGAAACCTTGAGCCTCAAAGCCTAAGCAGGTAAGGTGTCTCTGATCCATAAGTGAAGTTGGCTAGGGGCGTGATAGGAGCGGTCACCCCGAGATGTCATTCTTTCCTGGAAAGCATTCTTTTCTCATCCAATTCAACAGCAGTTGCTCAACCAGAAAAACTTGCACAGAGGCTAGGATTTGATCCTTGCATGAAAGACGGGGAGGGGTCTTTTCGAAACTCTGCCTGTAATTGCTTCCAGACCCAAACGCTTCACCTTTCCCTATGGCCTCTTCCTGAAGGCGAGAGGCGACGGGTCTCCTTTCCTTTCTCCTTAACCAGCTCCATCTGGAAACTGGGCCCTTTGTTTGCTTTGGACTCGAGTGCGAGTCCCGGAGAGGTGCGGCTTGACATATTTTCCTCTCGAAACCCCCATTCCCCTTCGGTAGGCCTTACAGTAAAAGAGCTGTTGGTCTGCCAAGGTGTGCGTGTGGGGTTTTGTTTGGCTTTTCCTGCAGAAGGTACATCTGCTTCCCAGATCCTCTGCAACGTGAACCCAAAAACAGAACCAGCCACTCCTTGATTCACTTTGATGATGTATTCTTTGTTTTAGAATTATATGGTTGGAAAGACCACAAAGACCATACGGTCCAACCCCCCTGTGTTTTTAATATATGTATTTGTATGGTCCTTTGTTTAATCCATGTAGAATAACAACAACAACAACAACAACAACAAGAAGCTCGGCCTCTCATTGAACATTGAGAAAACCAAAGTGCTCTTCCAACCGTCACCAGTCAATCCCTCTCCAATGCCAGGTGTAACATTAGAAAATATTGACCATTTCCACTCCCTTGGCAGCCACCTCTCCACCAAAGTCAACATTGACACTGAAATACAACACCACCTGAGCTCTGCGAGTGCAGTATTCTTCCGAATGAAGCAGAGAGTGTTTGAGGACCGGGATATCCGTAGGGATACCAAGGTCCTTGTTGATAAAGCTATTGTCCTCCCAGCCCTGCTATACACCTGCAAGACGTGGACTGTCTACAGACGTCACATGCAACTCCTGGAACGATTCCATCAGCGCTGCCTCCGGAAAATCCTGCAAATCTCTTGGGAAGACAGGCAGACAAATGTCACTGTGCTGGAAGAAGCAAAGACCACCAGCATTGAAGCAACGCTCTTCTGCCATCAACTCCACTGGACTGGCCATGTCCGAATGCCCAATCACTGTCTCCCAAAGCAATGACTCTACTCTGGACTCAGGAATGGAAAACGGAATAGTTTTTGGACAGGAAAAGAGATTGAAAGATGGGCTCAAAGCCAACCTTAAAAATTCTGGCATAGACACTGAGAACTGGGAAGCCCTGGCCCTTGAGCGCTCCAGCTGGAGGTCAGCTGTGACCAGCAGTGCTGCAGAATTCAAAGAGGTACAAATGGTGGGTGAAAGGGAGAAAATGTGCCACGAGGAAGGCCAAGCCTGACCAGGACTGCCTTCCATCTGGAAACCGGTGCCCTCACTGCAGGAGAAGATGCAGATCAAGATTAGGGCTCCACAGTCACCTACGGACCCATCGCCAAGACACCACATTTGGAAGACAATCATCCTCAAGCTACGAGGGATCACCTAAGTAAGTAAATAAGTAAGTAAGTAAATAAGTAAGTAATAATTTATTTTAACTATGCTGTGCCCTGCCTTGAACCATGGAGAGACAGGTAACAAATACATAAATGATCGTAAAAATTGTTATCCCTCCCAGTTGGCTCAGGCAAAAGCAATCTGCTGCAGTTTCCAATTTAATCTGGTGATGTCTCCTTCATTTCCCTCATCCATCTTCCCTCCTCTTTTCTATCTTTCTATCTTTCTATCTTTCTCTCTTTCTTTCTTTCTTTCTTTCTTTCTTTCTTTCTTTCTTTCTTTCTTCTTTCCATTCTTTCTTTCCATTCCCTTCTTTTCCTTTCTTTCCTTTTCCTTCCCTCCTCTACCTTTTCCTCTTTCCTTTTTTCTTCCTCCCTCCCTCCTTTCCTTCCTTCCTCTTTCTTTGTCCTTTCTTTTTTCCCTTTCCTTCTATTTTTCCTCTCTTCCCCTCATTCCTTCAACTTCTCTCCTTTCCTTTTTCTTCCTTCCAGCCCTCCTTTTTAACTTCTTCCCCCTTTTTCTGATGCCAAACACAAATTTGAGGGGCCCTTCCAAGGCATATACCAGCCAGACACAAAAAAGAGGATCCGGACACCTGGCGAGACAGAAAACACCCAAAAAGATTTCCCCCTAATTTTCCCAATAAATCCCACCAAGTTGAAGGAAAGCCACCAAGATGTTTATTTAATTCCAACTGGAATGGATAACAACTGCAATCATTTTCCCAGGAGCCGACATGACTCGTTGGGTAAAGAAACACAATTTTTATATGAAACACCGAACTGTCAAATTCAAATTTCCCGCATCTGCCCCCTGAGCTGGCTTTGTGCTGTTTGGTTGGATCATCAGCTGGCTGGGAGGAGCAGTCCAGCAAGGCTGTGCTCTGTCCAATCAGAGCGCTAGCCCCGCTTCGACCGCTCAGCCAATAAGGAGGCAGGAGGCGGGCGGGGTGGGAAACAATGAATGGGATGGGTAAAGTGATAGGATTAAGGTGACCAATGTTTGTCCAATGACCCAACGATAGCTTAGGCTCTCAAGTCGGGTCTGAGTTATTGTTTTAGTCTTTTGAATCATCGTCTTTGTCTAGCCCCGAGATGCTAGGTCCTTTGCCTTACTGTCCTGGGATATAGAGTTCATTATTGTCCATGCAAAGCTTCTTGGTGAAGTCCTTTTGTTAGAAGCATGGGGGGGGGGGGGCTTCCAGAATCAAGAGTTGCTGGTTTATAAAAAAAATGTTGCTTTTCCTTCATATTTTCATATAGACATACATACACATAGGGAATGAGGAATGGGGCAAGGGAACATACAATGAATTCATAGAAGGGAATCATGTAGGGTCAGGGGATCCTATATCAGCTCTCCCAAAGGCCATCAAAGTTCATAAAGGTTGGTGGAGTTTATCAAAAGTTCATGGGAGTTCATGAGAGTTTGGTAAAGAGTCCACGGAAGTTCCCAAAGTTCTTAAAAGTTCATAAGAGTTGAAAAAAATCTTCAAAAAGTTTATAAGAGTTGAATAATGTTCCTAAAAGTCCACAAGAACACCCAATAGTTCATGGGGAGTGTAAGGGGAGCCATGGGGTACTGGGTGGTTGGGGTTCATTCATAAAAAAAACCCTGTAAATACAATTCATAAGAGCCAAGGAGGGCCAGCCAGGGGTCGGGGGTCCCAGGGGATGACCACAACAGATTCTCCCATGGTTGGCAGGCTTCCAGAAGCCCGAGAAGTGGAGGTATGAATATCATTGCCGCGTGGAGCCATGGATGGAAGCCAGCTGGTTCCTACACGAAGTTCCCACACAAAAGGTGGGCTCCCAGGACATAAGGGTCCATTCTGCAAAAAATGAGATAGCAGTTAGTCTTAGAATTAGTCTAGGAAAAAGATGGCACCGGTTTGGAGCCGATTGGTTGATTTATTTATTTTTTATATTTTATTTAAAACTTTTATATCCTGATCTTCTCAACCTCCGTAGAGGGACTCAGACCGGCTTACAGCAAGGATTCAATGCTAATAGTACAATCTAAAAACATCATATAATAACGAGTTAAAATACATATCGATTAAAATTACAAATAAGCCAAATCACCAAGATCATGTCCAACTCAGTCTGTATATATGGTCGATAACTTTGTTCTGTAGCCGGTTTCAACCATTACTCTGGGAATGCTTCCTTCCATAGCCAGGATTTCACCAGCCTCCTGAAGGACAGGAGGGAGGGGCAGATCTGATCTCAATCAGGAGAGAGTTCCATAGCTGAGGGGCCACCACAGAAAAGGCCCTGTCTCTTGCTCCCGCCAGACGCAATTGCGAAAGTGGTGGGACTGAGAGCAGGGCCCCACCGGAAGATCTTAATTGTCTTGATGGTTCATAGGGGAGAATACATTCGGACAGGTAAACCGGGCTGGAACCGTATAGGGTTTTGTAGGTTAAAACCAGCAGATACGGGGGCCTGGTGGGTCTCTGTATCCGCGGTTCAAAGGAATGCAATTTCGGCCTCCTGGGGCACTGCTGGAGCTTCCTGGGTGAGCCGGTGGAGCTCCGCGGCTCAGGAAAAGGAAAGATTCATAAGGATAGTGAGACAGTAAAAGACACAAAGTATCATTCTGTAGAGGGAAAAGTTACAAAAAGTCCTCTGTTGAGCCAGCTCCACTGGCTGCCAATTCGCTACCGAGCACAATTCAAGGTGCTGGCTTTAGCCTATAAAGCCCTAAACAGTTCTGGCCCCACTTACCTCTCTGAACGCATCTCCACCTATGAACCGACTAGGACATTAAGATCGTCTGGGGAGGCCCTGCTCTCGGTCCCGCCTGCGTCACAGGCGCGCTTGGCGGGGACGAGAGACAGGGCCTTCTCAGTGGTGGCCCCTCGACTATGGAATGCCTTGCCGGCAGACATCAGACAGGCACCTTCGTTGCTGGCGTTTCGGAAAAAGGTTAAGACCTGGCTTTATGAACAGGCGTTTGGCTGAACAGTGCAATCAATCAAGGAAGACGGTAAATGGAACATAGGAATGGCACAAGGATTATGAGAACGGATCTGATTTCACTGAGGTGCTATGTTGTTTGTGTGGACTGTCCTGTTCTGTTTTGTTTAACTGTTGTGGATTGATGTTGTTGATCCTGTTTGTCGCACTTGTTGCGTTTTAATTGCACTGACACTGTTAATAATTTGTATCATGTAAACCGCATAGAGTCGCCTGTCTGGGCTGAAATATGCGGTATAGAAATAAAGCAAATAAATAAATAAATACAAACAAAGGATACTTTTATTGGGGGATTGTTACAATGACAGGCTGAGCTCAGTTCAGTAAGGAAAGAAAAAAGGTCTCTGTTAGTAGAGCTGCTGCTGGAGCCACAGTCCCTTTGTCTTCTCCAAGTCCAGGTTCCTAGGAACTGTGGAACTCCCTGCTGCACCTCAAATCAGCTTGAAGGCCAGGGTCTGCGAGTTTGTCCTCATTTCTTCTCCTTTCCCTTGTTTCTCTTTTCCCCTCATAACTTTTTCCTTCCTCTTCCTTCTGTCCTTTTCTCTTTCTCCCCCTCCCTTCCTTATTTTCCCTTCTTTTTCTCTTTCTTTCTTTCCTTCCTTTCCTTCAAATACATGTCATCTAGCAGAATCCAGTTCACTCAATTACCTTTGAAATGGTCAAAACTGTGGATACTGGATCTGTGGATAGGAGACATCAGTCATTCAGTCTCCAGAAAATTCTGAGTCTGTATTTGACAACCAGATGCAACTTTGAAGGGGACTACATCTCCCAGAACTCTCAGTACCCTCAAATAGTATAAGATGTGATGTCCAGAAAAGGAAACATTTGGAAGACCTATAAAATGCAAGACCGTTCCAAAGGAAATTAGTATCAAGGTGGTCAGTTGAAACATTCACACCTAGCTCCAGCAGACAAGAATCCTTTGTCCCGCCCTGGTCATGCCACAGATATATAAACCCTTTTTCCTAGTTCCAACAGACCTCACAACCTCTGAGGATGCTTGCCACAGATAGAGGCGAAACGTCAGGAGAGAATGCCTCTAGACCATGGCCATACAGCCCGAAAAAACCTACAACAACCCAGTGATTCTGGCCATGAAAGCCTTCGACAATACAAATTAGTATCATTTTTTTTTGACTAGCAGGTCATTCTGATGGCCACCAGGAGGCAAGCAAGTATTAAGGAATACATAAAGGATTTTTTTTTTGTCGTGTCAGAGCAACCAGTCCATTATATTACATTTCTAACAGAACAAAGCAAACAAACAGAAAGATACAAAACTTATGAGTTTGGTAGTTGGTTAAATGTCCTTTGACCAGTATCTGGCCACTTGGAGTGCTTGGTGTTGCTGCAAGAAGGTCCTCCATGGTGCATGTGGCAGGGCTCAGGGTGCATTGCAGCAGGTGGTCAGTGGTTTGCTCTTCTCCACACTCGCATGTCGAGGATTCCACTTTGTGGCCCCATTTCTTGAGGTTGGCTCTGCATCTCGTGGTGCCAGAGCGCAGTCTGTTCAGCGCCTTCCAAGTCGCCCAGTCTTCTGTGTGCCCAGGGGGGAGTCTCTCATTTGGTATCAGCCATTGGTTGAGGTTCTGGGTTTGAGCCTGCCACTTTTGGACTCTCGCTTGCTGAGGGGTTCCAGCGAGTGTCTCTGTAGATCTTAGAAAACTATGTCTAGATTTAAGTCGTTGACGTGCTGGCTGATACCCAAACAGGGGATGAGCTGGAGATGTCTCTGCCTTGATCCTTTCACTATTGGCTGCTACTTCCCGGCGGATGTCAGGTGGTGCAATACCGGCTAAGCAGTGTAATTTCTCCAGTGGTGTAGGGCAGACACCCCGTGATAATGCGGCATGTCTCATTAAGAGCCACATCCACTGTTTTAGTGTGGTGAGATATGTTCCACACTGGGCATGCATACTCAGCAGCAGAGTAGCACAGCGCAAGGGCAGATGTCTTCACTGTATCTGGTTGTGATCCCCAGGTTGTGCCAGTCAGCTTTTGTATGACATTGTTTCTAGCACCCACTTTTTGCTTGATGTTCAGGCAGTGCTTCTTGTAGGTCAGAGCACGGTCCAGAGTGACTCCCAGGTATTTGGGTGCGCTGCAATGCTCCAGTGGGATTCCTTCCCAGGTAATCCTCAGAGCTCGGGATGCTTCTCTGTTCTTGAGATGAAAGGCACATGTCTGTGTTTTAGATGGGTTGGGATCAGCTGGTTTTCCCTGTAATAGGCAGTAAGAGCACCTAGAGCTTCAGAGAGGTTCTACCATCTCAAAGCTCCCTGCTTGAGCAGTAATGGCACGATCATCAGCAAGCTGGCTTCAGGAAAGGCAAAAGCTGCACATCGCAAGTGCTGAACCTGACTCAGCACATAGAAGATGGCTTTGAAAGGCAGTAGATCACAGGAGCTGTCCTGTGATCTGTGATAAAGGAATCAATAAATCTGTGATCTGTAATAAAGGAATCAATAAATAGGAAGCTAGTTAGAAGAAAATTCTACTAGTCGAAACTATCTTAGAGCTCAGAACCAGTCCTGAATTGTACCAATCTGTTCATAGAAGCAAAGAATCATAGCGTTGGAAGAGATCTCATGGGCCATCCAGTCCAACCCCATTCTGCCAAGAAGCAGGAGTCGTTGTTATTGTTATTGTTGTTGTTAATCACTAACCAATGGAGTTTTCACCTTAAAAACAGACAAGCATCCCGAGCTCTGAGGATTACCTGGGAAGGAATCCCACTGGTTGCAGGTTTGAATACACGGAGAGGTGGATGAGCTCCCTCTATCAGCTCCAGCTCCTCTTGCAGGGACATGAGAGAAGCCTCCCACAAGGATGATAAAAACATCAATTCATCTGGGCGTCCCATGGGCAACGTCCTTGCAGATGGCCAATTCTCTCACACCAGAAGCAACTTGCAGTTTCTCAAGTCGCTCCTGACACGACAAAAATAATAATCAATTTTCTTGTTTTCTTGTTTTTCTGTCCAGATTATCCAGCTCTGCTTGCGTCCAGTTCACAATTCCAGCAGTATATCTATTATTATTGTTATTAGAACACGATGAACGCAGGCTTTAGAGCGGTTTTAGTTGATATTGTATTGTTTTTTATATTGTACTTTATTAATTGTCTGTTTTTAATCTATTGTGTTGTTGTTATTGCATTTTATTGTAATTGTGGGCATCGAATTGTGCCGGATGTAAGCCGCCTTGAGTCCCCCCTAGGGGGTAAGAAAGGCGGGGTACAAATCACCAAAATAAATAAATAAATAAATATTATTATTATTATTATTGGATTTCTTATTATTAATAATTATTTATTTTTCAGATTATTTATTTTTTAGATTTATTATTATTATTAGATTATTATTATTATTATTATTATTATTATTATTATTATTATTATTATAAGATACAGAATGGGGGACAATGCCTGGCTCGAGAGCAGTACGTGTGAAAAAGATCTTGGAGTCCTCGTGGACAACAAGTTAAACATGAGCCAACAATGTGATGTGGCGGCAAAAAAAGCCAATGGGATTTTGGCCTGCATCAAGAGGAGCCTAGTGTCTACATCTAGGGAAGTCATGCTCCCCATGCTCTATTCCGCTTTGGTTAGACCACTTTACCTGGAATATTGTGTCCAATTCTGGGCACCACAATTCAAGAGAGATATTGACAAGCTGGAATGTGTCCAGAGGAGGGCGACTAAAATGATCAAGGGTCTGGAGAACAAGCCCTATGAGGAGTGGCTTAAGGAGCTGGCCATATTTAGCCTGAAGAAGAGAAGGCTGAGAGGAGATATGATAGCCATGTATAAATATGTGAGAGGAAGCCACAGGGAGGAGGGAGCAAGCTTGTTTTCTGCTTCCCTGGAGACTAGGATACGGAACAATGGCTTCAAACTACAAGAAAGGAGATTCCATCTGAACATGAGGAAGAACTTCCTGACTGTGAGAGCCGTTCAGCAGTGGAACTCTCTGCCCCGGAGTGTGGTGGAGGCTCCTTCTTTGGAAGCTTTTAAACAGAGGCTGGATGGCCATCTGTCAGGGGTGATTTGAATGCAATATTCCTGCTTCTTGGCAGAATGGGGTTGGACTGGATGGCCCCGGAGGTCTCTTCCAACTCTTTGATTCTATGATTCTATTATTATTATTATTATTATTATTATTTAATTTATACCCTGCTTTATCTCTCCCGAAGGAGACTCAGAGAGGTTCAATTAAATACGCAGAGTAGATGCTCCCTGTGTCTCGTCTTTGAAGCAGTGAGACTGATACTCTCTAACCCGACGAGGACGTACTTAATCCGACTTGCTTTATTGCAGTGCAGATTAATCAATGAATTAATTGACTAATTCACCCATTCATCTGTGCTGCAATAAAGCACTCAAGTGCTCAAGTCAGTGATGCCACACTTAAGTCGACGCAGCAGAGGGGCCCTAGGTAATTTTCAACGGTAAACAAACAGCATTTTGGCCCCCCCCCCCCCAACAATCATTGATATATATTTTCTGTTCGTCGTGGGAGTTCTGTGTGCCATATTTGGTTCAATTCCATCATTGGTGGAGTTCAGAATGCTCTTTGATTGTAGGTGAACTATACATCCCAGTAACTACACTTGCCGCACTTGCTCCCTTGCCTGGCCTGCTTTGTGTCCGGAGGCGTGCCTGAAGACCCCGGCGTGTGCACCAAAAGTCACCTCTTCTCCTGACTTTCTCCTCAGCCATTGGGACCGAGAGAGAGAGAGAGAGAGAGAGAGAGGTGGAGATGCCCACTTTCCTGAAGGTAGGCGCAAAAACAAAGGAGGGAGCGGAGGTGGGAGATACCTCCAGCCGGAGGGGCTCTCTCTCTCTCTCTTGGTCCCAATGGCTGAAGAGAAAGTCAGGAGAAGAGGCAATTTGGTGCGCATGCTGGGGTCTTCAGACACGCCTCCGGACCCGAAGCAGGCCAGGCACGGCGGCTCCGCCCCTTGGCCCACTTGTGGATTGGGGAGAGGAGAGGAGGCGGGTGGAGCGCCGGGGGATCGGGAAAGGGAGCCAGTCATGGGGAAGGGATCGAACGCGGAGAACAATTGTGCGCCGGCACTGCTCGCACACCCGGTGGCCAAGTGGAGCAGGAACGAGAGGGGCTAGGCGATGCTCAAGGGACCGGCCCCTTTGGGAAAAGGATCTCCCGGCAGCGAGGCAAGAAAGCCGAGGCTCCCCCCGGACTGCTAGGGCTGTTGTGAGCTGAGGGGGCGCTCCTCAAATGGCAGTCGAGGGGCATTTACAGAGGCGCCTCTGCGCCCCTGGCAAAAAAAGTGTTCTGCAACCGCTTAATCCGCGTAGTGGACGAGCCGCCCCTGATTATAAAAACATTCCAGTCTTGGAAATGCAACTTTTTCAGAGGCCGAGGTCGTCTCCCCAACTAGAGGATGCGGTGAGTTCTAGTCCCCAAAGCCTAGCTCCTCTCAGCTCTGGAACTTCCAGGAAAACAGCCAGCACCGTTCCTTCCTCACCTTCCTCCTTATCTGAGCCTATCCCTTCTGCCGGATTCGTTGGTCATGAATCACAAATGATTCATCCGATGTGGGCTTGCTTCTGATCGCCTTTGGAACAAACAGGGTGTTGCTTTGGAGGAGTTGCCAAGAAGACCTTGAACGAGTCACTGTTTGTTCAGGAACATCAATAGAATCATAGAGCCCACTAAATAATAAACTCTAAATAAATATTTTACATTTATTTTTCCAGGCAATCTCACAATGCCAATAGGTTGTCTCCCTATGTTTCAATGCAATTTCGCTAAAGCCAAACAAGTTGTGCCTCCTTCTTCCCAAGACTGTGTCACTCAAATCACCCTTGGGAAACTGTGCAGCCCCTGGACATGTGTACTGTTCAACATCTTTATTAATGACTTAGATGAAGGGTTAGAAGGCAAGATCATCAAGTTTGCAGACGACACCAAATTGGGAGGGATAGCTAATACTCCAGAGGACAGGAGCAGGATTCAAAACGATCTTGACAGATTAGAGAGATGGGCCAAAACTAACAAAATGAAGTTCAACAGTGACAAATGCAAGATACTCCACTTTGGCAGGAAAAACGAAATGCAAAGATACAAAATGGGGGACGCCTGGCTCGAGAGCAGTACGTGTGAAAAAGATCTTGGAGTCCTCGTGGACAACAAGTTAAACATGAGCCAACAATGTGATGTGGTGGCAAAAAAAGCCAATGGGATTTTGGCCTGCATCAATAGGAGCATAGTGTCTAGATCTAGGGAAGTAATGCTACCCCTCTATTCTGCTTTGGTTAGACCACACCTGGAATATTGTGTTCAATTCTGGGCACCACAATTCAAGAGAGATATTGACAAGCTGGAATGTGTCCAGAGGAGGGTGACTAAAATGATAAAAGGTCTGGAGAACAAGCCCTATGAGGAGCGGCTTAAGGAGCTGGGCATGTTTAGCCTGAAGAAGAGAAGGCTGAGAGGAGATATGATAACAATGTATAAATATGTGAGAGGAAGCAGGGAGCAAGCTTGTTTTCTGATTCCCTGGAGACTAGGACATGGAACAATGGCTTCAAACTACAAGAGAGAAGATTCCATCTGAACATGAGGAAGAACTTCCTGACTGTGAGAGCCGTTCAGCAGTGGAACTCTCTGCCCGGAGTGTGGTGGAGGCTCCTTCTTTGGAAGCTTTTAAACAGAGGCTGGATGGCCATCTGTCGGGGGTGCTTTGAACACGATTTTCATGCTTCTTGGCAGAATGGGGTTGGAATGGGTTGCCCACAAAGTCTCTTCCAACTCTATGATTCTATGATTCTATACTCACAATGATTTGGGAAAAGCTGCTTAATGTATGCATGCATTCCAATCCAAGCACACCTCAATGATGAAATCTCTCCAGTACTCATGAACCGAAACCACTTTCCATTGATAAACTCTTATTGAGAAACTTCCTGCTGTTGTTGGGATTTTTCCAGTTTGTGTTGATACAATATGGACTATCTGCGGCTATGCATCAGTGCATAAGATGTAGGCGAAGTTTAGCCCATCACCTGTTGATCACCCATAATTTGAGAAACCATTGAAATCCACAAGTGTGTGGACAATTCAAGGAAGGAAATAGAGAACACCACTCAGAAACAGGACAACTCCAGACAGCAAACAATCAAGTGCCAGTTAACACCTCCCAAACAGAGGATGCCTGCAAACAACAACAGCCAGGCTACCTATATGCAGATACCCTTACTGATTGACATTGCAAACTTCATGGCTCACACAGAATCATAGAAACATAGCAGAGCACCTGATGAGCCAACCTGGACACAGCATATTATTTGAGACACATAAATGCTGGACCGCTCTCACAACCACCATGTCAGACTACACAGAGAAGCCATTGAAATCCACAAGCATGTGGACAGTTTCAACAGAAAGGAGGAAACCATGAAAATGAACAAAATCTGGCTACCAGTATTAAAAAACTCAAAAATTACAACAGCACAACAACAGAGAGTAAACAATCAGGCACATCAAATCACCCTCAACAAAAGATTCCCCCCAGGCACTTCCAAGCCATTAAATGCTAATCAAGGTGGTCAGTTGAAACATTCACACCTAGCTCCAGCAGACAAAAGTCCTTTGTCCACCCTGGTCATTCCACAGATATATAAACCCATTTTCCTACTTCCAACAGACCTCACTACCTCTGAGGATACTTGCCATAGATGCAGGCGAAACGTCAGGAGAAAATGCCTCTAGAACATGGCCATACATGGTGTCCTATCTAGGTATTGCAATGCAGTTCTAGGATACAAGGGTTGAATGAAAAGTAATGCCTCCACCTTCGTAACTCCTCAACAGATGGCAGTACTGGTATGCAGCAGAGATTCATCTGAGAATGCAAGCTGCTTATGATTATTGTGTTTGCAACAGCTTGCATTCTCTGATGAGTCTCCTTTGGGGTGACACCTTCTGCTGTCAAGAATTTAATGACTGCATGTTGCTTAAGTTGCATTGACTGACCATCTGTGCAGGGTTCCATACTTCGTACTTTAGCAACACAACTGATCAATGCTAAGGCTTCCCGCCAAAATGGAACTGTAGAGGAAAGTCTACTGAACAAGCCAGTATCTGCCACATACGTTGCTTAAGTCGCATTGACCAACCGTCTGTGCAGGGTTCCATACTTCACACTTTAGCAACACAACCGTTAAATGCTAAGGCTTCCGCCAAAATGGAACTGTAGAGGAGAGTCTACTGAACATGCCAGTACCTGCCACATATGTTGCTTAAGTCACATTGACTGACTGTCTGCGAAGGGTTCTATACTTCACACTTTAGCAACACAACCGTTCAACGCTAAGGCTTCCCGCCAAAATGGAACTGTAGAGGAGAGTCTACTGAACAACCCCCCTCTCCCAAATGAAGCGCTAAGGCTCCCGCCAAAATGGAACTGTAGAGGAGAGTCTACTGAACAAGCCAGTACCTGTTGCATACCAGTACTGCCATCTGTTGAGGAGTTACAAAGGTGGAGGCATTACTTTTCATTCAATCTTTGTATGTTCCCCCAAAAGTCATTCAATGAAGTTCAGCATTATCTGTCATTTTTGGGTTTCTATGATAAGTTCATAGAAATGTGTGTAGGGGATGTGTGTAGGTCAATGATGGGCAACCTTTTGAGTTTGGTGTGTCAATACTCGCCAAAAAACCTAGCATAACTCGAGTAGGGTGTCACTTCGAGAAAAACATAATTTCATGATATTTATAGTTTAATAACAAAAATATATTATTGTAATATATAACTGTATTTAATAAACCAAAAACTAATTATTTAACTTACCTGCTTTTTCTATAATGCCATATATCTCGGCATTATAGAAAAATGCTGGTGTAGGAGCCGAGGATGAAATGTCCTTCTTGGGATGCGGCCCCATCTTCTCTGTATGCGGCTGTGTGTCATTGAAAATGGCTACGCGTGTCAGTGCTGACACACGTGTCATAGGTTCGCCATCATGGGTGTAGGTCCTATTGTAGGCTGATTGGGTATAGTGAACCACTTTGTAATGTAATATACGTATGTATATGTGTGTCTAATTCACACACACACATATATATGTACATATAGAAGTCTTCATCTTCTCTGGCCCTCACTGTTGGTAATTTACCCTGGTGACAGAAAGACAAATGGTGTTGAATTTCTCCCCAAAATTTGCTTCTTGTTCCAGAGGGAGACATTGGCCAGAGCAGAGGAATTAGGGAAGCGATGACAAATATATGGTCCGTCTTCCTCAGTTAAATGAGCAGCTTCGAAAGTGGGAGCAAAACAAGAACCACGCTCATAATCCTGACTTGGCTTTGGTTAAATTTGGAATTTGCGTTGCGTTGAGTCACCGAGGCTTTAACGAGCCCGGCGCCGAAATATTTATTGTGGAGCTGAACTGGTTAGGAGCGAGAAGACACGCAAATCAACAATGTCTTCGGAATATATTGTTCAGTTTACAAAGGGGATCCCAAACCTTTGTCCGCATTAGGGGTTACTTCAGGTTAAAGTGAGTTTCCTTTAAACTTGAGAGACAGAACAGATCTCCTTAGAGATGCAGCTACACTGTAGAATTATTCCAGTTTAACACCAGATTAATAACTATGGATAAATCCTGAGAGTTGTAACTTTCCTTCTCTATCCAAACTACAAATCCCAGGGTTCTGAAGTATGACTGTCGGAACCCAGATGCCTTAAAGAGCCGGACACAGGAGTATGTCCAAAAGAATAGTTTATAAAAGCAAAGTAAACAGGACTCAGAGACACTTGCTTCAGTGCCTCTGGTCAAAACTCAAAAGCTTGAAAAACTAACTCAGAAAATAAACTGGATTATACTGGCAAAAAATCCGGATTAAATAAGAGTTCGTCCAAAACACACTAAAAACACACAGTTTCAAGATAATAAGCAAACAAAGAGCCGTGAAGAGAAGCTGTCATCCAGAAGCAGTCCAAAGTTGAAGAAATCCCAGTCGAAAGTTCAAAAGGCAGTGTCATCATCAAAACAGACCGAAGTCAAGGAGAGGGGAAATCCGCACTTAAGAGAATCCAAGCTGGTTGGTACACGAAGAAAGCAGGAACCTGCATATCCAGGACCCAAGCCCAACAAGAAAGCGGCAGCAACAAGACCCAAGGCACGAAACCAACACCTTGCCTACTGCAAAGTTCCATCACTCCAGTGCCTCCATTTATCTTACAGCTCATCATCCGATGATGAGCTGCCCTCCACCCCATCCTCATCACTCTCAGCTGGCTTAGCCTCTACAGCTGAATGCCAGTGTCCATCCCTCCAACTCTTCCACCTCTTGTCAAGACTTAGGTCTCCCCACGATTCCACAGTATCACCAGACTGCCAATCCCCGCCACCAGAAAACCCTGCAAAAGTGTCACTGGATGTTGGTTGAGTACACACATTCCAAATCTCCTGAACCTTGGTCCAATACAGTGGTTCCTCTTCATCCCCACTACTCCCAGACCCATAATTCCCAGAAAAACCCATGAAATCCTCTTCCTCTGTGGGAGCAGTAAGTATGTCCCGGATCTTCTTTCTCGGATGCTCCTCGTCTGACTCCTGCTCTCGAGTAACCCTCTTAATGCCTCTATTCCCATCTGCATCTCCTTCCTCCTCCTCACTCATTTCACGCTTGGAGAAACCTTCAAAGGATTCTTCGTCAGTGGGTGACATAAGTATCTCCCAGATTCTCTTCCTTTGCTGCTCCTCATCTAACACCTGGGCGCCTCGTTTCCCTCCTCTACCACTCCTACTACCAGTTGCAGCGTTGCCAACAGATTCTACTACAACAATGACCCTGTAATTTCTAGGGTTATGTTCTTGGACATCATGTTGATACATAAAACCAGGATAACAACGATACATTGTACTGAAATGGATGACCTCTGGCCAAAACCATGCTGGAGAATATACAAAATTCTTAAAGACCATATTTTGTCGGACATGAATACAGATTAATACCGGTTCCTCAGTCTCGGAATTTGGAATTGAATATTAAAGCAACTCCAGATGGAAAATTAGACTCCAAAAATTATGAACTTTAAGACTTGGCTCCATTGGGATCTACAGCAAGCCTATATTACCTTTTCCATTCATTTTGTAGCAACCTTCCATGAATTTCCCAGGAATGTTGTCCCACCATAACTCAGCCTTCAAGATACAAGTATCACAATTTCTGGGTTGCTATAAGTTTTTTGGGATGTATGGCCATGTTCTAGAAGCATTCTCTCCTGACGTTTCGCCTGCATCTGTGGGAGGCATCCTGAGAGGTTGTGAGGTCTGTTGGAAACTAGGAAAATTGGCTTTGTTTTTTCTTCAATAAACTACAAAACCTTCAGCCTTGGTGTGGTGTCGTGTTGAGCAAGGTGAATCTATCTTGAGTTGCAACATATCCAAAGCAATCCGTTGACAGTTTATTAAACTTCCCACTACAACTGGAGCCAACCAGAAATTATGATGGACAGAGCCGTAGACCAACCAGGGAGCGGATCATAGCCTGACACATTCAGGACCAATCCAGAGCCAGCGTGGCATCATACCTTTGTTTTGAAAAGCTGTCAAAGTGCTGTACATATTTCTGTCTGTTTACACTCAAGTATGCCAGTCTTTGGGAGTGCAGACTCTGTTGACATCCTCTTTGACCAAGGAGAATAAACGCCTTCGTTTCTGTCTTCAACCTCTCTGTGTCTCATTCAGTCCTTTAGGAGTGAAGCACACCAGGTACCGAAATCATGCTTTAGCAGAGCCGAAATCACATAACACACTAGCCCAGGCATGTAGCCGGGGGGGGGGGGGGGGTGGGGGGCTTCAGCCCCCCCAAAAAATTCTCATGGTGGTGCGAGAAGGCCTTACTGGTACATTATTTAAACTGTTATGTTTATTCATATCATGATCTGATCACCATGCTCAATATATCCCATATGCATGGGGGTATTGGGGTAATGATACAAAAGGTTTGCTAGGGTAGACCCTCTTTCACTCAGACTCAGCCCCCCAAACCAAACTCAGCCCCCCCCCTCTGAATCAAAATCCTGGCTATGGGCCTGACTAGCCATTTAATGCAGTTTTAGACCGGTATTGAGAAGAAAGTGGGTTTGCTGTTTAGATAATTACATAGGAAATCCAGTTTGAAGCCTAGATCAGTGGTTCTCAACCTGGGGGTCAGGACCCCTGGGGGGGTCATGAGGGGGTGTTAGAGAGGTCGCCAAAGACTATCAGAAAACACAATATTTTCTCTTGGTCATGGGGGTTCTGTGTGGGAAGTTTGGGCCAATTCTATCGCTGGTGGGGTTCAGAATGTTCTTTGATTGTAGGCGAACTGTAAATCCCAGCAACTACAACTCGCAAGTGTCAAGGTCTATTTCCCCCAAACACCACCAGCGTTCACATTTGGGCATATTTGGGAGGCCCTGCTCTCGATCCCGCCTGCATCACAGGCGCGCTTGGCGGGGACGAGGGACAGGGCCTTCTCGGTGGTGGCCCCTCGGCTGTGGAATGCCCTACCTGTAGACATCAGACAGGCCCCTTCGTTGTTGGCGTTCCGGAGGAAGGTGAAGACCTGGTTCTTCAAACAAGCTTTTGGCTAAACAGTGCAATTGAATATAGGAATATGGTGCAATTGAACATAGGAACATGAAACAAAGGATTATGAGAATGGAATCTGATTTGTTGTTGAGGCATTATGATTATGATAATGATTGTTTATTGATATTGATTGTTATGTATAATGTGTTTGAATTGCCTATGATACTATCTTGTGATAATTTGTACTATGTAAACCGCTTTGAGTCGCCTAAGGGCTGAGAAAAGTGGTATAGAAATAAAGTAAATAAATAAAATAAATAAATATTGAGTATTCATGCCGAGTTTGGTCCAGATCTATTATTGTTTGAGTCCACAGTGCTCTCTGGATCTAGGTGAACTACAACTCCCAAACTCAAGGTCAATGCCCACGAAACCCTTCCAGTATTTTCCCTTGGTCATGGGAGTTCTGTGTGCCAAGTTTGGTTCAATTCCATCGTTGGTGGAGTTCCGAATGCTCTTTGATTGTAGGTGAACTATAAATCCCAGCAACTACAACTCCCAATTGACAAAATCAACCCCCCGCCCAACCCCACCAGTATTCAAATTTGGGCATATCGGGTATTTGTGCCAAAGTTGGTCCAGTGAATGGAAATACATCCTGCATATCAGATATTTACATTACAGTTCATAACAGTGGCAAAATTACAGTTGTGAAGCAATAACGAAAATAATGTTGTGGTTGGGGGTCATCACAACATGAGGATCTGTATTAAGGGGTCACGACATTAAGAAGGTTGAGAAACATTGGCGTAGATGGTGATGATAGCGCACTGGCATGCATTAAAGACTTTCTTTGCACACTTTTGTGGACATTTGGAGCCCGGCTGCTGTGATTTGAAGCTAGCTTCGAACAGCATTGAATCATCAGTGTAGATGGGACTATGGAAAAGGTGAAAGCATGGGATTGCTGCTGATTTTTGGCCTACGACTTCCAATAAAGAGGGATTATGGGAACCGCAGTCCAGGCACGATACGGCTGGCCCATCCTCACCCACCCTGTCCTAGACATTGGATCTAACAGGCCATTCCTGTCCCGTCTCGCCATTCCTGGCTGTCTGGCTTCCCCGAAGGCAACGCAAGGGATCAGGTAACTGGCGGAAAGTATTCTTGGCTGCAGAGCCGTTCCATTTCGGCCCGGCTGCAAGGCTTCATGATGTAATCCTCGCTTATGTCTGGAGATAAAGAAAAAAAGAGAAAGAAAGAAATCCAGGGTTGGTGACAATCCAGTCTCGGCGGTGCTGTGCGCTTATAGAGGGAGCCGTCTGTTTTTCCTTGGGTTTCCACGCACGGCACATCTGCCTCCCAGCTTTCCCTCCTTGAAGCCATCAGAGGCAAAGCCTTGGCTTCTGCAGGAAAAGAAAACCCAGCCCTCCTGTCAGCACCAAACTCATTTACTCTTTGTTTATTTTTCTGAGTTCTTTGTGTCTGATGGAAACCAAAGCCAGACGGAGAATCAGTCAACGTGGAAGAGCTCACTATGGATGCATTGGCACTACAGAAGTGATCCAGTTCGAACCATTTTGGTGGCCAAATAGTACTGGTGTCTCACCAGACTTACTTACTTACTTACTTACTTATTTACTTACTTACTTACGTAGGCGATCCCTCGTTGTCCAAGTAGGATTGTCTTCCAATCCTACTCAGTGGTGGGTGTACTGGTGGTGGGTCCATGGGTGACTGTGGAGCCCTATTCTTGACCTGAATGTTCTCCCTTCCGCAGTGAGGACATCGGTTTCCAGGTGGAAGGCGGTCCCGGTCGGGGTTGGCTTGATGCGCCTTCCTCTTGGCACGTTTCTCACTTTTGCCTTCCATTCATGCCTCTTCAAATTCTGTAGCACTGCTGGTCACAGCTGAGCTCCAACTGGAGCGCTCAAGGGCCAGGGCTTCCCAGTTCTCGGTGTCTATGCCACAGTTTTTAAGGCTGGCTTTAAGCCCATCTTTAAATCTCCTGTCCAAAAACATTCCTTTTTCCATTACTGAGTTCAGATTTCATGAACTCCTTTGGGAGACGGTGATTGGGCATTTGGACAACGTGGAGTTGATGGCAGAGGAGCATCACTTCTGTGCTGGTGGTCTTGCAGGGTTTTGTGGTAACAGAAGTTCAAGTAGTGTCTAATTGTATTAATTATATTAATTATACAGTGTAGATATGCACTCATTTGAAACGATTCTACCAATCTGCCATTGATAGAGATTTAATTCATCAGACTAGAGAGAGAGAAATCCACTTAAAATCTGGTTTCTGCCTCCTGCAGAATTTTGGAGTTTCACAGACTCATAGACTTGGAAGACAACTCGTGGGTCATCCAGTCCAACCCCTTTTTGCCAAGAAGCAGTTTAGTGAAGCTGTTAAAGGCTCTTTCCTAAACTACAAACCCCAGAATTCTTCAGGAGGCAGAAACCGGATTTTAAGTGCCATGAGACCAAGACCAAGGGTGCAACTACAATGTGCAATGAATTAAGTTCAACACCACTTGAATTGTCATAGAATCCTGGGAATTGTAGTTTAACAATTATTATTATTATTATTATTATTATTATTATTATTATTTTACTGACACGAAAGCACAGTATGTTACAGCAAATAAGATCTCTATGCTGGATTTTGTATCACAAAATCACAAGTCAAACACTTCCCAAGCATCTAGGACTGTGTGATGTATTTTCAAATGATGCGCGCAGATCCAAGTCAGGTGGCCTATTGCAGTTGACAGATCGTGATTTTGTCGATGTTTATTGTTTATTTATTATTATTATTATTATTATTATTATGACCTTGTAAAAAGGTCTTTATATTATTATTATTATTATTATTATTATTATTAGTAAGACCTTTATTATAAGAACCTCATAACCTCTGAGGATGCTTGCCACAGATGCAGGCGAAATGTCAGGAGAGAATGCTTCTGGAACATGACCATATAGCCCGAAAAACTGGCAACAACCCAGTGATTTCGGCCATGAAAGCCTTTGACAATATATTATTATTATTATTATTATTATTATTATTATTATTATTATCATTGCTGCTGTTGTTGTTGTTGTTGTTGTTAACTTTATTTATACCCTGCCTTTCTCCCTGTGAGAACTCTAACAATCCACATTAGACAAGTTTGCAAAGTGCAATACAAAATCAAGGTGGCCAATTGCAGCATTCGCACTTGCCTAAAACAGGCAAGAGTTCTTTCTCCCACCCTGGACATCATTCCACAGGTATATAAACATAACTTGCCTAGTTTCCAATACACCTACAACCTCTGAGGATGCCTGCCATAGATGTGGGTGAAATGTCAGGAGAGAATGCTTCCAGAGCATGGCCAGACAGCCCAGCAAACACACAGCAATCCTGAAATACAAAAGTTAAAAAACAATGAAATAGTAACAATGTGGTTAAAAACAGAACCAAAATATAATACAAGGTCTTTAGCCTTCTATACCAAAGAGTACCAGTGCTTCAGCAAACTACAACTGCCATTATTCCATTGCATTGAGCCACAGTTGTTAAGTTGGTGTCAAACTGCATTCATTTAACAGTGTAGACGCCACCTTATAAGAACTCTCCATCTTTAAATGGAGGCTGGGTGGATATCTGCTAAGAGGGCTTTAATTATGTGGGTGAGACTAGATGACCCATGGGTCCCTTCCCATTTTTATGATTCTACTAGCTGTCCCCTGCCACACATTGCTGTGGCCCAGTCTGTGTATATGTGTTTTGTGTGGGTATATGTGTGTGTATATGTGTATATATGTGTGTTTGCGTGTGTATATATATATGTGTGTGTGTGTGTTTGCGTGTGAGTGTATATATATATGGTATCTTTTATTTTTTGGCTTTTTAAGTCTCTTCTGCTGTGTTTTTCAGTGTTTTTATGATTGATGGTCACTTGTTAGCCTGGTAGGTGTCTTGTGTCCAAATTTGCTGTCAATTCGTCCAGTGGTTTTTGAGTTATGTTAATCCCACAAACAAACATTACATTTCTATTTATATAGAAGATGTGTTAAAATGAATTGGGAGTCAAGCGGTTTTTAGTTGCCAAATTGATAGCCTTATGTAACACCATTGTTATTCTTGGGTCATAAATGTCATTTCTTATTTACTTCTATCATAAAAATATGAAAAAGCTTATTAAACTGCTAAAACTTTGTTTCTGTGGGAAGGACATCATAGAATCATAGTTGGAAGAGACTTCGTGGGCCATCCAGTCCAACCTCATTCTGTCAAGAAGCAGGAAAATCACATTCAGAGCACCCCCAACAGATGGCCATCCAGCCTCTGCTTCAAAGCCTCCAAAGGAGGAGCCTCTACCACACTCTGGGACAGAGAGTTCCACTGCTGAACAGCTCTCCTTACAGTCAGGAAGTCCTTCCTCGTGTTCAGATGGAATCTCCTCTCTTGTAGTTTGAAGCCATTGTTCCATTGCGTCCTAGTCTCCAAGGAAGCAGAAAACAAGCTTGCTCCCTCCTCTCTAGGACTTCCCCTCACCTCTTGATCCCTGGCCCTCATCATGTCTTCTCTCAGCCTTCTCTTCTAAACATGCCCAGCTCTTGGAGCCACTCCTCATAAGGCTTGTTCTCCAGACCTGTGATCCTTTGAGTCTCCCTCTTCCTCTGGACACATTCCAGCATGTCAATATCTCCCTTCAATTGCGGTGCCCAGAACTGGACACATTGTGATTCCAGGTAAAGAGGTCTGACCATATTTTGCAGCACACTTTGCTATAGTTGTTCAATGAATATCTCATTGAGTCTCAACCAACTCAACATAGTTTTGTGGCACAACAACAAAGTTTCTGGAGTAGAACAACTACTTTCAAAGTCAGGACCACACAACTGAACAGGAAATAACACTTTCAAACCAGGAACAGAATTGGGTTGTTGTAGGTTTTTTGCCATAGCTTGCCATAGATGCAGGCGAAACGTCAGTAGGGAATGCCTCTAGAACATGCCCACATAGCCCGAAAAACCCAACAACAACCCAGTGATTCTGGCCATGAAAGCTTTCAACAATACAGGAACATAACTGTTTTTCAAATTTTGTTACGTAGCGTAGTCCGAATCACGTTGTGTCTGCAGATTTTTCCCTTCAAAGCATGTGCATCCGAAGCTCGTGATGGCAATACAACAACTCCAAAGTGCATGAGTCCCAAAGAGCTGGAAAGGGAAAAAAATCCAATCCCATGGGAACGCCATTTATAGAAAGAAACCTGACAAGCCTTGGATTTACTGGATTCTTTCTTCCCATGGCCCAAACCGTGCGACCCTTTTTGCCTTTTGCTCCTGGGATACCAGCAAAGAGAACCTCTTTCTTATTGACACCAATGGCTTTTAGGGCATTTCAAAAGGTCAGATCATGTAGCTGTGTTTTGTTGGGGAAAGTGTTGGGCTGAGAAAAGACAGATCTTTCTGGAAGAGGCTCAGCAGCATCTTAAAGCATATTTATTTATAAGCGTGTGGATAGATGTCTTTATTTTAGGGGATTAGATGTACCATTCAAATCCTACCACGGCTTGTGAAGCTGACATACTGGATTAGACCAGAAGGGCTTCGGATCCATCAATGTCCCTTTCTAATCCAGAAATATACCCCAAGTCCATTAGATGTTCATGTTTTTTGGCCATGCTGACAAAGATAGGATTGGTTGGGTTGTTGTAGGTTTTTCCGGGCTATATGGCCATGTTCTGGAGGCATTCTCTCCTGACGTTTCGCCTGCATCTATGGCAAGCATCCTCAGAGGTAGTGAGGTCTGTTGGAAGTAGGAAAAAGGGTTTATATATCTGTGGAATGACCAGGGTGGGACAAAGGACTCTTGTCTGCTGGAGCTAGGTGTGAATGTTTCAACTGACCACCTTGATTAGCATTTGACTGCCTGGCAGTGCCTGGAGCAATCTTTTGTTGAGAGGTGATTAGATGTCCTTGTTTGTTTTCCTCTGTTGTTTTGCTATTTTCTAGAGTTCTATGATTCTATTCTGGAGTAAGCAGTACGTGTGAAAAAGGTCTTGGAGTCCTCGTGGACAACAAGTTAAACATGAGCCAACAATGTGATGTGGCGGCAAAAAAGCCAATGGGATTTAGGCCTGCATCAATAGGAGCATAGTGTCTAGATCTAGGGAAGTAATGCTACCCCTCTATTCTGCTTTGGTTAGACCACACCTGGAATATTGTGTCCAATTCTGGGCACCACAATTGAAGAGAGATATTGACAAGCTGGAATGTGTCCAGAGGAGGGCGACTAAAATGATCAAGGGTCTGGAGAACAAGCCCTATGAGGAGCGGCTTAAAGAGCTGGGCATGTTTAGCCTGAAGAAGAGAAGGATGAGAGGAGATATGCAATTCAGCTGAAAAGGATGCAAAGCAGCAATATTTCGCCAAGCTGAGCATAACATGTACACAAATAAAAGCCTTTTTTATGCAGAAACAGAGTTGTCAGGTTTGAATTTCCTTCTCCCCGCCCCTCTGCTGGCTTGATGGTGATTGGCTGGCGCCCTACAGCTGGGAGGAGGCTTGGCCACCGCCTGAGCATCTCGGCCAATCGCTGGGCTTCTGCTGCCTCGGATTCCTGACGAATCAGGAGAGAGGGAGGAGGGACGAGAGGGAAACAATGGATTCTTGAGAGGATTATTGAAGATAGGAAATGTCCAAGCAGCCAGCGAGTACTGGGGGCCTGTGATCCAGCCTTTCCTATTGTCTTTGATTGGCTGTAATAAACATTGATGTCTGTCAAGCCTGCCAGATCCGGATTTTCTGGGTGCTGAGATATAGAAACAATGAGGGAATTTTGGCTGAAGTTGCAGTGGGAGGAGATTTAAATGAGTAACAAATCAGGACAAAGGGTGGCTTTCCGAAGGCTTCCTTTGTCCTATTGAGATAGGATCATTAATGCCAAGCGACCGCCTCCCCTGGGGGGACCAACTCTGTGCCTCAAAGGTCACAACCCTTTGTTATTGTCCATGCAAAAAGTGTCTTTTGATAAGAATTTTTTTTTCAACTGAGGATTTCTTTCTTTCCGGGGTCACAGAGGTGGCTTCTTATATTTTTATACATTTTTCAATAAAGGGGAATTGGGCAAAAAGGGTCAGGAAAAGGTCAGATACACAGGGAGAAATATAGAAATATAGAAATCATGTTATAGAAAACATACCCACTTATCCCTCCCACCAGAGTCCCATAGAAGTTCATGCAAGTACATAAGTGTAAAGGGAGGCCGAATCTGCGTCAGTTAAAACCGCGGATACGGAAACCTTCCTATTGGATCCCCGTATCCGCTAAAATCTCAAAATGGCGGATCGGCCCCGTTTCAATTTCATATTTTTCTATAACCAATTCCTAACTAAACTGCTATCTCGCTTTTCTCATTTTGGATCCCTACACCCAGGAAATAATTGTTTTGTTTTAAAGAATAAATTTTGACAGAAATCAGCTGATTGTCAAACTCCGCCAGTTCTGCACCAGCAGTCCATTTCTCTCCGTTGCCATTCGTTCCTGCCTAGCCCCAGAACCGGGGATTTGCTGTGGATGTCCCCAGGAGACCTCAGAGAGGGGGCCGGGCAGGAGGCCCAGTCCTTGGGAGGGAGTTATAGTTCCCCAAGGACCGAGCGATGGATCTTGTTATTTATCAACTCAGCGCCCATCTGCTAACTTCTACCAGAAAAAATGACTCTTTATTGCTTGATTTGGACTGCAAGCCACCTCTGCTTCTGCGAACTTTCCCCAGGAGCATGGGGTTTCAAGTTTTTAAATAAAAATCAATTATTCTAATAAAATGATTAAGATGATTATCCAGTCCTTGTCCTTAGCAAAACTATGTTACTATCTTTTATGGGGGGGGGGGTCATGATCAACTTCATTTGGAGATGCCAACACTTGAGTTGTTGCATTCTTTGTGCCCGCTTCTTGTCAATGCCAAGAAATGCATCTTTTCCCTATCATACAAAACCCTGTTGGGTCCAATTTCCTAGATGCGTTGAGAAGATTTCCCCGAAAGGACAAATCAGATGATTCCTCCATTTGAGTCAAGGCTGTTTGGGAAGGTTGGCCATAAAAAATATTGCCCTTTCGGAAGCAACCATGTTGAGTCAAATTCCTGTTCGATTACCTTCCACATGAATGCCTGAAAAGAAAACAGAAACACAAGACTAAGGACTCTTGGATGCTGCTGACATCAGAGCTGTCCTCCTAACTATTTTAAAAGAGCATCTGCGACCTTTGGGCCTCCTAATGCTGCTAATTTTAGGCAAACGGTTCCTCGCGGCATTTGGGAGCATGACGAGGAAAGAAGTATGACAACACATGAAGAAGTACGCACCGCTAATGTGGGCAGTTTAACAAGCGGAGAGATACAGGTCAGCTCAACCCGTTCTTGGGCATCAAAGCAAGGAATGAATTCACACCACGGCCTCCTTTTATGTTGGCCTCACTCTTGATGCTTCTACAATAGAGATCTGGAAAGATCCCAAGAGATGATGTTCACGATAAGAAGAAGAATGTATTGTCGAAGGCTTTCATGGCTGGAATCACTGGGTTGTTGTAGGTTTTTCGGGCTATATGGCCATGTTCTAGAGGCATTCTCTCCTGACGTTTCACCTGCATCTATGGCAGTCATCCTCAGAGGTTGTGAGACCTCACAACCTCTGAGGATACTTGCCATAGATGCAGGTGAAATGTCAGAAGAGAATGCTTCTAGAACATGGCCATATAGCCTGAAAAACCTACAACAACTCAGAAGAAGAATGCTCCTTGTCATCAGTTGCAGCATATGCTCAAGCTATGAGCATGGAATCATAGAACTGGAAGTGACCCATAAGGCCCTCCAGTCCAGCCCCCTTCTGCCAAGCAGGAAGGCACGATACAATCCCTCCCAACAGATGGTCAACCAGCCTCTGTTTAAAGATCTCCAGAGGAGGAGTCTGTTGGAGCATGTAAAAATCAGTTGGTGAGTGTGTTAACTGAAATATGCAAAGTGCAAAGCTGATTGGTTGGGCTATGCCCAGAATGCTAGCTGAGTCTGGGAGTTTTGGCAACAGTTATATGTTTAGGTTTTCTGTGCAGGAGCTTGCCAAGATAAGTTAGTATATTTTCTGCTTCTGAAGTGCTGGAAGGAGATCCTTCACATGGATGCCCAAGGAACATTTGAATCTCTGTCAAAAGACATTGTTGTTGCACTCCAGGACAGGAAAAGCCCTCTGACTTCAAACACCACACCGCTGGATGGAAAACAATCCTTTTATTGAAGATAATTAAAAAGCAGTAAAGTAAAAAAAACACTTTAAAGAAATAGGTAAATCCAATTAGGTAGGAATATAAGCAGGAGCAAAGTAGTCCAGCATAATAGTCCAGCAAAGTCCATAAAAAGAAAGTCAAAACTTCCCAAATAAAACGCAAGAAATCAGGAAATATGAACCCAAGCCATGAATATAAAAGTATAGAATGAATTTTCCAAGCAAAGCTTCCATGAAACAAGGACGAGATCTTGACTTGATTCCAAACGATGCTTCATCTGACTACATATCCTTTACTTGGGACTTTTATCTCCTTGTTAGCCATGTCCCTAGCGCTCAGAAATTGGCTTTGCTTTAACTGAGAATTTCTTATCTTTTTCTCTCGGAGCCAGGCAGAACGCTGAGGCCACTGTTCGGCTCTCCTATTTTGACTGATATCCTCTTGTCTATTTATTTGCTCATTATCTATTTGCTCATTAACAGTGCTCCATGTAGTCATGTCGGCCACATGAGCTTGGAGGTGTCTACGGACAACGCCGGCTCTTTGGCTTAGAAATGGAGATGAGCACCACACCCCAGCTCTGACTTTGTCAGGAGAACCAGCCCAGATTGGCAACTTCTTTTCCTTGCATTGATTCATCCGTAACCCATGTAGGAGGCCATTTGAACATCAGAACTGAGCTGACCACAAAGTATTATCGCAACCTGAGAAGAAGTAACATGGAACTGAACACTAACTAGTTTGCAGCCCTGAATTCTATTATTGCACTTGAGCTTACTTCCAAACAGACATGCACAGAATTGATCCGTGCTTTTTATAGGTGGTAAGAAAACAATTAAAATGGGTAAGAATTGCAAACAGCTCTTCCGCTTTGTTTTGGTCCCAGTCCGTGCCCAATGGTGGAATGGAGCCTTTGGAAAAACAACAACAACTGCAACAACAACAGCAAAGGTTTCCTAGTATTTCTCTGATCCTTAAACAAGCCAGTGAGCTCTCCTACTTCTATTCTGGGTGCAATAAGCATCTGTTGCATCTCTTGTGCTGGGATTATTAAATCTCTCTCGTAGCTTGATTTTCTCGGGCAACATGGCCATGAAAAGGAGAGTTGGATTTGACAGAGTCCTTCCGAATCTCACGGAAAGCCAAAAAAAGCCATGCCTCTGGATTTCAGACAGAGCAAAATGTGTCTTTCCCCAGGGAAGATTCCCAGAGGCATTTCAGATTGCAACTGCAAACAACCGAGAGTTGCTGTAAAATACGGGAATGTATTATTTTTACAGCGTATTCCTTCTTGATGGAGACAAAACATCACATCGCAAATTGCCGCAAACACTGCTGTTGGGTGTGAATACATTTTCCATCATAAATAAAGTCCATTTTTTATTTATTTATTTTTATTTATTTATTTAATATATTTATACCCTACCCTTCTCCCTCTGAAGGGGGACTCAGGGCGGCCTTTTTTCCATCATAAATAAAGTCCATTTAAGGCAAATATCAGTATCACCTCTTCAGTTGCAAACGTTCAAATCCTGGTGTCCACGACAGTAAAAGGCAGTGACCAAGGGAGCATTTGCATAATGAAAACTTGTGCGCCAGCTGTGCCCATACCTTGGGAAGCCTGACTTGGCCACGGTAGTCCACGCTCTGGTTACATCCCGTATAGATTACTGCAACGTGCTCTACGTGGGGTTGCCTTTGAAGACGGCCCGGAAGCTCCAAATGGTCCAACATGCAGCAGCCAGGTTGCTAACAGGAGCGGCGCTCAGGGAGCATACAACTCCTCTGCTGCATCAGCTCCATTGGTTGCCAGTTTGCTACTGGGCTCAATTCAAAGTACTGGCTTTAGCCTATAAAGCCCTATGGTTCCAGCCCAGCTTGTCTATCCGAACGCATCTCTTCCTACGAACCCTCTAGGAACTTGATATCGTCCAGGGAAGCCCTGCTCTCGATCCCGCCTGCTTCGCAAGCACGCCTAGCGGGGACGAGAGACAGGGCCTTCTCTGTGGCGGCCCCTTGGCTGTGGAACTCCCTGCCTAGGGATATTAGATTGGCCCCTCCCTCCTGACCTTTCGGAAAAGAATAAAAACTTGGCTCTTCGAGCAAGCATTTGGAACCTCCGAATAAATAGACAAACTTGAATGGGAAAATGACCCAGGAACAGCCCAAGACGATGGAACGGATAAGGACTTGAATGAGAGGATATAATTCTTAGTTTTTAAAATTGTTAGTATGCACTGTCTTTATGTTTAAATGCACTATAATGGTTTTTTCTGTCTATCAATGGATGTATTTTTATGGCATCGAATTGTGCCGATTGTGTACGCCGCTCTGAGTCGCCTTCGGGCTGATATGAGC
Source organism: Anolis sagrei ordinatus (assembly GCF_025583915.1). NCBI lineage: Eukaryota > Metazoa > Chordata > Lepidosauria > Squamata > Anolidae > Anolis > Anolis sagrei. Next base: position 6,118,778 of record NW_026847549.1, on the reverse strand, counting down.
AGGGTAGAAATAATGCAAATAAATAATCTATATAAATAAAAATGTAATGTTCGTTTGTGGTATTCACAGAACTCAAAAACCACTGGGGGAATTGACACCAAATTTGGACATGATACACCTAACAACCCAATGTATGTCCTTCACTCAAAAAAAATTGATTTTGTCATTTGGGAGTTGTAGTTGCTGGGATTTATAGTTCACCTACAATCAAAGAGCATTCTGAACCCCACCAGATGGAATTGAACCAAACTTGGCACACAGAACTTCCATGACCAACAGAAAATACTGGAAGGGTTTGGTGGGCAGTGTCTTTGGTTTTGGAGTTATAGTTCACCTACATCCAAAGATGTCTGTGGATTCAAACAATGATAGATCTGGACCAAACTCGGCACGAATACTCAATATGCCCAAATGTGAACACTGGTGGAGTTTGGGGAAAATAGAATCTTGACATTTGGGAGTTGTAGTTGCTGGGATTTATAGTTCACCTACAATCACAGAGCATTCTGAACCCCACAATGATAGAATTGGGCCAAACCTCCCACACAGAACCCCCATGTGGGCCACAGCAATGCGTGGCAGGGGACGGCTAGTAAATAAATAAAAACCCACATTTGGATGAGGATGAGGGTGTGCAAATCACCCACAATGCTAACATCCTTGGCTTCTTATACGGAAGCCCCTGCCTTATTCCTCCCAGAAGCCACTTAAAATGATGCCAAAACTCAACCTTCACCCATGGTGACCTTATATGACCTTAGCACCTGACGGCGTTTCTCATGACCACACGCTTTGCACGGCATTGCTATGCAGGGAGGAATTTATACCAAGCACCTGTTAACTGGTCATCCCATTAGGCCTCAAATCAGATGCCATCAGTGGTCAGAATACACACATATTAATCGGTGTGTTTAGATGAACAGACTAAACATAGGTGCCGTTAAGCGGAAGCATGTGTCCCGCAGGCAACAGGGATTATTGACAGGGAAGGCCAGAATGCCCTGAATCCAAAGAAGCATCTATTTATTTATTTTTTAAATCCCTGTACAGAGTTTAGAGCAGACTGGAAGGAACTTGGCTTGGGATATGTGTGTGTGTATATATTATTAGTGTAATGTTTATTTATATCCCGCTTTTATCTCTTGAACGAGACACAACGCAGCAAGCATCTTGGCTATTGCTTCCAATGGTTGACTGGAGACCTGAGAGGCTCTATGGGATTTGAGACTTTATTCCACATCTGTAAACATTGCATTTACAATAGGAAAGGAAGATATTGAAATAGCTTTAGATCAGTGGTTCTCAACCACTGCCGCGACCTCTTAATGCAGTTCCTCATGTCATGGTGACCCCCAATCATAACATTATTTTCATTGCTACTTCATACTTGGCCACAGTAGTCCACGCTCTGGTTACATCCCGCCTAGACTACTGCAACGCTCTCTACGTGGGGCTGCCCTTGAAGACGGCCCGGAAGCTTCAATTAGTCCAACGTGCGGCAGCCATGATTCTAACAGGAGCGGAGCGCAGGGAGCACACAACCCCCCTGTTGCGCCAGCTCCATTGGCTGCCGATTTGCTACCGGGCTCAATTCAAGGTGTTGGCATTGGCCTATAAAGCCCTAAACGGTTCCGGCCCAAGATACCTTTCTGACCGCATCTCGGCCTATGAACCCACCAGGACTTTGAGATCTTCCGGGGAGGCCCTGCTCTCGATCCCGCCGGCTTCTCAAGCACGGTTGGCGGGGACGAGAGATAGGGCCTTCTCGGTGGTGGCTCCTCGGCTGTGGAACGCCCTTCCTATGGACATTAGGCTGGCACCATCTCTCATGGCATTCCGAAAAAAGTTGAAGACCTGGATGTTTGTGCAGGCGTTCGAGTAATCTAGTGCAATATTGGTAATTGAACATAGGAATGGAACAATGGACGACGAACCTGGACTACGCTTTGATGATGAGACGATTGGGTTGGTTATTGTAATAATTGTTTAGTGTAATTGCTTGTTGTTTATTAAGTGGATAATGTGTTAAGTGGTCAATTGTTATATGTGCATTGAATTATTGCTGTTTTTATTGGTGTAAACCGCTGTGAGTCGCCTTCGGGCTGAGAACAGCGGTATATAAGCAAAGTAAATAAATAAATATTAAATAATAACTGTAATTTTGCTACTGTTATGAATTGCCATGTAAATATCAGATATCCAGGATGTATTTTCATTCACTGGACCAAATTCGGCACAAATACCCAATACGCCCAAATTGGAATACTGGTGGGGTTTGGGGGTTGATTTTGTCATTTGGGAGTTGCTGGGATTTATAGTTCACCTACAATCAAAGAGCATTCTGAACTCCACCAACGATGGAATTGAACCAAACTTGGAACACAGAACTCCCATGACCAACAGGGTTTGGTGGGCATTGACCTTGAGTATTGGAGTTGTAGTTCACCCAGAGGCAGCCCTAGGTAATTTTCAACAGCCTTTCATGTTCCTTGATGCGTGTCTGGGTGCTGCGTTTGGTGGTCCCTATGTAGACTTGTCCACAGCTGCAAGAGGGATCCTCTCACCTCTGCAGGAGTCTACCGTGTACCATGCAGCTGTGGACAAGTCTACATAGGAACCACCAAACGCAGCGCGCAGACACGCATCAAGGAACATGAAAGGCACTGCAGACTACTCCAACCAGAGAAATCAGCCATAGCAGAGCTCCTGATGAACCAGCCTGGACACAGCATATTATTTGAGAAAACAGAAGTGCTGGACCACTCTCACAACCACCATGACTACACAGAGAAGCCATTGAAATCCACAAGCATGTGGACAATTTCAACAGAAAGGAAGAAACCATGAAAATGAACAAAATCTGGCTACCAGTATTAAAAAACTCAAAAATTACAACAGCAAAACAACAGAGGGGAAACAAACAGGCACATAAAATCACTCTCAACAAAAGATTCCCCCCAGGCACTTCCAAGCCATTTAATGCTAATCAAGGTGATCAGCTGAAACATTCACACCTAGCCCCAGCAGACAAAAGTCCTTTGTCTCACCCTGGTCATTCCACAGATATATAAACCCATTTTTCTTACTTCCAACAGACCTCACTACCTCTGAGGATGCTTGTCATAGATGCAGGAGAAAATTTGCCTCCAGAACATGACCATATAGCCTGGAAAAACCTACAACAACCCATTGATTCCGGCCATGAAAACCTTCGACAATACATCAATCACTAATATATATTTTCTGTTCGTCGTGGGAGTTCTGTGTCCCTTATTTGGTTCATTTCCATCATTGGTGGAGTTCAGAATGCTCTTTGATTGTAAGTGAACTATACATACCAGTAACTACAACTCACATATGTCAAGGTGTATTTCCCCCCAAGAGCGCCTCAAGAGCGCCCCTGGGCAAAATCGACTACACTGCAAATGCTTAATTTGCTCAATGGGTTGAGCTGCCCCTGAGTTCATCCACATCCAGAGAGCACTATGAACTCAAACAATGACAGATCTGGACCAAACTCGGCACGGATACTCAATATGCCCAAATACAGGGGCGGCTCAACACACACACATAAAACAGATATATACAGACTAGGCCACAGCAACGCGTGGCAGGGAACAACTAGTAACAACAATAATAATGGAAGTTGTAATTAGACAAGAACTTTAGCCCTCTCTGCCAAAGAAACTGGTGTCTCACCAAACTCTGAATAACAACAATGGAAGTTGTAATTAAACAAGGTCAACAACAATAACAACAAAAACAAAAACAACAATGGAAGTTGTAATTAGATGAGATCTTGAGCCTTCTCTGTCAAAGAAAACTGATATCTCACCAAACTCCAAATAATAATAATAATAATAACAATAATGACAACAAAACAACAACAGAAATTGTAAGTTGATAAGATCTTGAGCCCTCTCTGCCAAATTAAACTGGTGTCTAACTGTGCCGTCACACCCAGATCCTATAAAAATAAAACTAAGATGTGCTTCTCTCTTTGTCTGGGTGGATCGCGGAGGTCTTTCTTTAGCAGCTTAAGATTCCCAGCAACTGAGGCTATTACAGGCTTTGAACATCAAAACAGAATATTTATTTCTCAAACTCCTTGCAGAACTGGCACAGCTTGTTAAAGTTACAAACAAAATAGTCAATTGGTGAAACCACGGAGATGTTCTTTCTTTTCTTTTTCCTCTAATCGCTGAGCTGCCTTCATCCAAATGGTAGAAAAAATCCTGAGGTCTTTTAACCCCAACCCTGAGCCACTATCTTTTAGAAAGCATAGGCCTTCCCTATTCCAGTCCAAGGTTAGTTTTGGAGATGAAGCAAATAATGCTCAATAACTATTTCTCAATAACTCAATATCTATCTCTAACTCAGTTACTCAATTGCTATTCTATCTATCTGTCTCAATTAGCTTCTTTATCTATAGTATCTCAATCTTTCTACTTATTTCTCAATCGTTCTTACAATGATTTTTTCAGAGCTACCTGCCTGACCAACAGCACATCTGAAGCTTTCTTTCTCTACTGAAGGAGGCAGGGGAGATTCCAAAATGGAGATCTCAACCCAGGAAAAAAGGCGGTCTCTAAACCCAAAGAGATATTTTCTGAACCAATAGCTGCAAAAGGGTCTGATACTGTTAACTTTCAGAGTGCAGCTGAGATTGTAGTAACCCTGGGGAAAGGCAAAGGAACACTATCCCATGCAACTAAAAGGTAATGCAAACTATGCTCCTGGAAGACGGAACAGGTGGGGTTACGGGGGATTGATTTTGTCCTTTGGGAGTTGTAGTTGCTGGGATTTATATTTCACCTACATTCAAAGAGCATTCTGAACTCCACCAACGATGGAATTGAACCAAACTTGGCACACAGAACTCCCATGGCCAACAGGGTTTGGTGGGCATTGACCTTGAGTTTTGGAGTTGTAGTTCACCCACACCCAGAGAGCACTGTGGACTCAAACAATGATGGATCTGGACCAAACTTGGCACGGATACTTCGAAAAAGATTGTAAAAATAATATATTTCTTGTGGAGTACTTGGCGAATAATGGATCTTCGGGAGGAGGGGAGATCATCGTGGCTTGACAACAAAAGCATTCCAATGTATATCTATTTTGCCTATACAATTTGGTCCTTTTGCTTAGGAAAGATTCTCGTTTGGATTACAGCTCCCAGAATCCTAAACCGGCTGGAGGATTCTTGTCATCTACAAACAGTATACTTTCTGCAAATGTATGTACATAGGTATATTCTAAGTTCTAAAAGGATCAGCGAAGGCAACCTTCTCATTCCTCTTTCTTGTTATTCCCTTTCCAGAATTCTAGTTTGACATTTTGCTTCAAATATCTAGATACCTTTTTTGGACCACTTGTTTTCCTACTCAGCTTTGGCTGCTGCCTTTGAAAGAACAAGTCGTTTTGACATATCATCATTGTTGCCTGAATTATTATTAGCTTTTGCACTGAATGCAGGAGACGCTATAACATTCGCTTTGTAAATCAACAGCTTTGTTGCAAACCTATGGAAACTCATAATAGGAAGCTAATTTTAAGCTTTCTTTTGTTGCCGTCCTGTGATGACGTCCCTGCTTTATCGTGTTCCCTTGCTATTTTCTTTGGACTGTGAGGCTGCCTTGGCTATTATTTGAGATATAAATAACACTAAGGCAAGGGGCTGGGAATAGCAGAGCCCTCCAAACATGGTTGAAATGCAGCTTCATATTCCCCAACTGTTTCTCTTTGGCAGAGACGGTCACATTGATCCTCTGCTATCCCACTTTTATAGCTGCTGATTTAATCTGTCCTGTTTAAAACGTTGGACCAATTGGTTAAACCATTAAAACATTTTTTTAAAAAACTCAGGTTTAAAAATAATTAAGTAATAGAGCAAATTAAAATGGCCGCAGATACTGAGATACGAGCCGTGGATTACGAAACTTGAAGCGTGGATACCGAGTCCCGATAAGCGGATACTAGTACCTGCCGTGGGGCACCCTGCAAATCTGGGCGCTTGGTGAGCAATGAAGCCCAATATTCCCAAATAACGCTCACCAAATTGAAGAAGACGACACTGAGGAATTTTATTCAATCAGCTGAAAGTGATGCCAGCTCACGGTAATCTGCCAAAGGAGGCTTATAATACCATAACAGTGCAAAACAGACATTTTTATACACTTTACTCCTTTGAAATTCCCGCTCCCACCCCAGCTGGAGCTGGCTTTGTGTGATTGGCTGAGTCCTGATGACGTCAGGGAGGATTCCTGTAGGAGTTCAGCCTGTGATTGTGCTTCAGGATCAGGGTGCTTTGGATGTGGGAAGTGATGCCAATGAATTTCAAGATGGCAATGGTTTGGTCAATGATACTGATGCAGAGAAGGACCAGGAGACCCCTGTGCAAAGTGTAGTTTCCCATGAGAATGTCCCTGAAGGGTGTGGGGATGATAGTGTACTCCCTGAATTGCTACCAGAGAGTTCCCAGGATCTGGGGCTTGAAAACAACTGGGCACCTGGCCCAGCTGCGAGACTTGATGAGCAAATAGACAGGCGAGAGGAAATTAGTCCAAACAGACAGGCTGAACAGTGCCTTCGGTGTTCTGCCAGGCTCCGAGAGAAAAAGATAAGAGGATTTCAAGTAAAGCGAAACCAATAGATTAACGAGGGGATAAAAGTTCCAAGTATGGGAAATGTAGTCAGATGAAGCATCGTTGGAATCAAGTGTAGTTCTTTGCTTGGAAGTATTTCTTGTTCATGGTTTGGATTATTGGAATGCATGAATGCCTACTTGTAATTAGACAAGGTCTTTAGCCCTCTTTGTCAAAGAAAGTTGATGTCTCACCAAACTCCAAATAATAATCTATATAAATAAAAATGTAATGTTAGTTTGTGGGATTAACAGAACTCAAAAATCATGGCCGGAATCACTGAGTTGTTGTAGGTTTTTTTGGTCTATATGGCCATGTCTAGAGGCATTCTCTCCTGACGTTTCGCCTGCATCTCTGGCAAGCATCCACTGTAAGGAACCACCAGCTCTGCACACTAGGCCAGTATGTTACACCTGCGAAATGTCAGGAGAGAATGCTTTTAGAGCATGGCCATACAGCCAGAAAAACCTACAACAACCCAGTGATTCTGGCCATGAAAGCCTTCAACAATACACTGGACGAATTGACAAGAAATTTGGACACAAGACACCTATCAGGCTAACGAGTGTTCATCACCCCTAAAATTACAGAAACAACAACAACAAAAAACCCAGCAGAACGGACTTAAAACCCCCAAAAATACACCATATATATATATATATACACACACACACACACACACACACACAGAGACACACACACTCATGTACATATACACACGCACACATACACATGTGTATACTCAAGCACACACAAATATATACACACATACATCTACATACACACACATATACACATGCACACACAAATATACACATGCACACATATATAAACTCAAATATGCATATAGACAAGCACACACATATATACATATACACATATAAACACACAAATATATACACACATATACACATATCTTCACACACATATATACACTCATATATATATACACACACACACACATACACACACACACACAAACACACATATATATACAGATACACAAATATATAAACACATATATACACACACACACAAAACACATATATACAGACTGGGCCACAGCAATGCGTGGCAGGGGACAGCTAGTAACAACAATAATAATGGAAGTTGTAATTAGACAAGGTCTTTAGCCCTCTCTGCCAAACTGGTGTCTCACCAAACTCCAAATAACAACAATGGAAGTTGTAATTAGACGAGGTCAACAGCAACAACGAAAACAACAATGGAAGTTGTAATTAGATGAGATCTTGAGCCCTCTCTGTCAAAGAAAACTGATATCTCACCAAACTCCAAATAATAACAACAACAACAATGGAAATTGTAAGTTGATAAGGTCTTGAGCCCTCTCTGCCAAATTAAACTGGTGTCTAACTAACCAAACTAGAAATCCCAGGATTCCCTTGTATTGGTTCATGCTCATTCAGTGGCACAAGTACATTGGGGAAGTGAGCAAACCCTGTGTGGTCATCCTTGGAGAAAGTCAGGGTTCAAATAACACAAGAGACAGCTGGATGGAGAAGCACCTGCTGGGTTTGCATCAGAAGCTGTCTCTCTCGCCAAAAGAGTTTGCAAGACATCCGGGACGGTCTCCCTCCTCGTCCCGTAATGATCACTGACCCACACAGACCAACCCTTGAGTTTGGAGTTTAATCTTTGGCAACAGGTGAGCCAGTGCCCTCTCCACGCTCCCTTTGTTGGCCTTTTGGGTCTCTTCTGTCACCGTTTAGTCATGGTTTGGGCATGGCGATTCTGCATTTCATGCTCATTCAACGTGGCGCAAAAGGCCAATTTGGAAAGTTGACCCCCTTGAAAGACTCCCTTATTCAAGCTTGGAAAGGAGACAAGATGTGTGACATGCGGAGACAGGTGCCCATCTTTGGCCGGCTTCTTGAGCAGAGGCTGCATGGTCATCTGTTGAGAGGGCTTTGTGTCTTCCTGTCGTAGAATGGGGTCGGACTGGATGACCCTTGAGGTTCCTTCCAATTGCAGGATTCTCTAGAATACACCCAACTACATGCAGAAAGCTTGGGCAATGCATTGTAGCGAGAGGACCAAGTACGTGGGACAAATCACAGCCAAAATGTGATTTTCTAAGAGTGTGGAATTAATACATTTGATACCATTTGAACTATGAGATCCTGGGAGTTGTAGTTTCACAAGGTCTTGAGTCTTCTCTGCCCAAGAGTGCTCATCAAGCATTTATACGGTATTGGATATATTGACATCTGCCTTGAATCCCACTAATGGGAGATAGGTAGGATATATGTCAGTATTTCTCAACCTGAGGATCAGGACCCCTTGAGAGGTTGTAAGGGGGGTGTCAGAGGGGTCACCAAAGACTGTCAGAAAACACAATATTTTCTGTTGGTTATGGGGGTTCTCTGTGGGAAGTTTAGCCCAATTGTATCATTGGTGGGATTCGGAATGCTCTCTGATTGTAGGTAAACTAGAAATCCCAGCAACTACAACTCCCAAATGTCAAGGTTTATTTTCCCCAAACTCCACCAGTGTTCACATTTGGGCATATTGAGTATTCATGCCAAGTTTGGTCCAGATCCATCATTGTTTGAGTCCACAGTGCTCTCTGGATGCAGGTGAACTACAACTCCAAAACTCAAGGTCAATGCCCACCAAACCCTTCCAGTATTTTCTGTTGGTCATGGGAGTTCTGTGTGCCAAGTTTGGTTCAATTCCATCATTGGTGGAGTTCAGAATGCTCTTTGATTGTAGGTAAACTACATATCCCAGCAACTACAACTCCCAAATGACAACACCCCCAATCCCACCAATATTCAAATTTGGGCATATCAGGTACTTGTATCAAATTTGGTCCAGTGAATGAAAATACATCCTGCATATCAGAAAATACATCCTGCATATCTACGTGGGGTTGCCTTTGAAGACGGCCCGGAAGCTCCAATTAGTCCAACGGTCGGCAGCCATGATACTAACAGGAGCGGAGCGCAGGGAGCATACAACTCCTCTGCTGCACCAGCTCCACTGGCTGCCATTGCTACCGGGCACAATTCAAAGTGCTGGCTTTAGCCTTTAAAGCCCTAAACGGTTCTGGCCCAACCTACCTGTCCGAACGGCCTATCAGCCCCCCAGGACCCTAAGATCTTCTGGGGAGGCCCTGCTCTCTATCCCGCCTGCTTCACAGGTGCGGCTGGCGGGGACGAGAGACAGGGCCTTTTCTGTGGTGGCCCCTCGGCTTTGGAACGCCCTTCCCATGGAGGTAAGATCAGCCCCCTCGCTGATGATGTTCCGAAGGAGATTAAAAACCTGGATGTTCCAACAGGCATTTGGTTAATTCGGTACAATGAATGTAATGATTAAAGGATTGGTAATATGGACGACGAAACTGGATCATGATTTTAGTTAGGAGATGCATTGGGTTGTTATTGATATGCGAATATTGTGTATAATGCTTTTATGGTTTTAAACTGAATATTGTTGTTGTTGTACTGTTGTAAACCGCGTTGAGTCGCCAATTTAGGCTGAGAAACGGCGGTATACAAGCACAGTAATAAATAAATAAATAAATAAATATTTACATGATGATTCATAACAGTAGCAAAATGACAGTTATGAAGTAGCAACAAAAATAATGTTATGGTTGGGGGTCACCACAACATGAGAGAACTGTAAAAAGGGGTCGCGGCATTAGGAAGGTCGAGAACCACTGATATATGTGAAAGGAGGGGGAGAGGAAGAGGGTAATGAAAAGGAAGAGGAATATGAAGAAGAGGAAGAGGGGAAGAAGAACAGGAATATCAAAAAAGAAGAGGAAGATGAGCAAAAACAAGAAGAGGAGGAAAAGGAAGAACAAGAAGAAAAGAGGAAGAGGAGGAAAAGTAAGAAGTAGGGGAAGACAATGAAGAGCAAGAACAAGAGGAGGAGGAGGAAAAGAAGAAAGAATAACGAGAAAAGGCTCGGAGAAGGAGAGAAAGAATAAAAGGAGGAGGAGCAATAGGATGAAGAAAGAATAACAAGAAAAGGGGAGAAGGAGGGAATGGAAGACAAAAAGGAGGAGGAGCAATAGGATGAAGAACAAGAAGAAAAAGAGAAAGGGGAGAAAAAGTAAGGAGTAGAGGAGGAGGATGAAGATCAAGAAGAGGAGGAAGAGGGGGAAGAAAGAATAACAAGAAAAGGCAAAAAGAAGGAAAAGGAAGAAGAAAAGGAGGAGGGGCAATAGGATGAAGAACAAGAAGAAAATAGGAAGGAGGAGGAAAAGTAAGAAGTAGAGGAGGAAGATGAAGAGGAAGAAGAAGAAGAAGAGGAGGAGAAAGAATAACAAGAAAAGGCGAGAAGGAGAGAAAAGAAGAAGAAAAGGAGGAGGGGCAATAGGATGAAGAACAAGAAGAAAAAGAGAAAGGGGAGAAAAAGTAAGGAGTAGAGGAGGAGGATGAAGATCAAGAAGAGGAGGAAGAGGGGGAAGAAAGAATAACAAGAAAAGGCAAAAAGAAGGAAAAGGAAGAAGAAAAGGAGGAGGGGCAATAGGATGAAGAACAAGAAGAAAATAGGAAGGAGGAGGAAAAGTAAGACGTAGAGGAGGAAGATGAAGAGGAAGAAGAAGAAGAAGAGGAGGAGAAAGAATAACAAGAAAAGGCGAGAAGGAGAGAAAAGAAGAAGAAAAGGAGGAGGGGCAATAGGATGAAGAACGAGAAGAAAAGAGGAAGAGGTGGAAAAGAAAGCAGTAGGAGAAGACAATGAAGAGCAAGAACAAGAGGAGGAAGAGGAAAAGAAAGAATAACAAGAAAAGGCAAGGAGAAGGAGGGACTGGATTTCCATGCCAGGTTGCTCAGCCCATTATCTCCTTTTTATGCATGACATCTAGAGCATCCTCTTCTCTGCAGAGAAGAATAAGGGCAGGCGAAACGTCAGGAGAGAATGCTTCTAGAACATGGCCATATAGCCCGAAAAACCTACAGCAAAACAACAAGGGCATTCTCATGTTGAATCCTAGACACAAGCTGCTGCCGCTGCTTCTGGCTTCCATGTGCCCCACAGACTTCAGGGTCCCGCAAGGAATGTCACGGCACATGCAACCAGGCGTCCGTCTCCGCCAGAGACGCAATGCCAGGCGCCAAGGCCCCATGCGCAGCGGTCGCCATACACGGGATTCAGCCGACACCCGAAACCCAGAGGCAACTGCAATGGCACACAGGACACATTTGGACTAGGGGAACATTAATCACTTGCAGATTCAATGCGTCGGATAGTTGAAAAGCGTGACAAGAACATGTTTAATGTCTCAGCAAAGCAGGGGCCCTGAAACCGTATAGTTCTAGTTTTGGAACCTCTCCAGATGACTTTTAGTGGGGTCTGTTGTTGGTTTTCAATTCCACGTCAGCTCTAGATAAGAGATCTTCAAGAGGCCAAATCTCAGCATATAGAAGATGGCTTTGAAAGGCAGCAGATCACAGGAGCTGTCTTCATAGACTTGTCAGCAGCTTATGAGACTGTGACCCACCGCCTCCTCCTGAGAAAAATGTATAATATCACAAAGGACTACCACCTCACCCGCCTCATAGGAAACCTGCTACAAAACAGGAGCTTCTTTGTTGAGTTCCAGGGCCAGAGAAGCAGATGGCGGAAACAGAAGAACGGCCTGCCTCAGGGGAGCGTGCTTGCTCCATCCATGTTCAACATCTACACAAATGACCAGCCACTGCCAGAAGGGACAGAGAGTTTCATCTATGCTGATGATTGTGCCATCACCACCCAAGCAGGGAGCTTTGAGATGGTTGAACAGAAGCTCTCCGAAGCTCTAGGTGCTCTTACTGCCTATTACAGGGAAAACCAGCTGATCCCCAACCCATCTAAAACACAGACATGTGCCTTTCATCTCAAGAACAGAGAAGCATCCCGAGCTTTGAAGGAATCCCACTGGAGCATTGCAGTGCACCCAAATACCTGGGAGTCACTCTGGACCGTGCTCTGACCTACAAGAAGCACTGCCTGAACATCAAGCAAAAAGTGGGTGCTAGAAACAATATCATACGAAAGCTGACTGGCACAACCTGGGGATCAAAACCAGACACAGTGAAGACATCTGCCCTTGCGCTGTGCTACTCTGCTGCTGAGTACGCATGCCCAGTGTGGAACACATCTCACCACACTAAAACAGTGGATGTGGCTCTTAATGAGACATGCCGCATTATCACGGGGTGTCTGCGCCCTACACCACTGGAGAAATTACACTGCTTAGCCAGTATTGCACCACCTGACATCCGCCGGGAAGTAGCAGCCAATAGTGAAAGGACCAAGGCAGAGACATCTCCAGCTCATCCCCTGTTTGGGTATCAGCCAGCACGTCAACGACTTAAATCTAGAAATAGTTTTCTAAGATCTACAGAGACATTGCATAATTAATGTTATTGTTTTAATCGATTTTGTATTTATGGTTTTATATTGTTGTTATTCTGCGATATTGCGGCATCGAACTGTTGCCAGTGTTAGCCGCTCTGAATCCCCCCCCTCGGGGGTTGAGAAGGGCGGGGTAGAAATGTTGTAAATAAATAAATTGTAAATAAATAATATTAATTCGTCAGTGCAGGTACACCCTGGGTGTCTTTGGGTGCAATCCAAGGCAGGTCCATGAGCTCTTTCTCCAACTAGACCCTTCCTAATTATTTTCCAAGCCAATAAAAAAAGTGTGGAAAAAATGAATGCCTTTTCCTGGAAGTCTCCAGTATTTGTAATTCACTTCTTAAAAGGTTTACAGGTCCCCTCGGCACCATTCAAGCCTTTGCCGAAATTAGAAGTGGATTTCCAGGAGTTTCTGGTTTCTTTGTTTTTCTGTCTTTTCCACTTGTCTCCTGTCTGCCTGACTCAGACAAAAATCTTCCTCTTTGGGTGCATCTACACTATAGAATAAATAAATAATAATAATAATAATAGTAATAATGTCTGAAATTAATTAAAAAATTTGTCATGTCAGGAACAACTTGAGAAACTGCAAGTCGCTTCTGGTGTGAGAGAATTGGCCGTCTGCAAGGTCGTTGCCCAAGGGATGCCCGGATGATTTGATGTTTTATCATCTTTGTGGGAGGCTTCTCTCATGTCCCCGCATGAGGAGCTGGAGCTGATAGAGGGAGCTCATTCGCCTCTCCCCGGATTCGAACCTGTGACCTGTCAGTCTTCAGTCCTGCTGGCACAAGGGTTTAACCCACTGCGCTATCGGGGGCTCCCAAAATTAATAATAATAATCATAATAATAATAATAATCATCATCATCATCATTTCATACAGAGTTTTGGAGCACATTATTCCTGACCTCACAATCATGTTAAAAAACAAGGACATCTAATCACCTCTCAACAAAAGTTTGCTCCAGGCACTGTCAGGTCATTATATGCTAATCAAGGTGGTCAGTTGAAACATTCACACCTAGCTCCAGCAGACAAGAGTCCTTTGTCCCACCCTGGTCTTTCCACAGATATATAAACCCTTTTTCCTAGTTCCAACAGACCTCACTACCTCTGAGGATGCTTGCCATAGATGCAGGCGAAACGTCAGGAGAGAATGCCTCTAGACCATGGCCAACAACCCAGTGATTCTGGCCGTGAAAGCCTTCGACAATAAATGTTGCAATCCCAAACGACAGCAGGATTGAAGAGAAGCAACTGGAAAAGATGACATGATATGAGGATTTAAAGATCGAACTGCAAAGACTCTGGCACAAGCCAGTCAAGGGGGTCCCAGTGGTGATCGGCACACTGGGTGCAGTGCCTCAAGACCTTGGCCTGCACTTAAACACAATTGGCACTGACAAAATTACCATCTGCCAGCTGCAAAAGGCCACCTTACTGGGATTTGCACACATTATTCGCTGATACATAATTTGCACACATTATTCGCCCATACATCACACAGTCCTAGACACTTGGGAAGTGTTCGATTTGGGATCCAATACAACAGTGAACTTCATTTTAACTCACTACCTCTGAGGATGCTTGCCATAGATGCAGGAGAAACATCAGGAGAGAATGCCTCTAGAACATGGCCATATAGCCCGAAAAAACCTACAACAACCCAAACCATGCATACATTGAAATATCAGAAAGCAAAGATATCACTATGTCAGAAGTATTTTCAGATTGGGGGATTCTGGATAAGGGCCACTCCATCCGTGCCTTCCTTTTGTCTCATCCATAGCTACATCCCTGGGCACCAAGGGATTTCAGTTCCGTCTTCGATGACTCCAAGAGTATTTTCATATGCAACACTCTTCCAAAAGTGCCTTTTTGTACCCTGCTGACGGACTGCCATTTGATCGTGTTCTTTCTTTGGGACCTTTCGAATCCGGGAAGGGTGCCATGCGTCAGCCGCACCATCAAAGAGTGAATAGAAGACGAGTAGATGACGACGGGTGAAAAGAAGTCGTTACCGGCATTTGTCTTTGCAGTTACTCCTTAAAGCCGAGCTTTCCGAACATTTCACATTGGTGACACACATTTTAGACACGGATCATTTTGCAGTTTTACAAGCCAACCAGAGGTTTAACCCACCTGTTATGAGAGATTATTTACTTAGGCGATCCCTTGTTGGCCGAGTAGGATAGTCTTCCAGGATCAGTATTCTTGTGGCCTATTCTTGACCTGCATCTTCTCCCACAGTGAAGGTATTGGTTTCCAGGTGGAAGGGGCGGTCGGGGTTGACTTGACGCGCCTTCCTCTTGGCACGTTTATCTCTTTCACCCTCCATTCGTACCTCTTCAAATTCTACAGCACTCCTGGTCACAGCTGACTTCCATCTGGAGCACTCAAGGGCCAGGGCTTCCCAGTTCTCAGTGTCTACACCAGAGTTTTTAAGGTTGGCTTTGAGCCCATCTTTCAATTTTCCTGCCCACCAACATTCCGTTTTCCGTTCTTGAGTTCAGAGTAGAGCAACTTCTTTGGGAGATGGTGGTCGGGCATCCGGACAACATGGCCAATCCAGCGGAGTTGATGGCGGAGGACCATCACTTCAATGCTGGTGGTCTTTGCTTCTTCCAGCACGCTGACATTTGTCCGCTTTCTTCCCAAGAGATTTGCAGGATTTTCCGGAGGCAGCGCTGATGGAATCGTTCCAGGAGTTGCATGTGACGTCTGTAGACAGTCCACGTTTCACAGGCATATAGCAGAGTTGGGAGGACAATAGCTTTATAAACAAGCACCTTGGTATCCCTACGGATGTCCCGGTCTTCAAACACTCTCTGCTTCATTCAGAAAAATGCTGCACTCGCAGAGCTCAGGCGGTGTTGTATTTCAGTGTCAATGTTGACTTTGGTGGAGAGGTGGCTGCCAAGGGAGCGGAAATGGTCAACATTTTCTAATGTTACACCATTAAGCTGTATCTCTGGCATTGGAGAGGGATTGGCTGGTGACTGCTGGAACAGCACTTTGGTTTTCTCAATGTTCAATGACAGGCCGAGCTTCTCGTATGCTTCTGCAAAGGTGTTTAGAGTGGCTACATCTGGAAACACCTCAGAAGATTTTTCTTCCCTGTTTCTGTACAGTTTTACTACATTTCAGGGATAAAGCACAATGGATGATAAAATGAAGTAGTTTTATATTGTGTGAAGAGCTTGGTGGCATTTCGACCCTGAAATGTCTTAGAATTGGACAACAAAGTAAACATGAGCCAACAATGTGATGCGGCAGCAAAGTAAGTAAGAAAGTAAAGTAAGTAAGTAAGTAAGCGGCAGCAAAAGAAGCCAATGGGATGTTGGCCTGCATCAAGAGGAGCATAGTGTCTAGATCTAGGGAAGTCATGCTCTCTCTATTCTGCTTTGGTTAGACCACACCTGGAATATTGTGTCCAATTCTGGGCACCACAATTCAAGAGAGATATTGACAAGCTGGAATGTGTCCAGAGGAGGGCGACGAAATGATCAAGGGTCTGGAGAACAAGCCCTATGAGGAGCGGCTTAAGGAGCTGGGCATGTTTAGCCTGAAGAAGAGAAGGCTGAGAGGAGGTATGATAGCCATGTATAAATATGTGAGAGGAGCCACAGGGAGGAGGGAGCAAGCTTGTTTTCTGCTTCCTTGGAGACTAGGACGTAGAACAATGGCTTCAAACTACAAGAGAGGAGATTCCATCTGAACATGAGGAAGAACTTCCTGACTGTGAGAGCCGTTCAGCAGTGGAACTCTCTGCCCCAGTGTGTGGTGGAGGCTCCTTCTTTGGAAGCTTTTAAACAGAGGCTGGATGGCCATCTGTCAGGGGTGCTTTGAATGCAATATTCCTGCTTCTTGGCAGAATGGGGTTGGACTGGATGCCCAGGTCACATCAAAACTCTTTCCAAACATTTCCAAGAGCCAGGTGCTTTAGTGAGTTTTGAGAAACTCCTTTTCTTCATCAGTTTCTTATTCTCTGCTCCTGCATTTTTTCTGCACGGAGAAGCAAGGATTCTGGTGGATACATATCTTCCAAAAATGCAAAATGTATTAGCCTGTAAAGATAACATTTACCGCACTCCAGGAGAGCATTTCAAGAGCAGGTTTTGCTCCTCTCTTAACCCACTTAACCAGTTCCCCTAACAGTGTCTTTGATCCTTATCTGAAAAGTATTTTTCCATTTGCACTCTCTTTGGATCTGAAAATTTAACACCAGGTTAAATCAAAGATGCTTCCATGTCATTGGGGCAGCAAATCCATGCCTGGTTTTCTCTCAAACTCCAAAGATGCTCTCCAAGGTACTGAAGTTCTCCATCAAATAAGTTCTGCATCTTGGGCGGCTCCTTCGATTATTTTATTTATTTGTCGTGTCAGGGCAACCAGTCAACTATATTACATTTCTAACAGAACAAAGCAAACAAACAGACAAAATACAAAATTTGTGAGTTTGGTAGTTGATTAAATGTCCTTTGACCAGTATCTGGCCCCTTGGAGTGCCTCTGGTGTTGCTGCAAGGAGGTCCTCCATTGTGACATGTGGCAGGGCTCAGGTTGCATTGCAGCAGGTGGTCAGTGGTTTGCTCTTCTCCACACTCGCATGTCGTGGATTCCACTTTGTGGCCCCATTTCTGAAGGTTGGCTCTGCATCTCGTGGTGCCAGAGCAGTCTGTTCAGCGCCTTCCAAGTCGCCCAGTCTTCTGTGTGCCCAGGGGGGAGTCTCTCATTTGGTATCAGCCATTGGTTGAGGTTCTGGGTTTGAGCCTGCCACTTTTGGACTCTCGCTTGCTGAGGTGTTCCAGCGAGTGTCTCTGTAGATCTTAGAAAATGATTTCTTGATTTAAGTCGTTGACGTGCTGGCTGATACCCAAACGGGATGAGCTGGAGATGTCTGCCTTGGTCCTTTCACTATTGGCTGCTACTTCCCGGCGGATGTCAGGTGGTGCAATACCGGCTAAGCAGTGTAATTTCTCCAGTGGTGTAGGGCGCAGACACCCGTGATAATGCGGCATGTCTCATTAAGAGCCACATCCACTGTTTTAGCGTGGTGAGATGTGTTCCACACTGGGTATGCATACTCAGCAGCAGAGTAGCACAGCACAAGGGCAGATGTCTTCACTGTGTCTGGTTGTGATCCCCAGGTTGTGCCAGTCAGCTTTCGTATGATATTGTTTCTAGCACCCACTTTTTGCTTGATGTTCAGGCAGTGCTTCTTGTAAGTCAGAGCCCAGTCCAGAGTGACTCCCAGGGATTTGGTTGCGCTGCAATGCTCCAGTGGGATTCCTTCCCAGGTAATAATCCTCAGAGCTCAGGATGCTTGTCTGTTCTTGAGATGAAAAGCGCATGTCTGTGTTTTAGATGGATTAGGGATCAGCTGGTTTTCCCTGTAATAGGCAGTAAGAGCACCTAGAGCTTCAGAAAGCTTCTGTTTTACCATCTCAAAGCTCCCTGCTTGAGTGGTAATGGCACGATCATCAGCATAGATGAAACTCTGTTTTCCTTCGAGGAAAACCTGGAATAGATTTATCACACTTCTAACCAGAAAATCATCTGCTTAGTGGATCACAAGCTGAAAGTGAAATGTATAGTAGTTTTGCAAAATCTTCAGCCTTCTCTGCTGAAGAGAACTGGTGCCTCACCAAACTATAAATCCCAGGATTACATAACATTGAGACCTGGCAGTTAAAGTGGTGTCAAGATGGATTAATTCTAATTCATTAATTCTACAAATAGGAGCCCCAAGTGGTGCAATCAGTTAAAACCTTGTGCCAGCATGACTGAAGACCAACAGGTCATAGATTCAAATCCAGGGAGAGCGCGGATGAGTTCCCTCTCTCAGCTCAGCTCCCCATGTGGGGACATGACAGAAGCTTCCCACAAGGATGGTAAAACATCAAAAACATCCAGGCATCCCCTGGGCAATGTCCTTCATACCAGAAGCGACCTCACAACCTCTAAGGATGCTTGTCATAGATGCAGGTGAAACATCAGGAGAGAATGCTTCTAGAACATGGCCATATAACCCGAAAAACCTACAACAACCCAGTAACAATAATTCTCAAAAATTCATTTGGGAAGCAATCCCGGAATCCTCTTGCCATGCTAACTGCCAAGCTAAGTGGCCATGCAGCGTGGAGAGATTTGGTGACTACAGATCAATAAAGTATCATATTTCTTTAACTCTAAGGAGCCATTGATTGTAAAAGGCACCATAACTGCAGCACTACTAACAGATAACAAAAATTTGTGTGTACACACACACACCCCCCTGCAATTCTAAGATACAGCCCATTTTTGAGGGATGTTTACATTGGGGGAAGTGTATCTTAGACCTGAAGAATTCGGGTCATATTTCTGAGCTCTGTCAAGTTCTCTTTGCTCTTCTGCCTTCGTTGAATTCCTGAACTGCAGGTGGAATGCTAAGCCAGAGGGAGGGCTGGGGGCTCCTCTTACAACCATGAAGGAAACAGGGGCCCCCTGGAAAAATGCAACGGGAAATGCAGGTCTGCGAGAAGAGATAAGCGAGGCTCGATCTGTCTGTTGGCGGCTCCGGAAGGCAAGAGGTCAGGAGAAGGGCAAGGAGAAGGGACACATGGAGCAGAATGAAGTGAGACACAAAGTCATAGAGTTGGAAGAGGACACCAAGAGCCATCCAGC
>NW_026847549.1:6046229-6056970 GCF_025583915.1 Anolis sagrei ordinatus | reverse complement strand
AAGAAGCACTGCCTGAACATCAAGCAAAAAGTGTGTGCTAGAAACAATATCATACGAAAGCTGACTGGCACAGCCTGGGGATCACAGCCAGACACAGTGAAGACATCTGCCCTTGCGCTGTGCTACTCTTCTGCTGAGTATGCATGCCCAGTGTGGAACACATCTCACCACACTAAAACAGTGGATGTGGCTCTTAATGAGACATGCCGCATTATCACGGGGTGTCTGCGCCCTACACCACTGGAGAAATTACACTGCTTAGCCGGTATTGCACCACCTGACATCCGCCGGGAAGTAGCAGCCAATAGTGAAAGGACCAAGGCAGAGACATCTCCAGCTCATCCCCTGTTTGGGTATCAGCCAGCACGTCAACGACTTAAATCTAGAAATAGTTTTTTAAGATCTACAGAGACACTTGCTGGAACACCTCAGCAAGCGGGAGTCCAAAAGTGGCAAGCTCAAACCTCTATCAATGGCTGATACCAAATGAGAGACTCCCCCCTGGGCACACAGAAGACTGGGTGACTTGGAAGGCGCTGAACAGGCTGCGCTCTGGCACCACAAGATGCAGAGCCAACCTCAAGAAATGGGGCTACAAAGTGGAATCCACGACATGCGAGTGTGGAGAAGAGCAAACCACTGACCACCTGCTTCAATGCACCCTGAGCCCTGCCACATGCACAATGGAGGACCTCCTTGCGGCAACACCAGAGGCACTCCAAGTGGCCAGATACTGGTCAAAGGACATTTAATCAACTACCAAGCTTGCAAACTTTGTGTTTTGTCTGTTTGCTTTGTTCTGTTAGAAATGTAATATAATTGACTGGCTGCCCTGACACGACAAATAAATAGCTTTGATAAATATATGAATACAAAATGCATAAGGTTGTGGGTGAAGTACAACTCACATCGTGCCAGGTTAACCCCCTGAAACTCCATCTGTAGTTGAAATTTTGCTCTCTAAATGCACCATTGGTGGGGTTCAGTGTGATCTCTGGATGCAGGATAAAAAACTACAGCTCCCACCACAGTGGGTCAGTCCCCTCAAATCCCTCCAGTAGGTTGAGTTGGTCATAGGGGTTCTGTATACCAAGTTTGGTCTAGATCCGACTTCGGTAGTGGTCACAGTATCTCTGGATGTAAGTGAACTACAACTCCCAGAAATGAAGGTCACTTTCTTCCCAACCCCTTCCAATATTTTCAGTTGGTCATTGTGGTTCTGTGTGCCAAGTTAGGTCCAGGGTCATTGTTGGTGCGGTCCAGAGTGTTCTTTGATTGCAGGTGAACTATAAATCCCAGTACCTACAATGCCTATAAATAAAGTTGAATTCCCCCAAACCTCTCCAGTATTTTTCTTGGTCATGGGGGTTCTGTGTGCCAAATGTGGTCCAGATCAATTGTCAGTGGGGGTCACAGGCCTCTGACTTGATGCAGGGTGAACTACAACTTCCATCATGTGGAGTCAATCCCCCAAACTCCTCCAGTATGTTTAGTTGCTGATTAGTTCTGCTCTATTCATTGTGCAGGCAGAGTTAAAAGAGTAGGAAAGGGTTAAGGGAGAAGCAGTGGGCGGGATCATGCAAATTCCACACCCATGAAGAGAGTAAGACATACTGGGATGTCTGTGGTGAGGCTGCATCCCGAAGGCAGGAGAAGAGCAGGCTGGGCCCAGGGAGGCGGCGGGCGAAGTGGCCCCAAAGCTGCTTCACCCGCGGCCTCCCCCTCTTCTCCTGCCTTCGGGATGCGAGGCTGCATCCTGAAGGCAGGAGAAGAGCAGGCTGGGCCCAGGGAGGCAGCGGGCGAAGCGGCCCCGAAACTGCTTCACCCACCGCCTCCCCCTCTTCTCCTGCCTTTAGGATGCGGCGAGGCCATGTCCCGAAGGCAGGAGAAGAGCAGGCTGGGCCCACCGCTTCGCCCACCACCTCTCACTCTTCTCCACACCCCGCGGGCTGGGTAAATGCCCTTGGGGGGCTGGGGCTGGCCCGCGGGCCGTAGCTTGAGGACTCCTGCTATAGAAGATAGAAGATAGATGGATGGATAGATATAGATGTACAGTCATCCCTCCACTTGTAACTTGTGCTGATTTGAGTATTCACAGATTTGATTAAAATGTTCTCTTTAGGAATCTCTAGCTCCTCCAGTGTGTCTTTATGGTCAACTTCCTCTGGTCCATGCCGGAAGAATCTCCCCTCTTGGAATCTCTAGGTCCTCAAGTACAATTCTGTGGTCATTTCCCAACAAAAGTCAAACAAAGAGTCATGCTGGAAGACCTAGAAATTCCTCAGAAGATGCTCTCTCTTGGGTAAAAGCATAGCAATGTCTATTTTTTTCCACTTTCACAGAGATCCTGTGCTCATAACCCCAGCGAATGTGGAGGGCTGCATGCACACCAAAATATTATGATTAAAAGGGTTTTGATGACGTAGAGTATCCATGCCTAATCTCTTGCCATTATAATGGGCTGGACTCCAACCTCCACCATCCCCAGTCAACAAAACCATATAATCTGTGATGGGATAGCCAGTCCAACACATACAGGGCTCTTCCACATAGCTTCTATATAACCCAGAATACAGGGCAGATAATCCACAATATCTGCTTTGAAATGGGTTATCTGAGGCTTTTTCCACACAGCTGTATAAAATCTACATTGAACTGGATTATATATCAATGTGGACTCCGATCATCCAGTTCAAAGCAGATATTGTGAATTATCTGCCTTGATATTCTGGGTTATATGGCTCTGTGGAAGGGCCCTGAGTCCACACTGCCATATAATCCACTTCAAGGTGGATGTTATACAGTTGTGTGGAAGGGGCCCCAGATGTTCACAGACTGGGGAAAACTGAATTAGGGTGGTACATGTTTAATGGTCTTCCTGCCAAAAGCCAAAGTTGCAAAAGGTTTTCCAGAGAAAGGAAGATAGGGCAAGGAAACTTATCTTCCGCCTGTCAACTCAGGACTGTGTGTGGGCCCTTCTGTCTCCTTCTCAGGAGATGGGTTTCCACTGGAATGTTAGTGGTTACATTAATTTGAGGTTACCATGTCGAAATCCAGAAAGAGCTCGTCCGTCTCTCCAACAACCCACAAGACACAAGAAGGATTTGACGGAGGTTAGTCTGTGGTGTAGATGTGGCTTTCACAAGCAACGGTTGGACATGTTTGTATTTCCTACAGTGGTTGGGCTAAAGGCCAGGTGATAGACTATCATTCCCTAGGAATTTATCATACAAGGGATGAACAGTTGGCTAGTTGTTTGACAGCTGCAAAAAGTCAAGGATTAAGCCAGGGGCTTCTATCTGAAGTGAGTTCACAGAAAGCGCCAAGAGAAAAACCCGGGTGGCCAGGCTCAGGCACCATAAATGGTCCCAGCTGGTGAGACTCCCCCCAAGGCTGAAAGATCGCTTTGTGGAGCCAACCATCTCAGTGTCCTTGTTGGAAAAGAACAAGAAAAAATTATGGGTGACTTCTTTTGCTTGTTCCTTTGCGACAATCTGAATTTTTGTCGAGCCAAGGCATGGGCAAACTTTCTAACTTGGGGGCCGCATGCTAGCACTCTCTGCTAGAAGGACTGGCTGCCCGGTGATGGAAAGAAGGAAGGGAAGGAAAGAGAGTAGAAAGGAAGGATGAAAGGGAGGAAGGATGGAAGGAGAAAGAGGGAGGGTGAAAGGAGGGAGAAAGGAGGGGATGAAGAAAAGACAAAAGGGAAGGATACGTAGGGTTGCCTCTGAAGACTGTTCGGAAGATTCAGCTAGTCCAACGCTCAGCAGCCAGGTTGCTCACGGGAGCGGGATACCGAGAGCGTAAAACGCCCTTGCTACGCCAGCTCCACTGGCTGCCTATTAGCTTCCGAACACAATTCAAAGTACTAGCTTTGGCCTATAAAGCCCTTAACGCAGGGATCCTCAAACTAAGGCCCGGGGGCCAGATACGGCCCTCCAAGGTCATTTACCCAGCCCTCACTCAGGGTCAAATAAATGTCCTAAACAAACAAACAAACAAACAAACAAACAAGGATGAAAAGGAAGGAGGAAGAAAAAAGAGAAGGGAGGGAGGGAAGAAGAGAAGGAAGGAAGGGAAGGATAAAGGAAAGGGAAGGAAGGACGAAAGGGTGGAAGGGAAGAATGGAAGGAGAAAGGGAGCAAAGAGAGGGAGGTAAGGAGGAAGGAAAGAGGGAGGGAAGGAAGGGTGAAAGTGACGGTGGGAATGGAGGGAGGGAGAAAGAGGGAGGAAAGAGAGAAGGAAGGAAAAACAAAAGGAATGAAGGAGAAAGAGAGAGAGGGAAGGAAGGAAGGATGAAAGAGTGGAAGGGAGGGAGAAAGAGGGAAGGAAGGGAGGTAGGAAGGAAGGAGAGGAAGGAAGGACGAAAGGGTGGAAGGGAAGAAGAAAGAGGGAGGGAAGGAGGAAGGAAAGAGAGAATAGGAAGGATAGGATGATGAGATCGAAGAGGGCCTAAGTAAAGAGCCCAAGGGGCCACATCAGGGCCCCGGGCCTGGGTTTGCCCATAGCTGGTCTAGCCTGTCCAAGTTCCCTGATGTTCACAGAAAGTTGGAAGGACACAAGACTCTGGTCCCAGATCTACCATGGCAAGTAACCCAGGGATTCCACCTTTTGGTTCTTGAGGAATTGCATGGTTTTATTGATATTTC
Source organism: Anolis sagrei ordinatus (assembly GCF_025583915.1). Taxonomy (NCBI): domain Eukaryota; kingdom Metazoa; phylum Chordata; class Lepidosauria; order Squamata; family Anolidae; genus Anolis; species Anolis sagrei. The sequence continues at coordinate 6,052,321 of NW_026847549.1, read as the reverse complement.
TTTCTTGTTTCATATAAGCTGAAGCATGCCTTGTCACCCTACTGAGATGGTGTAATTTCATTCTATTGTTTTACTGAGTATTCTTTTAAATCACTGTGGGAGGCTAATTTGTGTGGCTTGATCATCTTAAAATACCTTAAGTTCCTGAACTAATATCCTAGCAGGAAATTAGTGATACTCTTTCTAGACATAGAAAAAGCATTTGACAGCTTAAACTGGGTCTTTATGATGGAAGTTCTGCAAGCACATGATATAGGAGACCAATATATAAAACAATAAGAATTATATACAAAGACCAATATACACAGTTGATAATCAATGGGGAGAAAACACAAAGAATCAAAATGAGGTGTGGTACCAGGCAAGGCTGTCCTCTATCACCTCTCCTGTTTATTATGTGCATAGAGATGCTTATAAAACAAATAAATGGGAACAACGAGATAAAGGGTGTTTGGGTAGCAGGAAAAGATTACAAGATTCAAGCCTTTGCCAATGATATTATCCTGACTTTGGAAAACCCCACTGACTCAAAAAAAAAAGAATTAAACAATACTCTAACAAACTTCTCGGAACTAGCTTGGATAAAGGTAAACAAAGAGAAAAAACAATTTTTAACAAAGAACGTGACAGAATCGGAAAACAAGAATTAAAAGAAAAGACAGATTATAATATAGCACAGAAAGCCAAATACTTAGGAATATACATTACAAAGAAGAATTTGGAGCTATTCAAAAATAATTACAAAAGGGTGTGGAGAGAGATAAGGAAAAAACTAGCGGAATGGGACAAATGAGGGATTTCCCTTCTGAACTCCACCAATGATGGAATTGAAGCAAACTTGGCACACAGAACTTTCACGACTAACAGAAATACTAGAAGGCTTTGGTGGGCATTGACCTTGAGTTTTGGGAGTTGTAGTTCACCTACATTCAGAGAGCACTGTAGAGTCAAACAATGATAGATCTGGACCAAACTTGGCACAAAAACTCAATATGCCCAAATGTGAACACTGGTGGAGTCTGGGCACAATAGAACTTGACATTTGGGAGTTGTAGTTGCTGGGATTTATAGTTCACCTACAATCAAAGAGCATTCAGAGCCCCACCAACAATCGATTTGGCCCAAACTTCCCACACAGAACCCCCATGCCTTGAAGGGACTCACTGGCGGGGTTCTCCCTCCAGCCTCACATGTTCTCCCTCACCTGCATATGTTCACCACACTGCCATTGGCCAAGCACACCTGCTCTCCCCTGCCTGCTTGGAGTCTCTGAAACAGCCTTCCCCTTGAATGAGAGGCCGTTTGAGAGGCTGGCCAGTCACAGCAGGAGGAGGGCTTTTGGTGGGAGGATTTGCCCTCTGTTTCCAAAAAGGAAGGCGGAGAGATCTTCAGCCTTCTCTGCCAAAGGGGTTCCAAAGACCATCAGATATATATGTTTTCTGATGGTCTTTGGTGACTCCTCTGAAACCCCCTTGTGACCCCAGGGTTACATAGTGGTTTCAAAGTGCTATAATTATACGGTGTAGGTAACTAGTGGTGTTAGAATGAAAACCACAAAAAAGATCCTTCATGGTATTATTGGGGGAATTTCAATAGGTGTTGCTTGTCACTCCTTCTTCGATCATTATAGAAACAAGAGGAATCTCCAGTTTTCACTCTGGGTGTCCTTGTAAATAAACTACAGCTGTTAGTGGGAATCATGCACCCTCTATATATAGTTGGACCGCAGTCGCCAACAAGGGAGAGAAGAGCAGCCAGGCACAGTTGCTCTTCTACCTCTCTCCATCTAACCTAATCCTGGGGCCCAGGTAGGAGTAATCTGTCGCTGGCTGCACCATTGTGACTGGTCCTGGGAATGATGGGAAGGGAACCATTCCTTTCTGTATTCCTAATACTATTAGTTTGGCCTCTCGGGGAGGGAAGAGCAGCCAGTCATCGCTTCTTCATGCTTGGGTCCTAGGGGCTGGTGAGAACCATTCCTTCATTGCACCTACTGACATTGTTCTGGCCTTTAAGGGACAGAAAAGCAGCCAGGCGTAGCTTCCTCATGCCTGAGCCCCAGGAGATACTGAGAACTATCTCTTCTTCATTCCTAATGTCATTGCTTTAGCCTTTGAGGAAGAGAAGAGCAGCCTGTCATGATGCATCGTGCCTGGGTGCTAGGGGACATCGGCATCCATTCCTTATGTATTCCTACTGTGATTTCCCAAAAATAAGACACTGTCATATATTTATTTTTCCACAAGAAGACACACTATGGCTTATTTTCAGGGGATGTCTTATTTTTATTAAGTACTAGCTGTACCCGCCACGTGTTGCTGTGGCCAACCTTTCCTCCCTCTTTCTCTCCTTCCTTCCCTCTCTCTTTCTTTTTTTTAAAAATAATTTTTATTAAGTTTTCAAGTATACAAATATACGATAAAATCACATGTCTAGTTTATCAATCATAAATCAGAAAAAGGATAACAAGAAGAAAGAAAAGAGCGTGAAGAAGAAAAAATAGACAATAAAAGGAAGAGAAGAACATAGAACAAAAAACCAAACTATATATATATATTAGGGCTGGGCAACCACGGAAAAATTTGTTTCTAAAATCGATTCGTTTTTTGGGGGTTTTTGCGTTTCGATTTTTAAAAGAATTCCGAAATTTTTCTTTTAAAAATTTCGATATTTACGAAATTTCGCAAATTACAAAACAATACGAAACAATTACGAATCGATTCGTTAATGGCGGACGCGACTGCGCAATACGCTAAAAAAACCTCCAAATGGGACAGGGGGAACTTCTGAAGCTTCCCTCTCCCTCTGTTGTTGACAGACAGCAAGTATTTTAAGACAGCAAGTATTTGTCAGCAGGAATACTGTTGGTGTGATATTTATAATTTTTTTTCACTGATTAAACAACTATAAAACTTGCCCCAGACATGCGGAAATAATAACGAAACGATTTCAAAACGACAACGAAACGAATACAAAACGAATTCGAAACAATTACAAAACGAATTTAAAAATTCGTTTCGTTTTTTAGTTGCTCCTGAATGGTTCGTTATCGCTTCGTTATCAAAAAAAATAACGAATTTTTAACGAATTACGAAATTACGAAACGAAACCGCCCAGCCCTAATATATATATGTATATATGTATGCATATATATACATGTCTACACCCACATATACACATAAACATACACATACACACACCCGCACACCTATACATTCACTCACATAAAGAAAGACATACTATCTAAACACATATAGATACAAACGAGGCCCTCGTTCTCGAGACCTCCACCCTTCTCTAGTATGGCTTTCAAAAATTTCTCTAAAACAGCTTTTCGACGTTGTTTCTTTCCCATTGGCAGGCAACAGTGTTTTCACCTTTSTTTCATTCCTCTTTTCTTCCTTTTTCCTTCCRTTTTTTTCTTGTTTTGTCTYTCATATMATTKATCRTATTCCTCTTYSTATTKGTTAKGTTCAAATTAYTATCTTTATCTTGTTTTCCTTTAACCAGTCTTTAACAGGGTTCCAGTCTGTTGCTTTTAATAGGTGTATTTCYTAYGGATGCHYATATATATGTTAGCTGGTCCATGTTCATGAAGTCCATTATTTTCTCCATCCATTCCTCCTTTGTAGGGATRATGGCTTGTCTCCATACTCTGGCCAGTAGAATGCGGGCTMCTGTGATTAGATAAATAAATAGTTTATCCGTCTCCTTATCCCACTTATTATCTGTTAGTCCTAGTAAGTAGGATTCAGGTTTTAGGGGTATTCTTCTCTTCGGTATCTTCTGGCATTCTTCTTGGATTATTTTCCAAAATGATTTCACTTTTCATCTCCCTCTCTCTTTCCTTCCCTCTTTTTCTTTCCTTTCCCCTTTCCCTTCTTCTTTCTTCCTTCTCTGTTTAGAACTTTAGATAAAGAATTAGAAAAAAGGGAACTAAAAAGGCTAGGAAATTGGATAGAACGTAAAATGGAAAAGGTAAATATGAGAAAAGAATTGAGAGGAATAAACATTTCTTGGCTCCATTGGATTCAATTAGAAAAATGGAATAACACTTGGTGGGTCCAAAATAAAACTGGGAAACAAATAACACAATTTGAGGAATTGATAATAAAAGAATTAAAAAGAGAAAATGGCGAGCAATTAAAAGGAACAACAAGTAAAATATATAAAATACTAATTAAAGACACAGGAAAAAAGAAAAGATTAACATTAAGAGAATTATGGGAGGAGGAAGTAGGAACAATGATAACTGAAAAAGAATGGGAAGAGATATGGAAAGCAAGGCACTTAAAAAACATGTCAATTAGAATAAAAGAAAATTATTACAAACTAATTTGGAAATGGTATTTAACACCGAGAAGGTTAAACATTATAAATAAGAACAATAATGAAAAATGTTGGCGAGGATGCCAAGAAATTGGAACCTACATGCATATGTGGTGGGACTGCAAATATGTAAAAGATTTTTGGGAATTGGTTATAACAGAAATAGAAAATATCATGGATATAAAAATTAGGAGGAATCCAGCAGAAATATTACTTTTAATTAAAAAAGAGGATGGGAAAGATAAGAGGGATACATTTTTAATAGACATGCTATTAACAGCAGCTAGACCAGTGGTTCTCAACCTTGCCAATGCCATGACCCCTTAATGCCATTCCATATGTTGTGGTAACCCCCAACCATAATATTGTTTTGTTGCTACTTGATACCTGTCATTTTAATAGTGTTATAAATCGTAATGTAAATATCCGATATGCAGGATGGATTTTCATTCATTGGACTAAATTGAGCACAAATACCCAATATGCCCAAATGTGAATGCTAGTGGGGTTGGGGGAGGGGGAGGATTGATTTTGTAATTTGGGAGTTGTAGTTGCTGGGATTTATAGTTCACCTATAATCAGAGATTAAACCGAACTTGGCACACAGAACTCCCATGACCAACAGAAAACACTGGAAGGGTTTTGTGGGCATTGACCTTGAGTTTGGGAGTTGTAGTTCACCTATATCCAGAGGAGCACTGTGGATTCATGCAATGATGGATCTGGACCAAACTTGGCACAAATACTCAGTATGCCCAAATGTGAACACTGGTAGAGTCTGGGGAAAATAGACCTTGACATTTGGGAGTTGTAGTTGCTGGGATTTATAGCTCACCTACAATCAAATAGCATTCTGAACTCAACCAACAATAGAATTGGGTCAAACTTCCCACACAGAATCCCAATGACCACCAGAAAATACTATGTTTTCTGATGGTCTTTGGCGACCCCTTTGACACCCCCTCACGACCCCCTCAGGGGTCCCGACCCCCAGGTTGAGAAACACTGAGCTAGACTATTAATTGCAAAATATTGAAAGGGGCAAGGAAAATACAGATTAATGAATGGTATAAAGAAGTCTGGAAAATGGCACTGAACGATAAGCTAACATCAAACTTAAAAGTAAAGAAGGGATTATGTAAAAATGACTTTGAAAGTATCTGGAGAAAATTTCTAGAAAAAATTATTGGAAAAAGAAGATGGGAAATGAAGGACTGATTTTTTGGTGGGACTTTAAGAAAAGAGATGGCTCTGGAGAAGGGGAGCACAGGGGTGAATGTAAATAAAAGAGAAGGAAATGTATAGTATATATCTACATAACTGTATTTTCTCTTCTCAAATAAAAATCTAATTAAGAAAACTGCAGCTGGACCAGGTTTCACAAAAAGAGTGTTGCGTAATACAAAAATAGAAAAAGTAGAAAACTTTCCAGCTATAAAGTGAACGTATTCAAAAAATAAACATTATTTTCCATCTTACTGTAACTTTTTTTCATTTAAAAATATTTTATTTTATAATTTATTATTGTTTATGTTTTGTATTAATGATATTTATTGGGACGTCACAATCTTTTTAGTGCTCAGGATCTCTAAGGCTCTTAATGCAACCCTCTCTGGGGGAGAGAAGACAGTGCTTTGTCTTGATGCAGGGTTTTTGGGGGGTTTTTGTCGTGTCAGGAGTGACTTGAGAAACTGCAAGTCACTTCTGAACCAGAACTTCCATCATGTTGAGTCAGGCCCCCAGCCCCCTCCAATATGTTCAGT
>NW_026847549.1:5999095-6044594 GCF_025583915.1 Anolis sagrei ordinatus | reverse complement strand
AGAGAACTGCGGACATCAAAAATAATGAGAAAAATTGATGGAGAGATAAAGGGTAAAGACTGGGGAGGGGGGAATGAAATGAAGTTGGATTGTTGAGGGATGAGAAGTTATCAAAATCAGATCATCCTGAACACAACACCCATGGATCTGCCCAAAAAAGAAAAGAACTCATGTGTTTGAGTTAGATTTAGTTCACAGGCAACAAAAGAAGAGAAGGACAGGTAGAGTGTGTGTTTTCTGATGGTCTTTGCACCCCCTCTGAACCACTCACCCCTCGTGACCCACCCTGAAACAAACCCAATAGGCATCTTTCTGGCTTTTTCTGGATACAGGGTTAACTATAATGGGAGTAATTGCATCAGTTTGGTCAGTAGGAAAACAGGAGTAACTATACTGGGAGTAATTGTATCAATTTGGTCAATAGGAAACGGAGGTAAATAGAATGAGAGTAAGTGTATCAGTTTGGTCAATGGGAAAACAGGATAACTAAAATAAGATTAATTAGGTTTGTTGGGACAACAACAACAACTTTTTAATGATCTCTCCAAGGGAGAAACTGGGGTAACTATAATAGGAATAATTATAATAGTTTGTTGAGGGATTTGTTGAATGAATGCATACTTTTCCAGCATTTCAAAGACAATCACAAGGCATGCATCTACATTGTAGATTGAATGAAGTTTGACACCATTGTAGCTACCATGGCTCAGTACTATGGACTCATGGGATTTGTAGTTTCACAAGGTCTTTAGCCTTCTCTGCCAAAAAGTGCTGGTGCCTCACCAAACTACAGTTCCCAAGATTCTATAGCATTGAACCATGGCAGTTAAAGCACTATCAAACTGCATCAATTCGGTAGTGTAGATGTGCCCTTTCCCATTATTAACTCTTTGCCATCTTGACCACACTTTGCACAAACGTTCCAATATCAATAAGAATCATAGAATCAAAGAGTTGGAAGAGACCTCCTGGGCCATCCAGTCCAACCCCATTCTTCCAAGAAGCAGGAATATTGCATTCAAATCATCCCTGACAGATGGCCATCCAGCCTCTGTTTAAAAGCTTCCAAAGAAGGAGCAGTTTAAACCCAGGTCCATATAGGAAACCAGAAATATATCCACTTCTCACAAAATATGTCCCCTCTGACAACTATTTATTTATTTACTGTGTCAGAAGCAAATTAAAAATACAGTTATAGTGCATTAAAAAAGCTCCGCAAAGTTACAAACTTAACATTATGCTAAATGCCCCGGTGGTGCAATGGGTTAAACCTTTGTGCCTGTCGGTTAGCAGTTCAATTTCGGGGAGAGCGGGTTGAGCTCCCTCTGTCAGCTCCTGCTCCCATGCGGGGACATGAGAGAAGACTCCCACAAGGATGGTAAAACATCAAAACATCTGTGCGTCCCCTGGGCAACGTCCTTGCAGATGGCCAATTCTCTCACACCAGAAGTGACTTGCAGTTTCTCAAGTTGCTCTTGTCATGAAAAAAGAATATGCTAAATGTTCTTTGACCAGAAGCTGGCCACTTGGAGTACCACTGGTGTCGCTATGAGAAGGTCCTCCATTGTGCATGTGGCAGGGCTCAGGTTGCATTGTAGTCTGTGGTTCATGCTCTTTTCCACACTCGCATGTCATGGATTCCACTTTGTAGCCCCATTTCTTAAGGTTGGCTCTGCATCTCGTGGTACCAGAGCACAGTCTGTTCAGCGCCTTCCAAGTCGCCCAGTTTCTGTGTGCCCAGGAGGGAGTCTCTCATTTGGTATCAGCCATTGATTGAGGTTCTGGGTTTGAGCCTGCCACTTTTGGACTCTCGCTTGCTGAGTGTTCCAGCGAGTGTCTCTGTAGATCTTAGAAAACTATTTCTTGATTTAAGTCGTTGACGTGCTGGCTGATACCCAAACAAGGGATGAGCTGGAGATGTCACTGCCTTGGTCCTTTCACTATTGGCTGCTACTTCCCGGCGGATGTCAGGTGGTGCAATACCGGCTAAGCAGTGTAATTTCTCCAGTGGTGTAGGGTGCAGATACCCTGTGATAATGCGGCATGTCTCATTAAGAGCCACATCCACTGTTTTAGCGTGGTGAGATGTGTTCCACACTGGGCATGCGTACTCAGCAGCAGAGTAGCAAAGCAGATGTCTTCACTGTGTCTGGTTGTGATCCCCAGGTTGTGCCAGTTAGCTTTCAGATGATATTATTTCTAGCGCCTGCCTTTTGCTTGATATTGAAGCAGTCCTTCTTGTAGCTCAGAGCACAGTCCAGGATCACTCCCAGGTATTTGGGTGTGCTGTAATGCTCCAGTGGGATTCCCTCCCAGGTAATCCCCAGAGTTCAATATGCTTGTCTGTTCTTTCAAAGGCATTGAGTAGTTGCCTATATGTAAAGCCGCCTTGACTCCCCTTCGGTGTAGAGAAAGGCGGGATATAGACAGACTCAGAAGTGGAGTGGGCAGATCAAAAGACAACCCTGGCAAAATGGCACTACCCAAAAGAATCCCACACCTTGTGTGACTGTGGAGCAGGACAGACAACTCCACATCTGTATGCTTGCCCACTATGCCCTGCCTCATGTACAGAGGAAGAATTGTTGGAGGCTACAGACAATGCCATTGCTGTTGCCCGTTTTTGGTGAATCATTAGAATCATAGAATCAAAGAGTTGGAAGACACCTCATGGGCCATCCAGTCCAACCCCCTGCCAAGAAGCAGGAATATTGCATTCAAATCAAAAAAGATATTTAGCCACCTGCACTCCTTCTATTTTTATTGGTTTTATACAAATTTATGCAAAATTATGCAAAATAGGGTAAATAAATAAGGTTAAAAGTACATGTCTGCATTTTAGATGGATTGGGAATCAGCTGGTATTTCCTGTAATAGGCACCGAGAGCACCTAAAGCTTCGGAGAGCTTCTGTTCAACCCTTTCAAAGCTCCCTGCTTGAGCGGTGATGGCACTATCATCAGCATAGATGAAACACTCTGTCCCTTCTGGCTCTAGCTGGTCATTTATGTAAATGTTAAACATGGATGGAGCAAGCATGCTTCCCTGAGACAGGTTGTTCTTCTGTTTCCACCATCTGCTTCTCTGGCCCTGGAACTCAACAAAAAAGCTCCTGTTTTGTAGTAGATTTCCTATGAAGCAGGTGAGGTGGTAATCCTTTGTGATATTATGAATTTTTCTCAAGAGGAGGCGATGATTTACAGTATCATAGGCTGCTGACAGGTCTGTGAAGACAGCTCCTGTGATCTGCTGCCTTTCAAAGCCATCTTCTATGTGCTGAGTCAGGTTCAGCACTTGCGATGTGCAGCTTCTGCCTTTCCTGAAGCCAGCTTGCTGTGGGATCAGACGTGGATCTATTTTTTCCATAATTCTAGGCAGAATAAGTCTCTCCAAAGCTTTATAAAGATGGCACAACAAGGAGATTGGTCTAGCTTTTTAGACAACTGAACCACTGCAAATGGATCTTCCACCACCTCAAATGAACAACAACAAACAACATCTATTGTAATAGAAAACTTTGCTATTTTTCAGGCTTGTCAAGTCTGTCTCCTGATCCCTTAATATTATGGCAACCGTCGTAATAGCAAAAACCAAAAGCCCTGGACGGGTGAAGCAGTGCCAAAGGTGAGAGAAAAGGTGCAATTCCTCATTGAAGGAGCGAATCTGTGTCAGGTTTGTACCTCTCCAAGTCAACTGAATGTCTCTTATTTTGAACAGAAAATTGATTTTGTCATTTGGGAGTTGTTGCTGCTGGGATTTATAGTTCACTTACAATCAAAGAGCACTCTGAACCCCACCAATGACGGAATTGAACCAAACTTTGCACACAGAACTCTCATGAACAACAGAAACTACTGGGAGGATTTGGTAGCACTGACCTTGAGTTTTGGAGTTGTAGTTCCTCTACATCCAGAGAGTATTGTGGACTCAAACAATGATGGATCTGGACCAAACATGGCATGAATACGCAATGTGCTCAAATGTGAACACTGGTGGAGTTTGGGGGAAAAAGACCTTGACATTTGGGAGTTGTAGTTGCTGGGATTTATAGTTCACCTACAATCTAAGAGCATTCTGAACACCACCAATAATGGAATTGAACCAAACTTGGCACACAAAACTCCCATGACCAACAGAAAATACTGGAAGAGTTTGGTGGGGACTGACCTTGAATTTTGTAGTTCACCTACATCCAGAGAGTACTGCTGACTCTATAGATCTGGACCAAACTTGGCACAAATACTCAATATGCCCAAATATGAACACTGGTGGAGTTTGGGGAAATAGGGACATTTGGGAGTGGTAGTTGCTGGGGTTTATAGTTCACCTACAATCAAAGAGCATTCTGAACCCCACCAATGATAGAATTGGGCCAAACTTCCCACACAGAACCCCTATGACCAACAGGAAATACTGTGTTTTCTGATGGTCTTTGGCAACCCCTCTGACATCCCCTTTATGGCCCCCCAAGGGGTCCCGACCCCCAGGTTAAGTAACACTGAAATATATCCTACCTATTTCCCATTAATGGGATTCAAGGCAGATATATATTTATATTGAAAACCATATAAATGTTTGGTGAACACTCTTGGGCAGAGAAGACTCAAGACCTTGTGAAACTACAACTCCCAGGATCTCATAGTTCAAATGGCATCAAATGTATTAATTTCACACACTTAGAAAATTGCAAGTATGGTGTAGCTCCACATTTTGGCTGCGATTTGTTCCACCAGCTTGGTCTTGCTACAATGCATTGCCCAAGCTTTCCGCATGTGGTTGGGTGTATTTGGGGAAAATAGGGACATTTGGGAGTTGTAGTTGCTGGGATTTCTAGTTCACCTACAATCAAAAAGCATTCTGAACCATGCCAATGAGAGAATTCCCACACAGGACCCCCATGACCAGCAGAAAATACTGTGTTTTCTGATGGTCTTTGCTGACCCCTCTGACACCCCACTTATGACCCCCCAAGGGGTCCTGACCTCCAGGTTGAGAAATGCTGACATATATCCTACTTATTTTCCATTATTGGGATTCAAGGCAGATGGCAATATATTGAAAATCATACAAATGTTTGGTGAGCACTCCTGGGCAGAGAAGACTCAAGACCTTGTGAAACTACAAGTCCTAGGATCTCATAGTTCAAGTATAGAATCATAGAATCAAAGAGTTGGAAGAGACCTCGTGGGCCATCCAGTCCAACCCCATTCTGCCAAGAAGCAGAAATATTGCATTCAAATCACCCCTGACAGATGGCCATCCAGCCTCTGTTTAAAAGCTTCCAAAGAAGGAGCCTCCACCACACTCCGGGGCAGAGAGTTCCACTGCTGAACGGCTCTCACAGTCAGGAAGTTCTTCCTAATGTTCAGATGGAATCCCCTTTCTTGTAGTTTGAAGCCATTGTTTCGCGTCCTAGTCTCCAGGGAAGCTGAAAACAAGCTTGCTCCCTCCTCCCTGTGGCTTCCTCTCACATGGCTATCATATCTCCTCTCAGCCTTATCTTCTTCAGGATAAACATGCCCAGCTCCTTAAGCCGCTCCTCATAGGGCTTGTTCTCCAGACCCTTGATCATTTGGGTCGCCCTCCTCTGGACACATTCCAGCTTGTCAATATCTCTCTTGAATTGTGGTGCCCAGAATTGGACACAATATTCCAGGTGTGGTCTAACCAAAGTGGAATAGGGGGGTAGCATGACTTCTCTAGATCTAGACACTATGCTCCTATTGATGCAGGCCAAAATCCCATTGGCTTTTTTTACCGCCACAACACATTGTTGACTCAAATAAGTAGCATCAAATGTATTAATTACACAACCTTAGAAAATTGCAAATATGATGTAGCTCCACATTTTGGCTGTGATTTGTCCGCCTGCTTGGTCCTCCTGCTACCATGCATTGCCTGAACTTTCCGCATGTTGTTGGGTGTATTTGGGGAAAATAAGGACATTTGAGAGTTGTAGTTGCTGGGATTTCTAGTTCGCCTACAATCAAAGAACATTCTGAACCTTACCAACGATAGAATTGGGCCAAACTTCCCACATTGAACTCCCATGACCAACAGAAAATATTGTGTTTTCTGATGGTCTTTGGTGGTGACCCCTCTGACACCCTCTTTGTGCTCCATCCAGAGGTCTCGAAACCCAGGTTGAGAAACTAAAAGCTCTAAAAGAACAAGCAAATGCTTAGAGAGGTCATATTTTATCAGACATAGATACCAGTCCTGCAGATAAGGGGATTGTAGTGTAGAACAATTCCAATTTTATCAGGAACAGCACCAATTAAAAGCACCTATTAAGTTGTTTTGGGGAAGTTCTCTATCCCTTATTCTAACTGGCCATGTTATGCTATGTTTTGCAGGGCTGTGGTGCAGATGGAGCAGAAAACCCCAAATAAGAATGTGAAAACCCTGAATAAGAATGTGAAAACCCCGAATAAGAATGTGAAAACCCCAAATAAGAATGTGAAAACCCCAAATAAGAATTTGAAAACATCCGTCAAACGTCCCAGCAATGATCACGATCTCCAGCCCAATGAACACCCAATGGAGCATGTCCAAGATGCAGAGGAGAAGCTTATGTCACTGGCTTTGGATAAAGATGGGGATGGGGGTGGAGACGAATTTGTGGACGTGTGCCAGAGTGGACTTATGATCTATCGAGAGCTCCATGACAAACTTTTTGAGCATCAGAAGGAAGGGGTGGCCTTCCTTTACAATCTATATCACAAGAAGCGTCGGGGCGGTATTTTGGCCGACGACATGGGCCTCGGGAAGACCATCCAGATCATTGCTTTCCTTTCAGGGATGTTTGATGTTGCACTCGTCCATTCTGTGTTGCTCATCATGCCGGTTACGCTTGTTAACAACTGGATGCGGGAGTTTGTCAATTGGGCCCCTGGAATTAGAGTGAAGGTCTTCCATGGGACCAGCAAGAAAGAACGAGAGCAAAACCTTGAGCAGATCCAGAGGAAACCTGGGGTCTTGCTCACCTCCTATCAGATGGTCTTGGCCAACTGGGAACAGCTCTCCAATCTTGATGGACAGCCCTTCGTTTGGGACTACGTCATCTTAGACGAGGCCCATAAAATCAAAAGCCCCTCTGCAAAAACCACAAAGTCCGTGTATGGCATCCCAGCTGCCAACCGTATCCTCCTTACCGGGACACCAGTGCAAAATAACCTCCGGGAGCTTTGGGCTCTCTTTGATTTCGCTTGTCAAGGGTCCCTCCTTGGTACAGCCAAAACCTTCAAGATGGAGTACGAGGATCCCATCATGAAGGCCAGAGAGAAGGATGCAACTCCAGGCGAGAAAGCCCTTGGGCTGAAGATCTCTCAGAACTTGATGGCTATCATCAAGCCATATTTCTTGCGTCGGAGTAAAGGGGAAATACAGAAGCTGAATTCGGAGCGGTCCGTCTGCCTGCCCGGCGAAGAGAGGGACTACATTGCTCTGGAAATGCCGTCTCTGCCAAGGAAAAATGATTTTATTGTCTGGGTGTACTTGTCCCCCACGCAAGAAGAGATCTATAGGAGTTTTCTCTCCTTGGATCATATCCATGCGCTGCTCATGGCGACGCGCTCCCCGTTAGCCGAGTTGACCGTCTTGAAGAAACTCTGTGATCACCCCAGGTTGCTGTCCGCACAAGCTTGTCTCAAGCTGGGTTTGGAGGTATCAGAGTACTCTGAGCCAACAGATGAGTCAACTTCAAGCATGACCCAAGAAATCAAATGTGTTTCTGATAAACTTCTCATCGAGGAGTCGGGAAAGCTAGTTTTCCTTGTCGCACTGTTGGAGAAACTTCAAGAAGAAGGACACCAAACTCTTGTCTTCTCCCAGTCGAGGAAAATGCTGGATATCATAGAGCACATCTTAACCAAACGGAACTTCCGGCTGATGCGTGTCGATGGGACGGTGACTTGTTTAGCAGAACGGGAGAAGAGGGTTAGACAGTTTCAGATGGACAAAAGCTATTCGGTCTTCCTCCTGACCACCCAAGTTGGAGGTGTTGGTCTGACTTTGACCTCGGCCACCCGGGTGGTTATTTTCGATCCCAGCTGGAACCCTGCAACCGATGCCCAAGCTGTGGACAGAGCCTACCGGATTGGACAAAAAGAGAACGTTGTGATCTACCGACTCATCACTTGTGGGACGGTGGAAGAGAAGATCTACCGGCGTCAAGTCTTCAAGGACTCGTTGATCCGGCAAAGCACCGGGGATAAGAAAAACCCGTATCGGTATTTCACCAAACAGGAACTGAGGGAGCTCTTCACGCTGGAGGACACCACACAGTCTGCGACACAACTCCAGCTCCAGTCCTTGCATGCCACTCAGAGGAATTCGGACCTGGAGTTGGATGAACACATTGCCTATCTTCATACCTTGGAGATGTTCGGCATATCAGATCACGACCTGATGTACACCTGCGAAACGGGTCAAGAGGAGGAAGAAGAGGAAGCAGAAGATGAGGAGGCACATCGGTATATTGAACACAGAGTCCAGAAGGCCCAGGAGTTGGTTCAGTTAGAGTCGCAACTCATAAACAAAAAATCCCAGAAATCCCGCTACTCGTGAATCGCTTGTACTACTCATGTATTTCCAATCAAGTCACCTCCAATGGAATTAAATCCATCCAGAAGAGGCTCTACTACATCTGATATTCTTTCTTGCCAGAGACATCATTTACCATGACCACCTGGCCACGCCAATCTCTGGATGCTTTTTGACGTGATTGTCTTTTCAAGATGTTCTTAATAATCCAGTTTATTGTCCGCCCTGCAGCTTGGTCTCCTTTTTAAAAGACTAAGCAAGGATGAGTTTCGCGCTCTAATGTTATTAGAGCTAGAATTGGATTTAACCTTTCTTTTGGCAATGGCAGTGACAGGTCCATGGGATGTCCTTTGCATTTATTTGGGAAAGCCATTGCTGAGAAGACTGGAGCATTTTTGGTGTGAGCTTTGATGTGTTCCTTGACAAAGACAAAGTGGACTTTGCGGTGTTCCTTGACAAAGACTAAGAGAAGATGCAGTTCTACTTAAATATAATGGATCGATTGCATATATACTCCAAAGTCTTCCAATGGAAGATATGAAGCAAAAGAAGTCATTGTGCATCATGGTTTGATATTATCTTCCTCCATTTAGGGAGGAAGTCTGTGAAACGAAACCCAGAAGGGAAGAAATTGGTTGCTCCTCAATGTGTTCTCTTTTCCTCCCTGCACTTTTATCTTTTTGAAAAATCAAGTGTTTACATATGGATAATGTTTCCTACTGTCTTTTCTACTATTAGTAAAGTTTTCCCCTATTTTCAAAAAACTCGTATCTTCGATCTATTGTGTTTTCTGAGTAGGATAATTCCACAGGCTACTATGGGTACATCTACATTGTAGAACTAAGGCGGTTTGACACCACTATCCTGCAAAACCAGTTAAAAGTGGATGCTGTTGGGTTCTGGAGTTTTCCTTATACATTTCATCACAATTATTACTATAAAACTCCTTTTCTATTGGGTGCATCTACACTGTAGAATTCATGCACGTTGGTACCACTTTAATTGCCATGGCTTAATGCTACAGGGATTTAATCACTCCCTGTCAAACAGTGATGCTACCTTATCAAATTACAGCTCTCAGGATTCTATCACATTGAGTCATAGCAGCTAAAATGGTGTCAAACTGCATTAATTTGACAGTGCAGATGCACCCATGGTCTTCTCTGGCCTATTGAAAAATAGGCTGAGATTTCTGTCCCAAAACCTGAACCCTTGGGACTGAGGAGCGATAGCAAAGATTCAAAGATATTCAAAACATTCAGGAGATAAATGCAGCAAAACATGCAAATCCTGCACTTGTCTCTGAGCTCCCTCTTTCAAATTTCCCCTTCTTCCTGTGTTATCTCCCTTCTCCTAAAAGT
Organism: Anolis sagrei ordinatus; assembly: GCF_025583915.1. NCBI lineage: Eukaryota > Metazoa > Chordata > Lepidosauria > Squamata > Anolidae > Anolis > Anolis sagrei. Next base: position 6,034,690 of record NW_026847549.1, on the reverse strand, counting down.
CCTTTTGAACTCTTACCTACAGTTTTCTCAGTTGGCTCTAAGAAATCCTGCTTTGCTGTCAGGCTTTTGTTTTGCCTATCAAAAGGTTAGCAGAGAGACATAACAGAGCTAAAGCTTATTTTCCCCCTTGCTCCTGTTCTCAATTCTGCAATGTAAAAATAACCCCTCTATATATGTTTTATGGGCTGTAAGATGAACCCCTGAGAATACAAAGAGAGAAAGAAAACAGCGAGGGAAAGTGGGAGTCTTTACTGTCTGGTGGCAAATCAAACAGATAAATCCCAAAGAAAGTGGAAAAGGAGAATGATGTAATAATAATAATTTATTTATTTGACCAGTCATATGTCCCAGGTATAGAAGGAGAAGGATGTGATGGGGGTAGGGAAATCGTTTGTTTAATTTCCAAACAGGGCTTTGCAAAGCTTAAGCGAAAACCAACTATCCCAAATGTTGTACATATCCCATGTGAAGAAGTCCCTGGATAATTAACGTAAACACGCAGTACAGCTGAAGTTTCTGCAAGTTACAAGAACTTGATTGAAATTAACTAGCATTCACATAATGGAGGCTGGGTGGCCATCTTTCAGAAGGGTTTGGATTCCTGCCTTTCAGAAAGTGTGGACTGGATAGCCCTTGTGTGCTGGTACGGCTGTACCAGGAGCTCCAACTTTATTTTCTTTCTGTTCTCTGTTTGCAGTCATAGGGCAGGCCTCCTGTCCATCATAATTAAGCTTTGGTTCTGCTCCTTGATCAGGGCTCTGGGACGGAAAGGAGCCATTTTTGGGCAGTCTCACATAAGGAAGCTAAACTATAGGACGTAGACCAGCTCGTCCCATAGAAAAGCTTCTTAAGAGCATCCAGGGAAAAGGAACATCCGGGGAAACAGAAATTCCAGGGAAAAGGTCCCAAGGCTCTGACTGAGAGCTCACTGCCTCTCAGCCTCACAGCAACCAGAGGGAAAACAGCCTTGAAGTTCTCAAAGAATTCTCTGAGGGAGGACAGCACTACAGATCCATGGAACTCCAGCTGAAATATCTTCAAGCCTTGGCTGAGGTCTACTTGATACCCAGACGCATTTGGAATCGGTAGTAGGACCCACACTGATGAGGCATAGATAGTAAACAGCCTGGGAGAGGTTAAAAAGGGTTTTTCCTACAGAGAAAGTTCAGTTAATCAAAGTCAGGTACCAGTCCATTGAGGACTAGACTAAGAAAGCCTTGAAGTGTTGTTTGAACCATTGAAGATTTGTTGTTTGTTCCATAATAAAGACTTCGTTGTATCATTAAAGACTCTAAAGACCATCACTTCAGGAAATCCCTGAGAACCTCTCTTTGAGGCACCCCTGGCTTCCCGCTGAGCTTAAAGTATACGTCCTATAGAAAAGTACAGCTGTTACAGGCCCAGCGCGCGACAGAACACCTTGGGTCTCTTCTAACTCTAGGATTCCAGGAACTAAGGGCTCACCCAAATCAATAAGCAAATTGAAACCTGCTGCACTGCCTATTTGTTTTTCAAAGACAAAGACAGGCTTATGGCTAGCAAAATGGTTGTGGCTACAGGTTTGCCATAAATCTGCCCATATGTGGAGGATTTGAACGCTTAGCAATCATCTGGTATTGGCCCAGGAGACACAAACTGACTATAGATCCACTTCTGGTTTTGAATCAGTGTGCAATGCTAGGTAAGACACAGCCCTGCAACCTATTCAAATTAATTTCATTTGCAAAGAAACAGCCTTTGGGGTCTGAATACCGACCACCCTCGTGAACAAAGGGCCGGGATACATTCATAGACAAAACACAAACGCTTGCCAGCAATGAGATAAAACACAACACTAGGACATCTGTTTTGCATATAATGTTTCGTATGGAATAATGCTTTCTTCGGATGCCACAATCCACATCTGTACCTGTGAATTTAGTGCTGAGATCAGGTTGCTTTAAAGATACACCAATGGGCTATTTTTACCTTGTCTGGGTTAAGTGCATGTTGTGCAGATCAACCCTTTCATCTAGGCTGGAACTGAGTGAATGAGAATCAGGATTGTTCAGTTGGAAGGGACCCCTAAAGGTCATCAAGCCCTTCCCCCTGCCATACAGGAATGATACAGGAAAGATAAACCTTCACAAGCTGCCTTGGGCAGAGAAAGATCCTGTAAAACTACAGCTCCCAGGATCCTATAGCACTAAGCCATGGCAGTTATAACGCAGTGTCAAACTGTATTAAACCTACGGTATAGAACAGCGTTTATCAACCTGGGGGTCGAGACCCCTGGGGAGGGAGTTGCAAGGGGGTGTCAAGATCATCAGAAAACATATTTCTGGTGGTCTTAGAAACCACTTTTGCAGGGAAGGCTGAAGATCTCTCTGCCAGTCCGTCTCTTCCTTTTTGGAAACAGATGGCGATTGGCCGGCCTCTCAACTAGCCTCTCAGCCAAGGGGAAGGCTGTTTCTGAGACTCCAAGAGGGGAGAATAGGCGTGCTTGGCACATGGTAGCGTGGTGCACATATACGGGCAAGGGAGAGTTTGCGAGACTGGAAGGAGGCTCACACCAGCACATCCCTTCAAGGCATGGGGGTTCTGTGTGGAAAGTTTGGCCCAATTCTATCGTTGGTGGGGGTTCAGAATGCTCTTTGATTGTAGGTGAACTATAAATCCCAGTAACTACAACTCCCAAATATCAAGGTCTATTTTCCCCAAACTCCCCGCAGTGTTCACATTTGGGCATACTGAGTATTTGTGCCAAATTTGGTCCAGATCCATCATTGTTTGAGTCCACAGTGCTCTCTGGATGTAGGTGAACTACAACTCCAAAACTCAAGGTCAATGCCCACCAAACCCTTCCAGTATTTTCTGTTGGTCATGGGAGTTCTGTGTGCCAAGTTTGGTTCAATTCCATTGTTGGTGGGGTTCAGAATGTTCTTTGATTGTAGGTGAACTATAAATCCCAGCAACTACAACTCCAAATGACAAAATCAATCCCCCCCCCAACCCCACCAGTATTCAAATGTGGACGTATCGGGTATTTGTGTCAAATTTTGGTCCAGGGAATGAAAATACATCCTGCTGCATATCAGATATTTACATTACGATGCATAACAGTAGCGAAATGACAGTTGGGAAGTAGCAACACTCAATACTCAATATGCCCAAATGTGAATATTGGTGGAGTTTGGGGGAAATAGACCTTGACATTTGGGAGTTTGGGTTGCTGGATGTATAGTTCACCTACAATCAAAGAGCATTCTGAATCCACCAATGGAATTGAACCAAACTTGGCACACAGAACTCCCATGACCAACAGAAAATAGTGGAAGCGTTTGGTGGACACTGACCTTGAGTTTTGGAGTTGTAGCAACAAAAATAAAGTTGTGGTTGGGGGTTAGCACAACATGAGGAACAGTATTAATATTAAGGGTCACGGCATTAGGAAGGTTGAGAATCATAGAATCATAGAATCAAAGAGTTGGAAGAGACCTCATGGGCCATCCAGTCCAACCCCCTGTCAAGAAGCAGGAATGTTGCATTCAAATCACCCCTGACAGATGGCCATCCAGCCTCTGTTTAAAAGCTTCCAAAGAAGGAGCCTCCACCACACTCCGGGGCAGAGAGTTCCACTGCTGAACGGCTCTCACAGTCAGGAAGTTCTTCCTCATGTTCAGATGGAATCTCCTCTCTTGTAGTTTGAAGCCATTGTTCCATTGCGTCCTAGTCTCCAAGGAAGCAGAAAACAAGCTTGCTCCCTCCTCCCTGTGGCTTCCTCTCACATATTTAACATGGCTATCATATCTCCTCTCAGTCTTCTCTTCTTCAGGCTAAACATGCCCAGCTCCTTAAGCCGCTCCTCATAGGGCTTGTTCTCCAGACCCTTGATCATTTTAGTCGCCCTCCTCTGGACACATTCCAGCTTGTCAATATCTCTCTTGAATCACTGCCCTACAGTGTAGAACTATAGTTTGTTGTTGTTGTTGTTGGGTGCTTTCTTTCACTTTGTGTGCCCAAACACATTGCTCATCCCTAAATTAAATGCACAGCAGACTTTGCATCTTCTATAGTCTAGACCAGGTATGGGCAAACTTGGGTCCTCCAGGTGTTTTGGACTTCGACTCCCACAATTCCTAACCCTATTGGCTGTTAGGAATTGTGAGAGTTGAAGTCCAAAACACCTTGAGGGCCAAAGTTTGCCCATCCCTGATCTAGATTATTCAGAACACAGGCCACCACTTTGGCTTGCTGGGGATGATGGGAGTTATAGCCACTAAAAGCAGAAATGTAGGGTTAAGTCTGGCCAGAAGCCCAGCTTTGTAATGCGTTCCATCTTGTTTCCGGGTCCGTGTTCTTTTGTGATGCCTCCCTTCTGCTGGTTTTCCTTCAAATTTCGTTATATTCGCTTTAATGTCGTTACGTCCCCGGCTACGTGCTGTTTTGCTGCTTCCTGGCCAGAATGTAATTGACTTAGGTGGACGCACAGCCCCGGATAATGCATTTCAGGTGTTGGCGTGCAGAGGAGGAACAGGATTAATTCATTCCAAATTGATGTTTGCAAAAGGGAGCACGCAAGGAAGAATAAGCCTGTGTGCCCACCCAAGACTTTTTTGTTGCATGAGGCACCAAAGGATATGCATCAGGCATGGGCCAACTTGGGCCATCCAGGTGTTTTGGACTTCAAGTCCCACAATTCCTAACAGCTACTAGGAGTTGTGTTGTCAACTAGTAGCTTTCATGGCCAAAATCACTGGGTTGCTGTGAGTTTTTCAGGCAGTATGCCCATATTCCAGTAGCATTCTCTCCTGACATTTCCCCTCCCTCTGTGGCACACATTCTATTTCTCAGATATTCCGCTGGCAATGTAGCAAGTGGAGTGTATAGTTCGCCTTCAATCAAAGAGCATTCTGAACTCCACCAACAATGGAATTAAACCAAACTTGGCACACAGACCTCCCATGACCAACAGAAAATAGTGGAATAATGTCCAAGGTGGAAAAAAGAACCTTTGCCTGTTTAGAGAAGCTGTTAATGTTGGAATTAGCAAGCTTGATTAGCATTGAAGAGCCTTGCAGCTGCAAAGTCCAATCAGTGAGTGTATCTGCATAGAGGTAGCCTGGCCTTTGTTGCCTGGAGGCACCCTCTATATGGGAGGTATTAACTGGCCCTCAATTGTTAGCTGTCTGGAGTTCTCCTGTGTCTGGGTGGTGTTCCTAACAGTCTTGAAAGACCCCTTGTCTGTTGAAGCAGGTGTGAAAGTTGCAATTAGCAAGCTTGAATTAGCATTTGAGTAGCCATGAAGTTTGCAAAGTCAATCAGTGAAAGTATCTGCATAAAGGTAGCATGGTCTGTGTTGCCTGGAGGCATCCTCTGCTTGGGAGGTGGTAATCTGCACTTGATTGTTTGCTGTCTTGAGTTCCCTTGTTTCTGAGTAGTGTTCTTTATTTGCAGTCTTAAATACTGGTAACCAGATTTTGTTCATTTTCATGGTTTCCTCCTTTCTGTTGAAGTTGTTGACGTCGTGCTTGTTGGCGTTCTGTTGGTGTTTTTATGTAGGTATCTATTGATTTCTTTACTTATTTGCAGTATTTATATTCCATCCTTCTCACCCCAAAGAGGACTCGGGCACATCACAGAACACGTATACGGCAAACATCCACTGCCATTATACACTAACAGGACAGACACAGTACATAGATAGAGGCATATAGGCTTTTCCCGTCTTTGGCGTCTTGAAGGTTTTGTTTGATTCTGGCCACAGGGGGCGCTGTCACTCTATCCACCATACCAAAGAGCTCTGTTCACAGACTTCCTCCTTTTGATTGAATTACCGGCATTTTTCTGGTATTTCCTTATGGTGTCATTAAAATACCTCCCTGCTTAAGCGGTACCTACTTATCTACTCACAGCTGCTTTCGATCTGCTAGGTGGGCAGTGAGCTGGAATGAAGGTCGAGTGTTCACCCCTGATCCAGGTTTCGAACTGCCAACATTTTGATTGGCAATATTTATTGCAGCTGGTGCTAAAGCCTGGCCCTATCATTAGGTTTCCTGTAAACTGTGTGGCCCAAGTGTTGATTTGGTGTGTGCATGATTGGGACTTCAGGAGAACTCCAAACAGCAAACAATCAAGTGCTGAGGATGCCTCCAAGCAACAACAGCCAGGCTACCTATATGCAGATACCATCACTGCTTGATTGTACAGCTTCATGACTACTACTATTAACTACTACTACTACTACTACTACTAATCATCATCATCATCATCATCATCATCATCCTCATCATCATCGTGATTTTGTCAAATTTTCTTTGAATCAATAAACATTGACAAAATCACAATTGGTCAACTGCAAAAGTCCACCTGACTTGGATCTGCACTCATCATTCGAAAATACATCACACAGTCCTAGACGCTTGGGAAGTGTTCGACTTTGTGATACGAAATCCAGCATATAGATCTTGTTTGCTGTGACATACTGTGTTTTTGTGTCAGTAAAATGATGATGATGGCCAGACAGCCCAAAAAACTTACAGCAACCCATTGTGGGAGTTGAAGCCCAAAATAACTGGAGGGCCGAAGTTTGCCTATGCCTGTTATTCATGGTTAATGGAAATGCCCGTATTTTGCTCCTGCTTCAACTATTGATGGTAGCCCATTTGGCATTTTTTCCTGATTGGCTGCTTGACCTTCTCCATGATTGGCTGATTCTGCTCTATATAAATCCTACCCCGCAGAAGAGGTCAGCTTCAGTTTTGATGAACTCCCCTTTTGTGTTGCCGGGTCCCGGGTCAGAGATCCTCCGCCATGCATTTCCTGCACTCTCATCACCATTAATCCCGTTGCAAAAGAACAACAAACAAAAGCCTCATGAGAGCATGGCATGGCGGTGCCGCACCCTCGGCCCATTTGTGCCGTGCACTAAAAATAAGCAGAATTAAATAAAAAATGGGCTGGGAGCATCATCCTTTGTATGTCTTTGTCACATGTCGAGCCGGGAGACATCGGAGACCGTGCTTGGAACAATCCACATGAGAATGTTTGCCCAGGATTAAGCATTCACATGGGTCGAGATGTGATATCGGGTTTGCATAGCATAGATCTTCACATGCAAAAAAAGCAAGCAATTCTTACAGCACGAGGGAGTGGTTCAAACTATATATGACTCTGAAATCCAAGGATCCAGCCTGGGTAGAGGATGATGGGAACTGTAGTGCAACATTTCTGGAGAGTATCAGGCTGAAAGGAAGCAACAACAGACAATTCGGGTTCAAACAAGAATAGCAATTTGTGGATTTACGGTTTTGTGAGGAGTTCATCACTCCTTGCCAAAGACTCCAGTGCCTTGCCGTACTATAAATCCCATGATTCCCTAGCCATGGCTGTTGAAATGGCTTCAGACTTGTGTCGTGACTATGGTTGTGTCGATGTTGTAGAATGAATGCGGTTTGGCCCCACTTTATTTGCAAGAGGCTCAATGCTATTGCTTCCTGGGAGTTGTAGTTTTGCAAGGTCTTTAGTCTAGCATGAAGGTAGAAACTATGCTTCGATGATGTAAACCAAGCATGGCCAAACTTGGGCCCTCCGGGTGTTTTGGACTTCAACTCCCACAATTCCTAACAGCCGGTAGTTGAAGTCCAAAACACCCGGAGGGCCCAAGTTTGCCCGTGCCTGATATAGACTCACCCCTTTGGAATGACCCTGAACCCAAAGTATTACATAACCCATTATGCCATGCAACACATGGTTATTGTCAAGTAAGAAAGCGAGAGGCACCTTTTCTCAGGTGTCTTATGCAACCAAACGTGGAAAAACATAACGCGGCTTTTAAGTCCCTGGCTGACTCAATCCCATAAAGGGATCTTGAAGGTTGGGCTGGGAGGCCTCCGTGCCCACTTTCCTAGTGATTCATCTCCGGGCTTGGCTGTTGTTTACTTCCTTCCGCACCAAATCGATCCTATCTGCTTTGCCTTCTTCACTGAAAGGCCGCATTGTTCATGGATTTGGCAAACCGTGTTGTCGAGCAATTTAGAATGGCTGTGGATAGTGAGATCCAAGCCACCGTGGGTTTAGCCTGGTGAGAAAAAGAAGCCGGTATTCCAGAATAAATCTCACCAAGTTGAAGCCAAAGCCACCCAGGTATTTATTGCTGTTCCATCTGGAAAAGGATGATGGCTGCAGTAAGCTGCTGAAGAGCCATCATCCCCAAATACAGAGAAATAGACATTATTTATTTGTGGCCGCTTAGTGGGCCTATCTTTGACCGATTTACTCCGCTTGACAGGGAAGATGTTGCCAGAATCCTGGCTGCTGAAAAACCAACCACCTGTTCCCTTGATCCATGCCCCTCTTGGCTGGTTAAGAGCTGCCTGGAAGGTCTACTCGACCCGTTGAATAATATAATCAATGGCTCTCTTGAACAACCTAAAAGAGGCAAGGGTTCGTCCCTTGCTAAAGAAGCCTAGCTTGGATCCCATGACCCTTGCCAATTATCGTCCTGTCTCTAACCTTCCATTCTTAGGCAAGATGATAGAGCGGGCTGTATTGGGACAATTGCAACAATTTTTGGATGACACAGTCGGCCTGGACCCTTTCCAGTCTGGTTTCTGTCCTGGCCATGGGATGGAGACAGTCCTGGTTGCCATTACAGATGAACTTCGTCGCCAGTCTGATAACGGCGGATCAGCGCTACTGGTACTTCTCGACCTTACTGCAGCGTTTGGCACTGTTGACTGTGATCTAATGATTCACCATCTTGCCATGTCCAGAGTTCGTGGTCAGGCCCTCAATTGGTTCGACTAATTTCTCCGAAACCGGAGGCAATGCGTGGAGTATATGGATCAAGTCTCTGAAAGATCTCCTCTCCTATGTGGGGTACCCCAAGGTGCAATTCTCTCCCCTCTTCTCTTCAACATCTATGTTAGACCCCTTGCTAGTTTGGTTTGGAGCTTCGGCCTAGACTGCTACCAATATGTGGACGACACCCAACCCCTTCTGCGCTTGGAGCCTGGAGCAACGTCAATACCAGACAACTTCACCTTATGTCTGGAGGCTCTGTCGAACTGGCTACGTGCTAGTAGACTGAAGGTGAACCTGGCAAAGACTGAGATTCTCTGGTATGGCCGCTCGATTGATCTGACCCATTTGCTACTCACCTTCGATGGTGTTGCCCTATCTCCTTCACCTACCGTTAAGAGCTTGGGTGTCGTTTTGGATTCGCAGCTGACAATGGAAGCTCAGGTGGCTGCTGCCAGCAAACAGGCCTTTTTCCATCTACGACAAGCGAGGCAATTGGCACCCTACCTCTCTGATGAGGCTCTGGCAACTGTCATCCATGCCACGGTCACATCTAGGCTGGACTATTGCAACGCCTTGTATGTGGGCCTTCCGATGTCTACAACCCGAAAGCTCCGTATTGTTCAGAATGCGGCAGCCAGGCTACTCACAAGAAAACCTATGAAATGCCATATAACACCAGTGTTGCGGCATTTGCATTGGCTTCCAACTGATTACCGTGGTCTATATAAGATGCTAGTTCTGACCTTTAAAATTCTTTACGGCCAGGGTCCATCGTATCTTAGGGACCGTCTCTCATTCTCCCATCATCGGAGGTCGCAACGACCATCCCAGCGTGACTTACTCCATATACCGGGTCCTAGAGAAGTGCACTTGGAAAGGACCAGGCGCAGATGGGCTTTTTCTATTTCTGCCCCTGCCTTATGCAATTCCTTGCCACCCTATATGAGAGCCATGCGTGAGAGGGCCTTTTACCCTAGCACTCAAGACCTGGCTTTTTACTTACTAGAGCTTTTGATCTTTGTTAATTTTATCAATATCTGTATGTATGTATTTATATCATTTACAATTTTGGCTTGTAAATCACCTGGAGCATCTTGGATGGAGGGTGATTAATAAGTAATTAAATGATGATGATGGTGATGATTTATTTCTTTATTTACTATACTTTATTTACTATACTTTCTCAGCCTTATCAGCGACTCAAGGCAGTTTACAACAAGTCACTACACATTCTGGGGAAAAGGAATATCATTATTGGAGAAGCTGCAACATCCCCCTCTCCTTGTGGATGGGGAAATGTCCTTTGTGATGAAAGAGTAACAAGTCCAAAAGTCCTCGATACTCAGGTGGCCTGGCCGTTGACCCTCCGAGGCCTAAGGAAAGGGGCCATCAAGCTATTGTCTATATTGTGAAATGATTGAAAGTCCATTCAATAAAAAGCATACCCAGGTCAGCTTGTGGCACCTGAGTCAGGAAGAGTTGGCCAGAGTTCATAAAAAAAAGGTCACCTTGCCTCATGTTTGATACTTACATGTATGAAATTACTGGGGACATGGGGCATATACAGGGCTTCATAAAAGGATAAAGGGTTATGCAGGGTTGGGAAGAGATGGGTCCTTGTTGTGGTTGTTAGTCCTTCTGCAGATTGGCCAAAACTTAACTCTTATTATATCATTCCAGCCTGAAAAGTAATGAAAAGTAATGCCTCCACCTTTGTTACTTGGGTTTGGATGGGACTATTTTAATAAATCAAATGTAGAAATAGTCCTTAGAATGTGCTCTTTAACTAACACTATTCACTTTTCCACATGGATACATTTCTGCCAACAATGAACAAGTTTTCTGAAGCCGTCACGGAAGAAGCCGACACTCTGTTTCCGCAACCTGTGTCTCACAGTTCTCTCATCCTGGGTACCCATCATGCACAGATCTTCCGATAGCCAAGCAAAGCAATAATGTGACTCACACGTCCTTGTGAAATGCCGCTTATGCTTGAAATTTCTCTCTGAGTGATACGACAATTGTCCTGAATCAATCTGTCAACCTTTTGCTTGTGAAACTCGGTGGTTGCTGTCACAGGACGTCCAACACTTTGCTTGTCACACAAGTCAGATGCTCCCACTTCAACTTTTTAAAACGTACTCACCCAATGACGCACAGTACTCACATCAACTCAATCACCATAAACAGCTTGCATTCTCTGATTAATCTCCTTTGGGGTGACACCTTCTGCTGTCAAGAATTCAATGACAGCACGTTGCTTAAGTCACATTGACCGACCGTCTGTGTAGGGTTCCATATGTCACACTTTAACACAACCACTTGATGCTAAGGCTTCCAGCCAAAATAGAACTGTAGAGGAGAGTCTACTGAACAAGCCAGTACCTGCCACATACCAGTACTGCCATCTGTTGAGTAGTTATGAAGGTGGAGGCATTACTTTTCATTCAACCCTCATATCAATTCCCTGATTATGAACTATTTTTATTGAGGGGGGGAGGTTGCTTCAGACTATAACTGGGGGTTACAAGTGTTGTCAAACTGCATTGATTCTGCAGTGTGGATGCCCCCAACTTCTTGCCAATGTTTGGCCACAATACAAAGCAACCGGCAACTGTCTCACCCCATGTGACTGCTCCTATTTATTTTCCCCGGCAACAAGGCTATAATTTTTCCACCACATCAATGGGATATGGCAGAAACCTTAAACCTTAATACAAGGGCGTCCAAACCTTGATGGCTGCAGGTGATGGCTGTTGTGGTTTGCATCGTAAACAATATTTATTTTGTGTGGCTTTTAACTGTAAGGAAAAAAACAAAAGGGAACAAAAATAGCCAGTTTGGCTAGATGTGGGGCCATCCATGGGGTTGTGGAGGGCAGCAACAAAAAACATGCTGAGCTTCTGTCTTCCCTTAAAACTTGCAAAAACTCAAGAAAATGTCTGTAGACACAGGCTCCTTCTACACCAGTGTTTCTCAACCTGGGGGTCGGGACCCCTGAGGGGGTCGTGAGGGAGTGTCAGAGGGGTCGCCAAAAACCATCAGAAAACACAATAAGTTTGCCCCAATTCTGTATGGGAAGTTTGACCCAATTCTATCGTTTGTGGAGTTCAGAATGCTTTTTGATTGTAGGTGAACTATACATCCCAGCAACTACAACTCCCAAATGTCAAGGTCTATTTTCCCCAAACTCCACCAGTATTCACATTTGGGCATATTGAGTATTGGTGCCAAGTTTGGTACAGGTCCATCATTGTTTGAGTCCACAGTGTTCCCTGAATGTAAGTGAACTAAAACTCCAAAAATCAAGGTCAACACCCACCAAATGCTTCCAATATTTTCTGTTGGTCATGGGAGTTCTGTGTGCCAAGTTCGGTCCAATTCCATCATTGGTGGAGTTCAGAATGCTCTTTGATTGAAGGTTAACTATAAATCCCAGCAACCTTTTTGAGTCCACAGTGCTTTCTGGATGTAGGTGAGCTACAACTCCAAAACTCAAGGTCAATGCCCACCAAATGCTTCCATTATTTTCTGTTGATCATGGGAGTTCTGTGTGCCAGGTTTGGTTCAATTCTATCGTTGGTGCGGTTCACAATGCTCTTTGATTGTAGGTGAACTATCAATCCCAGCAACTACAACTCCCAAATGTCAAGTCTATTTTCTCCAAACTCCACCAGTGTTCACATTTGGGCATATTGAGTATTTCATGCCAAGTTTGGTCCAGATCCATCATTGTTTGAGTCCACAGTGCTCTCTGGATGTAGGTGAACTACAACTCCAAAACTCAAGGTCAATGCCCACCAAACCCTTTCCAGTATTTTCTGTTAGTCATGGGAGTTCTGGTGCCAAGTTTGGTTCAATTCCATCATTGGTGGAGTTCAGAATGCTCTTTGATTGCAGGTCAACTATAAATCCCAGCAACTATACCTCCCAGATGATAAAAATCAATCCAGCCCCCGACCCCACCAATATTCAAATTGGATGTATCAGGCATTTGTGCCAAATTCGGTCCGGTGAATGAAAATACATTCTGAATATCAGATATTTACACTACATTTGAAACAGAGGCTGGATGGCCATCTGTCAGGGGTGCTTTGAATGCAATATTCCTGTTTCTTGGCAGGGGGTTGGACTGGATGGCCCATGAGGTCTCTTCCAAGTCTATGATTCTATAATTCATAACAGTAGCCAAAATTACAGTTATGAAGTAGCAACGAAAATAATTTTATGGTTGGGTGTCACCACAAAATGGGGAACCATATTAAGGGGTCACGGCATTAAGGAGGTTGAGAACCACTGTTCTACACTGCCATACAATCCAGATTTATTTATTTTTCATGTCATAAGCAAGTTGAGTGTACAGTTAAAATACATCTAAAACACAAGCAGTTAAAAAACAACTTGGCATAATGCAAAATGTCATTTGATCAGAAGTTGGCCACTTGGAGTGCCTCTGGTGTCATTGTGAGAAGGTCTTCCATTGTACATGTGGCAGGGCTCAGGTTGCATTGTAGTAGGTGGTCCATGGTTTGCTCTCCTTCACACTCACTTGTCGTGGACTCCACTTTGTAGCCCCATTTCTTAAGGTTGGCTCTGCATCTTGTGGTGCCAGAGTGCAGTCTGTTCAGTGCCTTCCAAGTTGGCCAGGCAACTGAAAAGAAGACTTCTGAAACTCTGCTGTTTTTTGTGCATTGGCATATCTTTGTTCCTGGCAGTTCAAAGAGAAATCTAGGTATATCAGTCTAACAGCTGAGAAACCTAATTGCCTTGCATGAATACTAGTGGAGTAATACCAATAAGAAGGTTGACTCAAGTGAGTTTTTAACTCTTCTCAGGAAGATCATATTTTACAAAAGGTTACGATCTCTAACAAGGTCAAGACTTTCTGTTCTGTCACGCGCTGGGCCTGTAACAGCTGTCTTTTCTATAGGACATATACTTTAAGCCCAGTGGGGTGCCTCAAAGAGAGGTTCTCAGGGATTTTTCTGAAGTGATGGTCTTTAGAGTCTTTAAAGATACAACAAAGTCTTTATTATGGAACAAACAACAAATCTTCAATGGTTCAAACAACACTTCAAGGCTTTCTTAATCTAGTCCTCAATGGACTGGTACCTGACTTTGATTAACTGAACTTTCTCTGTAGGAAAAACCCTATTTAACCTCCCCCAGGCTGTTTACTATCTAATCTATGCCTCATCGGTGTGGGACCTACTACCGATTCTAAATGCGTCTGGGTATCGAGTAGACCTACCAGCCGAGGCTTGTAGATATTTCAGATGGAGTTCCGTGGATCTGTAGTGCTGTCCTCCCACAGAGAATTGTTTGAAAACTTCAGGGCTGTTTTCCCTCTGATTGCTGTGAGGCTGAGAGGCTGTGAGCTCTCAGTCAGAGCCTTGGGACCTTTTCCCTGGAATTTCTGTTTCTGATTTCCCGGGTGTTCTTGAGAAAAGAAGCTTTTCTGCGGGACAAGCTGGTCTACATCCTATAGTTTATTTTCCTTATGTGAGACTGCCCAAAAATGGCTCCTTTCCCTCCCAGAGGTTTCACAACCTCTGAGAATGCTTGCCATAGATGCAGGTGAAATGTCAGGAGAGAATGGTTCTAGAAAATGGCCATAGAGCCTGAAAAACCTACAAGAACCCAATGATTCCAGCCATGAAAACATGATAGATAAAGTAGTGTCAAACTGTGTTAATTCTACAGTGTAGATGCACCTCGAAACATCTGGAGGTAGTCTGCATGCTGAGGAAGAGCGCATGATGCACATTTTTGCTCCTCCTCTCCAAAGGCTCTCCAAAAAGAATGTAGTCGGCTTGCTCAACACCATTCCAAGTATTATTAGATTATAATAGCCCTTGGGCATTGTTTGTGTCCACTGAAGGCAGACAAGCCATGCAGACAGGTTGTGGCCGGGGTCAGGGAACGCCTCGCTATGACTCCAGCATGAGTGGTGCTTTGGGACTAGACTGTGGGCAAGTTCCCTCTCGGCCCACTGTTTGCGTGGGGTGATTGATTTGCCTCCCAATGATGACGGGATCCCTTTCGGAGGGTGCCAGGCCTTGCCCCGAGGCGCGTTGTCTCCGGCATTGTCTCCCTTCCCTGTGGCTCAAGCATGACGCATCAAAGCTTTCCGGCATCTCTCTACTCACACGCACAACTCACTCACCCATCTTGTTCTAAACAAGGGAGAAAAGTTTCCTCTTGGATGGCTGCAGCAGGAAAAATACACATTACCTTCAATCATGACATTGCTTTGTTTCTTTAGTTCTTTCATGCACAAAAGTAGGAATTAAGTGGAAGGCTGCATACTTACTTAGGCGATCCCTTGTTTTCCGAGGAGGATTGTCTTCCAGTATTCTTGTGGGGCCGTATGTGGCTGTGGAGCCCTATTCTTGACCTGCATCTTCTCCCGCAGTGAGAGCATTGGTTTCCAGGTGGAAGGCAGTCCTGGTCGGGGTTGGCTTGACGCGCCTTCCTCTTGGCACGCTTCTCCTTTTCGCACTCCATTCGTGCCTCTTCAAATTCTGCAGCACTGCTGGTCACAGCTGACCTCCAGCTGGAGCACTCAAGGGCCAGGGCTTCCCAGTTCTCAGTGTCTATGCCAGAGTTTTTAAGGTTAGCTTTGAGCCCAAACTATGGGTTTGAGAGTGTGTTATGTGGCTAGTGTAGACTCCTATAATATAATGTATTTCTCAAATACCATCACTATTTGGGTTGATGCCTGAGCCAAAGTATTTTGATGCCTTCGTCATTACATAAGAAGACCTAGAAGCCACTCTAAACACCTTCGCAGAAGCATATGAGCAGCTCGGCCTGTCATTGAACATTGAGAAAACCAAAGTGCTGCTCCAGCAGTCACCAGTCAATCCCTCTCCAATGCCAGAGATACAGCTTAATGGTGTCACATTAGAAAATGTAGATCATTTCTGCTCCCTTGGCAGCCACCTCTCCACAAAAGTCAACATTGACACTGAAATACAATACTGCCTGAGCTCTGCAAGTGCAGCATTTTTTCTGAATAAAGCAGAGAATGTTTGAGGACCGGGACATCCGTAGGGATAGCAAGGTGCTGGTTTATAAAGCTATTGTCCTCCCAACCCTGCTGTGGCAGCCACCTCTCCACCAAAGTCAACATTGACACTGAAATACAACACCATCTGAGCTCTGCAAGTGCAGCATTTTTCCAAATGAAGCAGAGAGTGTTTGAGGACCGGGACATCCGTAGGGATACTAAGGTGCTTCTTTATAAAGCTTTTGTCCTCCCAACCCTGCTATACGCCTGTGAAACGTGGACTGCCTACAGATGTCACATGCAACTCCTGGAATGATTCCATCAGCGCTGCCTCCGGAAAATCCTGCAAATCTCTTGGGAAGACAAGCAGACATATGTCAGCGTGCTGGAAGAAGCAAAGAACACCAGCACTGAAGTGATGGTCCTCTGCCATCAACTCCACTGGACCAGCCATGTTGTTCAGATGCTTGACCACCATCTCCCAAAGCAGTTGCTCTATTCCGACCTCAAGAACGGAAAACAGAATGTTGGTGGACAGGAAAAGAGATTTAAAGATGGGCTCAAAGCCAACCTTAAAAACTCTGGCATAGACACTGAGAACTGGGAAGCCCTGGCCCTTGAGCACTCCAGTTGGAGATCAGCTGTGACCAGCAGTGCTGTAAAATTTGAAGAGGCACGAATGGAGGGCAAAAGAGAGAAACGTGCCAAGAGGAAGGCGCATCAAGCCAATCCCAACCGGGACCGCCTTCCATCTAGAAACCAATGCCCTCACTGCATGAAAAGATGCAGATCAAGAATAGGGCTCCACAGTCACCTATGGATCCACTGCCAGAATACCAACCTTGGAGGACCATCATCCTCGGACTACGAGGGATTGCCTAAGTAAGTAATTGGAGGCAAAGATGGAGTACTTTGGCCACATCATGAAAAGACAGGAAAGCTTAGAGAAGGCAATGATGCTGGGGAAAATGAAAGGATAAAGGAAGAGGGTCCGACCAAGGGCAAGATGGATGGATGGCATCCTTGAAGTGACTGGATTGACCTTGAAGGAGCTGGGGGGGAGGGGGTGGCCAACAAGGAGCTCTGGCGTGGGCTGGTCCATGAGGTCACGAAGTGTTGGAAACGACTGAATGAATGAACAACAACAACAACAAAACAATCAAAGAGCATTCTGAACTCCACCAACATATGCCTGGCGGAAAAGGGTCAGACTGGATGGCCTTTGTGGTCCCTTTCCAGCTCTGTGATTATGTATAATCCCTCACGGAGTATTTGGCTGCATGGCCTCCATCCCTTTCCATGAGACGTCCAAACTCCATGCATCACCGAAGCACGAATATTTACACAGTCCGCTGGAGCAAAACCCCATTTTCCAGCTGTGTCTGCCAGCAGCCCAAAGGGATCAGCCAACATCTGGAAATGTACGAGCCCGCCGTCTCCGTGTGCGTTTGATCAAGAGACCCTGCGAGGGAAAGCAGGGCGGCTTGCTCACCACATCAAAGCCCTCTTTTTTCCTGGGAAGGAGACTTTGCCCTCCAAACCTGGAGTACTCCTGAGTAACAATTGGAGAAAGAGGAAAGGCAAGGGAAGAGTTTACCTAAACCAGATGCTCCTGGAGCCGGTGCCTCCTGCCTCACTTTCATTACATTATAGATTTTAGAAGATTTTAAAGTGCATGAAAGATTCAGAAATAGTTATAAAGACATAGGCCTTGTTTATATTGTTTGGTCATAGTGTGCTGTCACGCGCTGGGCCTATAGCAATTGGCTTTTGAACAGGACGTGCTCTTTGTGCCCAGCAGGAAGCCAGGGTGCCTCAGCTGAGAGGCCCTAAGGATTTTCTTATACAAAGTCTTTAGAAGCTTGAAAAGTTTAACAAGGTCCTTTATTATTGCTTAGGTCTTCAACAAAACAATGAAATACTTCTCAGATCTTTAACCGGTCAAACAAATACTTCAAGGCTTTGAATCAACTGGTGGCTTTCTTAATCTTGTCCACAAGGGACAGGCAACTGGCTTCGTGAACTGTTTCTTTTCTTTAAGAGGAAAACCCTTTTTAACCCCTCCTTGGGCAATCTACTTTCTAAACTTTGCTGGTGTGGGCTCTACTCCCCAAACTGCTTCTTGGGTCCCGAGTAGACCTACCAGTCAAGGCTTTGTAGATTCTCCAGCTGGAGTCCTTTGGAACTGTTTCCCCCTGGAATTTCATAAGAAACGAAGCTTCTCTACAGGTGGAGCTGATTCACGTCCTGTAGCTAAGCTTTCAACTGTAAGACTGAGCTAAAATGGCTCCCTTTCCTTCCTGAACCCTGGGGAAAGGGGCAGAACTAAAAACAACGATGATAGGCAGGTGGCTGCAAACCAAGGGAAGCCACCTTATTGTAAAATGCATGGACCTTTGGAATACATGCAAACACTCAAAGAAAGAAAAGGAAGTTGGAGCTCCTGGTACAGCCGTACCAGCACACATAGGACTGTTAGCCACCTTGAGTACCTATGGGAAGGAAGTAGAACAGAAATAGTAACAACAACAACAAACCTAGGAAAGGAGCCACCTTAATTAGCATTGAATGGCCTTGCAGCTTCAAAGCCTGGCTGCCTGGGGGAATCCTTTCTTGGGAGGTGTTAGTGTTCTTTCTCCCAAGCTGGACATTCTACAGATATAAAAACCCACTTGCCTAGTTTCCAACAGACCTCACAACCTCTGGAGATGCCTGCCATAGATGCAGGTGAAACGTTAGGAGAGAATGCTTCTAGAATATGGCCATGCAGTGCAGAAAACTCATAGCAACCCAGCTTCATTGCCTCCATTATATACTGTAGAGCTACTTCACAGCAGGTAATTTTGCTGCAATAGACCATTTCCATCACTGCAACAGTGTTTCTCAACCTTCCTAATGCTGCAACCCCTTAATGCAGTTCCTCATGTTGTTGTGACCATAACATTATTTTCGTTGCTACTTCATAGCTATAATTTTACTACTGTTCTTAATCGTCATGTAAATATTTGATATGCAGGATGTATTTTCATTCACTGGACCACATTTGGCACAAATACCCATTACGCCCACATTTGAATACTGGTGGGTTGCGGGGGGATTGATTTTGTCATTTGGGAGTTGTAGTTGCTGGGATTTATAGTTCACCTACAATCAAAGAGCATTCTGAACTTCACCAATGGTGGACTTGAACCAAACTTGGCACACAGAACTCCCATGACCAACAGAAAATAGTGGAAGGGTTTGATGGTTGAGTTTTGGAGTTGTAGTTCACCTACATCTGGAGAGCACTGTGGACTCAAACAAGGATGGATCTGCACCAAACTTGGCACAGATAGTAAAAATGTCCAAATGTGGACACTGGTGGAGTTTGGGAAAAATAGACCTTGTCATTTGGGAGTTGTAGTTGCTGGGATTTATAGTTCACCTACAGTCAAAGAGCATTCTGACCTCCACCAATGATGGACTTGAACCAAACTTGGCACACAGAACTCCTGTGACCAACTGAAAATAGTGGAAGGGTTTGGAATCAAAGAGCATTCTGAACTCCACCAATGATGGACTTGAACCAAACGTGGCACACAAAACTCCCATGATCAACAGAAAATACTGGAAGGGTTTGATGGTTGAGTTTTGGAGTTGTAGTTCACCTACATCCGGAGAGCACTGTGGACTCAAGCAATGATGGATCTAGATCAAACTTGGCACAGATAGTAAACATGCCCACATGTGGAAAATGGTGGAGTTTTGGGTAAAATAGACCTTGACATTTGGGAGTTGCAGTTGCTGGGATTTATAGTTCACCTACAATCAAAGAGCATTCTGAACTCCACCAGTGATGGATTTGAACCAAACTCAGCACACAGAACTCCTGTGACCAACAGAAAATACTGGAAGGGTTTGGTGGGGACTGACCTTGAGATTTGGAGTTGTAGTTCACCTACATCCAGACAGCGCTGTGGATTCAAACAATGATTGATCTGGGCCAAACTTGGCACAGATAGTAAACATGCCCAAATGTGGACACTGATAGAGTTTGGGGAAAATACTAGAAGGCTTTGGTGGGCATTGATGCTGAGTTTGGGAGTTGTAGTACACCTACACCCAGAGAGCACTGTGGACTCAAACAATGATGGATCTGGACCAAACTTTGCACGAATACTCCTTATGCCCAACTAGGAACACAGATGGAACTTGGGGGAAATAGATCTTGACACTTGGGAGATGTAGTTGCTGGGATGTATAGTTCACCTACCATCAAAGAGCCCCTTGAACTCCACCAACGATAGAATAGGGCCAAACTTCCGACTCAGAACCCCTATACTGTGTTTTCCGATAGTCTTTGGTGACCCCTCTGACACCCCTTGCAAGACCCCCCTCCCCCAGGAGTCCTAACCCCCAGGTTGAGAAATGCTGATCTCGTACATAGCTTTTCCACATTCGACCATTCTGAGCTAGACGGATGAATTGTTTGTCCTGGAATAAAACTCATTTTCACACTTTCCTGCATTCCTAAATTAATCATATTTCTTTTTTCCTGCTGACTGGGCTGGGGTGGATATTTCAATTCTCAGTTTCAAGCAAGAGTTATTCCTTCCTCTGCTGTCCAGACAGCCATTCCTTCTCCCTGGCAGGGGTTTTTAATGGTCATTCCGGGATTCGGATGGCAGGGAAAGCGGCTTGTGCTACCTCCCAGGCTGAGCGGCACAAGGCAAGGCGGACATGGAAAAAGGTTGTTTTTTCATTAGCGAAAGTGATGTGGAGGTCATTCGACTCCATTTATTTGAAAAAGAGGGAGAGAACAAAAGCCGGCAGACTTGGACCGAGTCCCGCCTGATGATTTTTCCATGCTTTCTTTCAAACAGTCTACGAGGAACCAGAATTGATGGGATTTTCCTCCTGTTTTTGGGCTAGGCCAGGCCTTTGTTCTCGGTTCATGTACAAAAGGTTACCCATATATATACTATCGTTTGTGGGGTTCAGAATGCTCTTTGATTGTAGGTGAACTATAAATCCCAGTAACTACAACTCCCAAATGTCAAGGTCTATTTCCCCCAAGTTCCATCTGTGTTCTTAGTTGGGCATATGGGGTATTCATGCCAAGTTTGGTCCAGATCCATCATTGTTTGAGTCCACAGTGCTCTCTGGGTGTAGGTATGCTACAACTCCCAAACTCAACGTCAATGCCCACCAAACCCTTCTAGTATTTTCTGTTGGTCATGGGAATTCCGTGTGCCACAACTGATTCAATTGTAGGTGAACTATATATCCCAGCAACGACAACTCCCAAATGTCAAGGACTATTTCCCCCCAAACTCCTCCAGTGTTCACATTTGGCCATATTGAGTATTCATGCCAAGTTTGGTCCAGATCCATCATTGTTTGAGTACACAGTGCTCTCTGGATGTAGGTGAACTACAACTCCAAAACTCAAGGTCAATGCCCACCAAACCCTTCTGTTTTCTGTTAGTCATGGGAGTTTCTGTGTGCCACGATTGGCTCAATTCCATCATTGGTGGAGTTCAGAGTGCTCTTTGATTGTAGGTGAACTATAAATCCCAGCAACTACAACTCCCAAATGAGGAAATCAATCCCCATTCCCAACCCCACCAGTATTCAAATTTGGGTGTTTTGGGTGTTCATGCTAAATTCAGTCCAGCAAATGAAATACATCTTGCATATCAGATATTTACATTACTACAACTCCCAAACTCAACGTCAATTCCCAACAAACACTTCTAGTATTTTCTGTTGGTCATGGGAGTTCTGTGTGCCACGATTGGTTCAATTCCATCATTGGTGGAGTTCAGAATGCTCTCTGGTTGTAGGTTACCTATAAATCCCAGCAACTACAACTCCCATATTACAAACTCAATTTTTTTGAGTGATGGTCACTCCTTGGGTTAGTAGGTGTCTTGTGTCCAAATTTGGTGGCAATCCACCCAGTGGTTTTTGAGTTTTGTTAGTCCCACAAACGAACATTACATTTTTATTTATATAGACTAGCTGTCTCCTGCAACGCGTTGCTGTGGCCCAGTCTGTATATATGTGTTTTCTGTGTGTATATATGTGTTTATATGTATGTGTATATTTGTGTATATGTGTATATATGTGTGTTTGCATATATATGTGTGTGTGGGTGCATATGTGTATATAAGAGTATATATGTGTATTGTGTATATGTGTGTACTTGTCTATATGCATATTTGTGTGTACATATGTGTGTATGTATGTGTATATGTATATTTGTGTGCCTGTGTTTATATATGTGTTTATATGTGTGTGTATATTTGTGTATCTGCGTATAGATGTGTGTGTATGTATATATATATAGGTGTATATATGTGTGTTCATATGTGTGTGTGTGTAGTTGTGTATATATGTGTGTATATATTTATGTGTTTATATGTGTATATGTACATTGTGTATATGTGTGTGCTTATCTATATGCATATTTGTGTTTATATATGTGTGTATGTATGTATGTGTGCATGCATGTGTGCATATGTATATGTATATATGTGTGTGTAGATGTATGTGTGTGTATATATGTGTGTGCTTGGGTATATATATATATACGTATGTGTATGTATGTGTGCATGTGCATATGTATATTGTGTATATGTGTGTGCTTGTCTATATGCATATTTGTGTTTATATATGTGTGTATGCATGTGTGCATGTGTATATGTATATTGTGTATATGTGTGTGCTTGTCTATATGCATATTTGTGTTTATATATGTGTGTATGTATGTTTGCATGTATGTGTGCATGTTTATATGTATACATGTGTGTGTAGATGTATGTGTGTGTATATATGTGCGTGCTTGGGTATATATACGTATGTGTATGTATGTATGCATGTGCATATGTATATTGTGTATATGTGTGTGCTTATCTATATGCATATTTGTGTTTATAAATGTGCATATATACACACACATATATATGTTTATATGTGTGCATGTGTATATGTATATGAGTGTATGTGTGTGTGTCTATATATATATATGGTGTATTTTGAGGGGTATTAAGTCCATTCTGATGGGGGTTTTTTTGTATTTTAGGGGTGATGAACACTCGTTAGACTGTTGGGTGTATTCTGTCAAAATTTTGTGTCAATTCATCCAGTGGTTTTTGAGTTATTTTAATCCCACTAACGAACATTACACACACACACACACACACGTCTTTGTTTCACAAAAGTGTGGCTGCAAAATGTCCCAGACTTGAGCAGCGGCGGAGCTCCGTGGGGTATCCGCATATCTTGGGGAATATGTAATGTTTGTTTAACAGTCGCATAAGCGCTACTCTCAATGGTATGCCGGGCTTGCTTTTTTAAGCAGAGCATTGCATTGTCTCAAGTCACAAACTCAACAACTCTTCCAAACTAATTAATCTTTTTGAGCATCTCTTAAAATGTCCTGGTTTCTCACTCCACTCCTTCCTCCTTTGTCCTCAGTTCATAGAATCATAGAATCACAGAGTTGGAAGAGACCTCGTGGGCCATCCAGTCCAACCCCATTCTGCCAAGAAGCAGGAATATTGCATTCAAAGCACTGAGAGAGTGTGACTTGCCCAGTGGATTTCATGGCTGAGCAGGAATTTGAACCTTGGTCTTCAGGCTCATATTCCAATGCTCAGACTACTGAAGCTTCTTCTGTTTTTATTTTGTATGAATGAACAGGGATCTGTCCAGAAGAGTAATCAAACTGACAAGGTAGAAGCTGAACAGCACTCGATCTCACTAATTCACAGGGTCTAGCCAAAAAAGAAAGGAGATTACTCTTGCTTGTAAAACATAAAATGGTTTCCAATTACCTGCACAATCAAAGACCTGTTGTCTTATGCCCGTTCTTAAATATGAGTCGTTTGTAAGTCAAATGTTTGTAACTTGGGGATGGCCTGTACTAGCATAAATTCCTACCATTTCCCAATGTGCATTTTAAACGCTATTTATTAGAAACTAGCTGTACCCACCACGCATTGCTGTGGCTAACCTTCTCTCCCTCTTTCTCTCCTTCTTTCTTTCTCTCCTTCCTTCCCTCCCTCTTTCCTTTGTTCCCTCTTTTTCTTTCCCTTCTTCTTTCATCTTTCTCTACCTGTTTCTTTCCCCTTCATTTCCTTCCTTCCCTCCTTCCTTTCCCTCCTTCCTTCCTTCCTTCTTCCTTCCTTCCTTCCTTCCTTCCTTCCTTCCTTCCTTCCTCCCTCCTCCCTCCCTCTTTCTTTCTTCCTTCTTCTTTCCTTCCCTCTCCTTCCTTCCCTCCCTCTTTCCTTTGTTCCCTCTTTTTCTTTCCCTTCTTCTTTCATCTTTCTCTACCTGTTTCTTTGCTCCCTTCCTTTGCTCTTTGGTTCCATCCTTCCTTGTCTCCTTCCTTCCTTCCTTCCTTCCTTCCTTCCTTCCTTCCTTCCTTCCTTCCTTCCCTCCCTCCCTCCCTCCCTCCCTCTCTCTCTTTGTTCCTTCTCTCTTTCCTTCCCTCTTTCCTTCCTTCTTTCACTTTTTTATTTCCTTCTTTCCTTTCTTCCTTCTCTACCTTTCCTTCTTTTTCATCTTTCTCTACCTGTTTCTTTGCTCCCTTCCTTTGCTCTTTGGTTCCATCCTTCCTTGTCTCTTTCCTTCTTTCCTTCTCTCCCTTTTTCTCTTTTGTTCCTTCTCTCCTTCCTTCCCTTCTTCTTTCTATTTTTATTTCCTTCTCCTCCCTTTTCCTTTTCTTTCTTCTTCCTTCTCTTTCCCTCTTTTCCTTTTCTCTTCTTCCTTTGCTCCTTCTCTCTTCTTCCTTTTTACCTCTTTCTTTCCTTCCTTCTCCCTCCCTCCTCCTTCCTTCCTTCCTTCCTTCCTTCCTTCCTTCCCTCCTTCCTTCCTTCCCCCTTTCTGTGTATATGTGTGTATATATTTCTGTATATATGTATATATGTGTGTGGTTTTGCAATTGCGTTGTAATTATTATTTTTTGCTTTTTAAGTCTCTTCTGCTGTGTTTTTCAGTGTTTTATGAGTGATGGTCACTCATTGGCCTGAGAGGTGTCTTGTGTCCAAATTTGGTGTCAATTTGTCCAGTGGTTTTTAAGCTATGTTAATCCCACAAACAAACATTTTTATTTATATAGATACTCATTGTTGGCTTCTATATCTGGATGGTGTTTCAGTCAAACAGATTATGTAAACTGGCAAGGCAGAAGCTGAACGACAATCCATCTCAATGAGCTACAGGCTCTAGCAAAGAAGGAAAAAAAAGAAAATTAGTCTTCCTTGTAAAAGATACAATTACTTGTCATTATCTGTGCATAAACAAAGACATCTTCTAATGAAGGAGATCAAAATGGCTGTAGGTTGGAGGAAATGTAGGAAGAGGAAGGGAGGGAAGGGGAAAACACACTAGGAAGCCTCCGTAAATATATGCTGTGCTTAACACCTACAGCATAATATTAAAACTAACTATTAGTAAAGAATAGTCATGCAAAGGTTGCAAACTCTTAACACCTTCCCCTGATTCATACGTTATAGCAGATATACAATTATCCCAGCCCTGGGCTTTGATCCTGAATATGACTATGAACATCTAGGCTGGATACTACAGGTAACAACCAGTTGCCTTGACCTGTCCATAAATAATTCCTGGTCATCGTCCAGAACAAATTTTAGTTCCCCCCAAAATACTCTGTTTGAAAAATGTTCTCTGAAATGCTGTTGGTCATGGGAGTTCTGTGTGCCAAGTTTGGTTCAATTCCATCATTGGTAGAGTTCAGAATGCTCTTAGATTGTAGGTGAACTATAAATATCAGCAACTACAATTCCCAAATGAAAAGTTCTATTTTCCCCAAACTTCACCAGTGTCCACATTTGGGCATACTGAGTATTCATACCATGTTCGATCCAGATCCATCATTGTTTGAGTCCACAGTGCTCTGAGGATGTAGGCGAACTACAACTACAAAACTCAAGGTCAATGCCCACCAAACCCTTCCAGTATTTTCTGTTGGTTGTGGGAGTTCTGTGTGCCAAGTTTGGTTCAATTCATAGTTGGTGGAGTTCAGAATGCTCTTAGATTGTAGGTGAACTATAAATCTCAGAAACTGTAACTCCCAAATGCCAAGGTCTATTTTCCCCAAACTTCATCAGTGTCCACATTTGGGCATACTGAGTACTTGTTCCAAGTTTGGTCCAATTCCATCATTGGATGAGTTCAGAATGCTCTTTGATTGTAGGTTTACAATAAATCCCAGCAACTACAACTCCCAAATGACAAAACCAATCCTCCCCAATCCCACCAATATTCAAATTTGGGCATATGGGGTATTTGTGCCAAATTTGGTCCAGATATTTACATTACAATTCATAACAGGAGCAAAATGACCATTATGAAGTAGCAACGAAAATAATGTTATGGTTGGGAGTCACCACAACATGAGGAACTGTATTAAGGGGTTGCGGCATTAGGAAGGATGAGAACCACTGGTGTAGACCACCCAAAGAGACATCAACCAGAGGCAAAAAGGAAGCACTGAGAACTTATTTGTGCCTGGTAGTCCTAATTTTCTGAATAATTTCCTCTTGGTTTGACAAAGCAGGGGTGACCGAACTCAGGGGCTGACTTAAATGGACTTTAAATTGCTGTTTGCACATGATTATTATTATGATTCTCCTCCTCTTCTTGGCCTGTGGCTGAGAGGCATCTCTGTTACACACTTCTCCTCCTTCCTGCGTGTTTTCACCTGCCCGGCCTTTGGATGCCAAAGCAAACACCGCAGGTTTCCGTCCCTGCCCTGCCGCAAGGGAAAAGCTCCTCCTCGCCTTGTTTATCTTCCTGACCGGACAAGTGAGGACTTGGCTCTCCGACAGACACACAAAGGCTGGCATTTATAATATCTTTTTTTCCCACCAGGCACTTAGGAGACGAGAGAGCAAACCGGTTATTGGAGGCGACCCGTCCCAAACCAAAGCAGTGAGCTGTGTTTCCTTTCTGACGGGGCAGACACACAAAAAGCACAACAACAACACCTTGATTACAAGTGTAATGAAAGGCTAGTCCCAAAGTGTCGGGTGCAAAAGTTCAGCGGTGAATAATTCAACCTCTGATTGTCGGTTTTTGCTTTGTTTTCCACCTGACGTGATAAAAGACCGGGCAGGATCAGGTGTTTAAAGAAACCCAACACACGATGAATACGATCCTGTTGGTGTCTGACACCAAAGTCAATTTCACTACATGCACGATTGTACTTTCCTGGCTGTTTTGCCATTCTTTCGATGCCATTAGATGCCATCCATCTGGCCCTGGAGACTTGAATTGTTTAGATTTGCTAGATATACCTTTGCTGCCTCTTTACCTGTTCGGTGCTGCACTTCCCCTTCTGCTTCCGCTTGTTCTTAACTTTGGTTTTTCTAACTTTCTCCTTACTTGAACTAGCAATTTGGTTGCATTCCTCTTTGGTGATTTCTCCCTTTTTCCATTTTTATACAGATCCCTTTTGAATTTTAGTCCAATTGAAAGCTCCTTAGTAGACATCCAACTTGGGGGGTTTTTTAGTCATCTTCCATTTTTCCTCCACACTGGAACTGTTTGAAATTCATGGGGTCTCCATGACTTTATGATTTGAACTCAAGAACGGAAAACAGAATGTTGGTGGACAGGAAAAGAGCTTTAAAGATGGGCTCAAAGCCATCCTTAAAAGCTCTGGCATAGACACTGAGAACTGGGAAGCCCTGGCCCTTGAGTGCTCCAGCTGGAAGTCAGCTGTGACCAGCAGTGCTGCAGAATTTGAAGAGGCACGAATGGAGGGTGAAAGAGAGAAATGTGCCAAGAGGAAGGCGCATCAAGCCAACTCCGACCAAGAACACCTTCCACCTGGAAACCAATACCCTCACTGTGGGAGAAGATGCAGATCAAGAATAGGTCTCCACAACCACCTACGGACCCACCAGAACACTGATCCTGGAAGACTATCCTACTTGGTCAACAAGGGATCACCTAAGTAAAGACTAAGTATGATTTGAAGGCATGTGCATACCATTTTATTTTAGGTTTGGGGAATTGAAGCCCAAAACACTTGGAGAGCTGAAGTTTGTAAAACTCCACTTCTCATGATTCCATAGCATTCAACTGCAGAGGTTGAGAGAGTGTGACTTGCCCTGTGGGTTTCATGGCTGAGCAAGAATTCGAACCCTGGTCTTCAGGCACATATTCCAGTGCTCAATCTACTGGATCTTCTTCTGTTTGTATCTTGTATGAATGAACAGGGATCTGTCAAGCAGAGTAATCAAACTGACAAGGCGGAAGCTGAACAAAAATCGATCTCACCAATTCACAGGATCTAGCAAAGAAAGAAAGATTAATCTTCCCTGTAGAAGTCTCCCCTCCCATAATGGGCCAGGTAAATGGCTCTAAAAGGGTCAGAGTCTGCCTTGAGGACCACTTTTATCCCCCCCCCCAAATTTATCCACCTTTAATAATAATAGGTGAACACTCAAATTCTCAGAAAAGAGGTGCTGATTTAGGGTATGTGATTCTATGATTTAACATCATAGAATCACATACCCTCCAAAACTCCCAGTTTGGCTGGGATAGTCCCAGTTAATCCACTGCCATCCCAATTTTTCAAGCATTTTTCAGTGTCCCGGTTCCTCCCTTTCCTCCCACTTTCCCTCTTTGCCTTCAGCTTCCTTCAGCTACTGCAAATGGAATTAAATGCTCAGCAGTGATGAGGGTTCAGCACAAGGTCTTGACCTTTCATGTAGATTTGGCCAAAAGCAAACCAAGATACCCTCTGCAAATTTTTGTGGTCTTCCTCATTAATAACTTCTGCCAACTTGACCATAGTCTGGTGTTGCAAGACCATAGTGTGCTAGTGTTTCATTTACAAAGTTTGGAGGGTATGGAGTCATAGTTAGGAGGGACCCCCAAATGCCATCTAGTCTAATCCCCGGCAATTCAAGAATGCACAACTATAGAAGGGAGATGTAAGGGACCCCAAAGGCTATATAGTCCAACCATACACAACTTCAGCCATCTTTGGAGACCTTACCACCCTCTGAAGCGGTCTTTCTCACCATCAAAATGTTCCCTTAGTATTTAAAAAAATATCTTTACTGTTGAATCCCTTTTCTGGTAATAGTCCAAATGGGAACTTTTGCAATTGAGAAATAACCAGCTGTTTTCAAGTGTTAGGCTGAGGGAAAAATACTACGAGGAGAAAGAAGAAGAGGAGAAGGAAGCATTGAATTGATCACCTTTCGTCTTATCTTTATTGTCTTGTTACATCATCGCCTGAGCAAAGTCAATCAAAGTGGTTTATAGTCAGGAGTGAATGATAAGGGGTTGTGTTTGATGAACTTTAGCCGGAAATGCAGAGACACGCAGGGTCTTATGCTGAAATCTGGGACAATTCCCACCCCAAAAGACCCCAAACCACATCCGTTATCATGACCAGCGAGTAGGACAGAGATGTCTCACTCAGCCAAAGCCATCCAAAAGGGCAGGTGGTGACGTGGTATTGGTTTTTATGAATACCTTGGACAGAAAACCAGGTTGGGACAAGTCATTTGAGCCCCCGCTGTTCTCTTTTCACCTGAGGGCATGGAGTGAGTTTGGCGTGGGAGTAGAAATATCACCGGAGTGATATAATGTGGCTCTTTTCTCTGGGAAACTCTTCTTGTTGTAGCAACAGAAAGAAACAACTTGTCCAAAACAACTCAGGTATTCATGCCTGTAAATCCCAGCAGAGGTGTGTCCATGCTGTGCAATTGCAACAGTTTGATACCAGTTTAACTGGCATGCTTTCTATGGCATTATGAAGACTCAAATAATTGATCATTTTGGGGCCCCAATTTTTGATAGAATCATAGAATCATAGAGTTGGAAGAGACCTCATGGGCCATCCAGTCCAACCCCATTCTGCCAAGAAGCAGGAATATTGGATTCAAATCACCCCTGACAGATGGCCATCCAGCCTCTGTTTAAAAGCTTCCAAAGAAGGAGCCTCCACCACACTCCGGGGCAGAGAGTTCCACTGCTGAACGGCTCTCACAGTCAGGAAGTTCTTCCTCATGTTCAGATGGAATCTCCTCTCTTGTAGTTTGAAGCCATTGTTCCGCGTCCTAGTCTCCAGGGAAGCAGAAAACAAGTTGCTCCCTCCTCCTCCCTGTGGCTTCCTCTCACATATTTATACATGGCTATCATGTCTCCTCTCAGCCTTCTCTTCTTCAGGCTAAACATGCCCAGCTCCTTAAGCCGCTCCTCATAGGGCTTGTTCTCCAGACCCTTGATCATTTTAGTCGCCCTCCTCTGGACACATTCCAGCTTGTCAATATCTCTCTTCAATTGTGTGCCCAGAATTGGACACAATATTCCAGGTGTGGTCTAACCAAAGCGGAATAGAGCATGGGGAGCATGACTTCCTAGATCTAGACACTAGGCTCCTCTTGATGCAGGCCAAAATCCCATTGGCTTTTTTTGCCGCCACATCACATTCCTGGCTCATGTTTAACTTGTTGTCCACGAGGACTCCAAGATCTTTTTCACACGTACTGCTCTCGAGCCAGCATTGTCCCCCATTCTGTATCTTTGCATTTCGTTTTTCCTGCCAAAGTGGAGTATCTTGCATTTGTCACTGTTGAACTTCATTTTGTTAGTTTTGGCCCATCTCTCTAATCTGTCAAGATCGCTTTGAATCCTGCTCCTGTCCTCTGGAGTATTGGCTATCCCTCCCAATTTGGTGTCATCTCTAAACTTGATGATCATGCCTTCTAGCCCTTCATCTAAGTCATTAATAAAGATGTTGAACAGGACCGGGCCCAGGACAACCCTGCTGATGGCACTCCACTGGTCACTTCTTTCCAGGATGAAGAGGAAGCATTGGGGAGAATCACCCTCTGGGTTCGTCCATTTAACCAATTCCAGATCCACCTCATTGTAGTTTTGCCTCACCCACATTGGACTAGTTTCCGTGCCAGAAGGTCATGCGGGACCTTGTCAAAGAAGGCCTTCCTGAAATCCAGGTACACCACATCCACGGCATTCCGCGCATCTACCCAGCTTGTAGCTCTATCGAAAAAAGAGATCAGATGAGCCTGGCATGACTTGTTTTTGATAAATCCATGTTGACTATTAGCAATGACCGCATTTGTTTCTAAGTGTTTGCAGACCACTTCCTTAACAATCTTTTCCAGAATCTTGCCTGGTATCGACTTGAGGCTGATCAGACGGAAGAGGACACAATCAAACCACTTCCAAAAGATGGACCTGCCGTTTCCACAGAAGGGGATTTCTTTGGTGACATTATGGGCATTATCACATGTAGGGGACAGACCTGCTTCTCTGCCTGTTTCAACTTCCATGCGAAAATATCCATAATCAAAGTCTTATTTTCTTTCCCTTCCCCTTTGTTGAGGCATATTCCCTTACACACACATACACACATTGTTACTGAGTGGAGTTACACAACCACACTTCAACGCAGCTGTTGTCAGGATTACACAGCACAGGAATTGCATGACATCTGGAGATTAACCGGACGCCGACGAAGTCTCCTTGGCGCGATATAAATACGAGGTTTCCCAGATCTAAACAACATGAAGTGCTTTTTGGAAGAAAAGAAAGGCAGTAAAAAAAGGAAACAAAAGCAGAATGAATGGGACCTTTCAGAGAAAAAGGAAGGATTTCAAAAAATCCAAATTGGGGGAAGAAGTGTTTATTTAGCTAGTTGTTTTTGAGCATTTACAAAATTTGGTTAAAGTTCATTTGGGGAGGTTTTGGGACACTTTTGGTTCCTTGCCCTCTAGACTAGACTAGACACCTTGAACCACTATTTATTTATCGTGTCAGCAGCAACCAGGCCATTGTATTACATTTTTAACAAAACAAACAAACAAAAGACAAAGTTTGCAAGCTTGGTAGTTGATTAAATGTCCTTTGACCAGTATCTGGCCACTTGGAGTGCCTCTGCTGTTGCCACAAGGAGGTCCTCACTTGTGCATGTGGCAGGGCTCAGGTTGCATTGCAGCAGGTGGTCAGTGGTTTGCTCCTCTCCACACTCGCATGTCGTGGATTCCACTTTGTGGCCCCATTTCTTGAGGTTGGCTCTGCATCTCGTGGTGCCAGAGCGCAGTCTGTTCAGCGCCTTCCAAGTCACCCAGTCTTCTGTGTGCCCAGTGGGGAGTCTCTCATATGATATCAGCCATTGATTAAGGTTCTGGGTTTGAGCCTGCCACTTTTGGACTCTTGCTTGCTGAGGTGTTCCAGCGAGTGTCTCTGTAGACCTTAGAAAACTATTTCTTGATTTAAGTCATTAACATGCTGGCTGATACCCAAACAGTGGGCTGGGGATGTCTCTGCCTTGGTCCTTTCACTGTTGGCTGCTACTTCCTGGTGGATGTCAGGTGGTGCAATACTGGCTAAACAGTGTAATTTCTCCAGTGGTGTAGGGCGCAGACACCCCGTGATAATGCGGCATGTCTCATTAAGAGCCACATCCACTGTTTTAGTGTGGTGAGGTGTGTTCCACACTGGGAATGCGTACTCAGCAGCAGAGTAGCATAGCGCAAGGGCAGATGTCTTCACTGTGTCTGGTTGTGATCCCCAGGTTGTGCCAGTCAGCTTTCGTATGATATTGTTTCTAGCACCCACTTTTTGCTTGATGTTCAGGCAGTGCTTCTTGTAGGTCAGAGCACGGTCCAGAGTGACTCCCAGGTATTTGGGTGCGCTGCAATGCTCCAATGGGATTCCTTCCCATGTGATCCTCAGAGCTTGGGATGCTTGTCTGTCTTGAGATGAAAGGCACATGTCTGCGTTTTAGATAGGTTGGGAATCAGCTGGTTTTCCCTGTAATAGGCAGTAAGAGCACCTAGAGTTCGGAGAGCTTCTTTTCAACCATCTCAAAGCTCCCTGCTTGAGTGGTAATGGCACAATCATCAGCATAGATGAAACTCTCTGTCCCTTCTGGCAGTGGCTGGTCATTTGTGTAGATGTTGAACGTGGATGGAGCAAGCACGCTCCCCTGAGGCAGGCCGTTCTTCTGTTTCTGCCATCTCTTTCTCGGGCCCTGGAATTCAACAAAAAAGCTCCTGTTTTGTAGCAGGTTTCCTATGAGGCGGGTGAGGTGGTCGTCCTTTGTGATATTATACATTTTTCTCAGGAGGAGGCGGTGGTTCACAGTATCATAGGCTGCTGACAGGTCTATGAAGACAGCTCCTGTGATCTGCTGCCTTTCAAAGCCATCTTCTATGTGCTGAGTCAGGTTCAGCACTTGCGATGTGCAGCTTTTGCCTTTCCTGAAGTCAGCTTGCTGTGGAATCAGACATGGGTCTATTTTTTCCATAATTCTATGCAAAATAAGTCTCTCCAGAACTTTGTAGAGGTGGCACAACAGGGAGATTGGTCTGTAGCTTTTTGGATCATTACTAGACACCTTGAAACACTGGAACACATAGAATGATAATAATAATAATAATAATTATTATTATTATTATTATTATTATTATTATTATTATTATTCTGCTCTATCTCCTTGGAAGGACTCAGTGTGGATTCCAAACAGAAAAGGCAAACATTCAGTGCCCAAATACAATAACAATGCATCCATACTAACAAACATATAAACATGAATTATGACTTAACAACTAAAATTAAATACAAAACACAACCTGTTATAACAGGCATAAGACAAAACATCAAACATCAAACAGAAGCAACAATTTCCTATTTCCTTGGGGCAGATAGATTTATCACTGCTCAAGATATCTATTGAGCTGGTGGGATGAGCAGGGCACGGATACGGATGGTAGCTATTACTCAGAGATATAATGGTAGTATTACTGACTACTATTCCTCCTCCTGGTAAGGCAGTGAGCAAAGGTACGTCTTCAGCAGTTTCTTGCAAGCAAGGAGGGAGCGGGTCACCTTTAACTCCTTAGGAAGGGAGTTCCAGAATCATAGAATCAAAGAGTTGGAAGAGACCTCATAGGCCATCCAATCCAATCCCATTCTGCCAAGAAGCAGGAATATTGCATTCAAATCACCCCTGACAGATGGCCATCCAGCCTCTGCTTAAAAGCTTCCAAAGAAGGAGCCTCCACCACACTCTGGGGCAGAGAGTTCCACTGCTGAACGGCTCTCACAGTCAGAAAGTTCTTCCTAATGTTCAGATGGAATCTCCTCTCTTGTAGATTGAAGCCATTGTTCCACGAGGTGGGGGCAGCCACGGAGAAGGCCCTTTCGTTCCCACCAGCCGTGCTTGGGACGGGGGTGGGACCAAGAGTAGGTCCTCCTCCGATAACGCATTGTCCGAGTTGGTCTATAGTGGGAGATGCAGTTTGTCAAATAGTTTGGACCTGAGCCATAGGGAGTAAATATGGAACTTGTAATGCAATTTAGATCCTGGGCTAGTTCTCAAAATCCACACAGCTATGGAGATACGGGGCATTGCGGTCATGGAACCACAGCATCCTAGATTTTGAAGAAACTTCCAGAGCTATCCAATCTATCTTTTCCTCTTCCTTTCCTTCCTCCTCCTCTTCTATTTCCTCTTCCGATTCTTTGTTCTCTTTTTCCTCCTATTTCAGAATCATCATTGGCAAAAGATCCCAAGGGTCATCCAGGCCAACCTGCTTTTACTGTGTCAGAAAACACAACACAACCCCTTTGATGGTGGTATTGAATCCATACTGGATTTTAGTCTGAGCTTTAAAAGATCTATCCAAGGTGCCAGACCCTCTGACTACGCAATGTAACAAAATTTGAAAGGCATCCTGTTCCTAGTTTGAAAGGATTATTTCCTGTTTCACTGTGTGATCCTGACTTTAAAAGTAGTTGTTATACTCCAGAAACTTTGTTTTTGTGTCACAAACTATGCTGAATTGGTTGAAATTCGATGATGAGAGATTCATTCGTGTGGTCCAAATGCTTCACACGAAAGGAGAACCCCAATTATCAGTTCACCTATCCATCTGTTTCCCCCAAATGTGCGTATATCCCTTCTGTTTGATTATGGAGGACACCTAATATATGGAGAACTGAAGACAAGTCAAAGGAAGGAATCATGAACATTAGGAGAAGGAATGTCAACCATGTGTGATGTGCAGATGACACCATATCATTTGCAGAAAATGCCAAATACCATTGGAATGACCCCCGAGGAAAATCAAGAAGAAAAATGCAAATGTAGTTGAAAAAGTCTAAGGAAGTCAAAGATGACTTACATAACTTTTGAGGACTTCACATAGATATGTTGATGATAGTAAACCCTATTGAAATGAAGGAATTCTGTCTCAATAATATCCCAGCACCACATTGGAGGGCATAGAATCATAGAATCAAAGAGTTGGAAGAGACCTCCTGGGTCATCCAGTCCAACCCCATTCTGCCAAGAAGCAGGAATATTGCATTCAAATCACCCCTGACAGATGGCCATCTACCCTCTGTTTAAAAGCTTCCAAAGAAGGAGCCTCCACCACACTCCGGGGCAGAGAGTTCCACTGCTGAACGGCTCTCACAGTCAGGAAGTTCTTCCTCATGTTCAGATGGAATCTCCTCTCTTGTAGTTTGAAGCCATTGTTTCATGTCCTAGTCTCCAGGGAAGCAGAAAACAAGCTTGCTCCCTCCTCCCTGTGGCTTCCTCTCACATATTTTTACATGGCTATCATATCTCCTCTCAGCCTTCTCTTTTTCAGACTAAACATGCCCAGCTCCTTAAGCCGCTCCTCATAGGGCCTGTTCTCCACACCCTTGATCATTTTAGATGTCCTCCTCTGGACACATTCCAGCTTGTCAATATCTCTCTTGAATTGTGGTGCCCAGAATTGGACACAATA
>NW_026847549.1:5964176-5998995 GCF_025583915.1 Anolis sagrei ordinatus | reverse complement strand
GTCAGTTGAAACATTCACACCTCGCTCCAGCAGACAAGAGTCCTTTGTCTCACCTTGGTCACTCCACAGATATATAAACCCTTTTTCCTAGTTCCACCAGACCTCACACTACCTCTAAGGATGCTTGCCATAGATGCAGGTGAAATGTCAAGAGTGAATGCCTCTAGACCATGGCCATATAGCCCGAAAAAACCTACAACAACCTCAGGATAGGCTGTTAGGAATTGTGGGAGTTGAAGTTCAAAACACCCGGAGGGCCCAAATTTGCCCATGCTTGATGTAGACAATTAGGTGATGGAAATGGAGGTTTCTTGTGGCCTTCTCCTAGGCATGCTTTGAAGTTACAAATACTATAATATGGATCAGTGGAATTAGCTGCTGTTCAGCTTCCGCCTTGCCAGTCTGTTCACTCTGCTGGACAGATCCCTACTCACTGATATAAGATATCCATGGCTCTGGAGATCAGGATTCGGGTCTCTGCTTGTCCATGGAGGCACACTCTGTGGCCTGTGAGAAGTCGCACTCTCTCAACCTCAAAAGAGAGCAAAGGAAAACACACACTGGATAAATCTTGATAGCTTTGCATTAGGGCCTCCATAAATTGGAAATGGCATGAAGATGCACAACTTTGGTTTTCTTTAGAGTCGGCATAGTATAGTGGTTGAACTGTTGGGACTAAGGTTCTGCAGTCTGGATTCATCATCATCAAAAGTCTGGATTCAAAGCTGCATTTAACCCAATGGGTGGCCTTGGGCAATCTATACTCTCTCAGCCTTAGAGGAAGTCAATGGCAGACATCCAAATAACTCTTGCCAAGAATATGTAAGTTGTCTTGAAGGCATTTAAAATCTGCAACGAATGATATAGGATGCTAATGTGTTTTAATGGCTTGAATGCTCGACTAGGAATTTGGAAGACCAGGGTTCGAATTAGTCGTGAGAGCCCACTGATTGACCTTAGGCAAGTTGCAGGCTAGGTCTACACTGCCATATAATCCAGTTCAAAGCAGATAATCTGGATTTTATATGGCAGAATCAGACTTAGGCCCCTTTCACACAGCTATATAGTATCCACACTGAACTGCCTACCCTGGATGGTGAGGCGCTATGCCCGTCATCATTGGTAAAGAGTCTGGGAGTCCTTTTGGACCCTCTGCTGACGATGGAGGCCCAGGTCTCCGCCGTTAGCAGAACCGCCTTTTTTCACCTGCGACAGGCTAGACGGCTGGCCCCCTCCCTGTCCAGGGACGACCTAGCTACGGTGATCCAGGCCACGGTCATCTCAAGACTGGACTACTGTAATGCCCTCTACATTGGCCTTCCTCTGTCAGTGATCTGGAAGCTCAAGTTGGTACAAAACGCAGCTGCTCGGCTTCTTGCGGGAATTCCGATGAGATGCCACATCACCCCAATCTTACTGCAGCTGCATTGGTTACATTGAGCACCGGATCACTTTCAAAGGGATGGTACTCACCTTTAAGGCCTTGCATGGTCTGGGGCCGATGTACCTGAGGGACCGCCTCACCCCCTACCAACCCCAGAGATCCCTCCGTTCTGAGGACCAAGATCTGTTGGAAATTCCCAGTGTCAAGACCTTGCGTCTAACAGCAACCAGACGCAGAGCCTTCACAGCAGTGGCACCATCACTCTGGAATAGTCTGCCACCTGAAGTCCGTGCCTTGCGGGACTTACCAGCTTTCCGCAGGGCATGTAAGACATACCTGTTTCGACAGGCTTTTAATGTTTGATATTGTTGTTTTTAAATTGTTTTAAATTGCTTTTAAATTTTGTTAGATTTTAGCCATTCTTGTAAGCCGCTCCGAGCCCCAGGGGAGGGGCGGCATATAAGTTCAAATAATAAATAAATAAATAAAGTTTACCCATGGCTCATAGAGGCTTCCTGCACCCCAGAATCCATATCCGAGATGCCCTTGACCTCTAGCATCAATCTCCTGAGCAAGGAAAGGAATGGCTATGTGAAACCATAGATATGGGTTGTGCAGTTATGGGACCTTGGTGGGCCTAGTGAAGGGCACCATTATGCCCGTGTTTCTGCCTCACCAACCTAGTTCAAGATCACTCCAGGGATCTCGACTTGCAAGGTGGAACTGTCTCTCATTAGCTCCTCTCCCTCCTTTGCTGCATCTGTTTCTCTTTTGGGTTTTTCCAGTCCTGGGGCAAAAGAGGAGCTCTATTTGGGTCTACGTTTCAGGCTAGATGGAAAACAGGAGGTGCGTGTCTTTGTTCCACTCAGAAAACCAGAAATGGAGGAGACTGAGTGTTGCATTCCTAAGGGATTGCAAGGGTTTAGGACAAAGCCCTCAAAAGCATGAGATCTTTTGCAACCTCCCTTCCCATGGAGAATACGCAGAAAATAGCATTAATTTGGGTTCAGTGAGGATGATGGAGTGCTGAGCCATTCTAGCAAGGGAGGAATTTTAATTCCTGGCTAAACTTGATGAGGAAAGTAATAGTAGTTCCACCCCAAAGGTTCCACCTCTGAGCATGTCCCTCTATTGGAAGTGTTTTCATTGTGTATTCCTGCATGGCAGGGGATTGGACTGGATGACTTTTGGAGTCTCGTCCAACACTATGGTTCCATGAAATCCTAGGAAATTCATGGGATCGCCATGAGTCAACTTGAAGGCACATTCACAAGGCCTGACCTTGGTCCCTTTCCTTAAATACCATGGTCTAGAACTTCCAGAGAGTGGGGAACAGAGATTCCAAACATACAAGGGTTGAATGAAAAGTAATGCCTCCACCTTCGTAACTCCTCAACAGATGGCAGTACTAATACACGGCCGGTACTGGCTTGTTCAGTAGACTCTTCTCTACAGTTCTATTTTGGTGGGAAGCCTTACCATTAAACAGTTGTGTTGTTAAAGTGCAAAGTATGGAACCCTGAGCAGACAGTTGGTCAATGCAACCTAAGCAAGGTGCAGTCATTGAATTCTTGACAGCAGAAGGTGTCACCCCAAAGGAGATTCATCATAGAATGCAAGCTGTTTATGGTTATTGTGTTGATGTGAGTACTGTGCGTCATTGGCGAATAAGTTAAGATGTTGAGGTGAGAACGTCTGACTTGCATGACAAATTTACTTATTTATTTATTTACTTTATTTGTATACCGCTCTTCTCAGCCCTTAGGCGACTCACAAAGAGTTGGACGTCCTGTGACAGCAACCACCGAGTTTCACAAGCAAAAGGTTGACAGATTGATTCAGGATGACTTGGACAGCAAGTTAAACATGAGCCAACAATGTCATGGGATGGCAAAAAAGCCAATGGGATTTTGGCCTGCATCAATAGGAGCATAGTGTCTAGATCTAGGGAAGTCATACTCCCCATACTCTATTCTGTTTTGGTTAGACCACACCTGGAATATTGTGTCCAGTTCTGGGCACCACAATTCAAGAGAGATGTTGACAAGCTGGAATGTGTCCAGAGGAGGGCGACTAAATGATCAAGGGTCTGGAGAACAAGCCCTATGAGGAGCAGCTTAAGGAGCTGGGCATGTTTAGCCTGAAGAAGAGAAGGCTGAGAGGAGATATGATAGCCATGTATAAATATGTGAGAGGAAGCCACAGGGAGGCGGGAGCAAGCTTGTTTTCTGCTTCCCTGGAGACTAGGACGCGGAACAATGGCTTCAAACTACAAGAGAGGAGATTCCATCTGAACATGAGGAAGAACTTCCTGACTGTGAGAGCCGTTCAGCAGTGGAACTCTCTGCCCGTAGTGTGTGATGAAGGCTCCTTCTTTGGAAGCTTTTAAACAGAGGCTGGATGGCCATCTGTCAGGGGTGATTTGAATGCAATATTCCTGCTTCTTGGCAGGGGGTTGGACTGGATGGCCCATGAGGTCTCTTCCAACTCTTTGATTCTATGAATGAACTGCAGGTGTCTATATTGAGAAGCTTGAGATACTCAGCAACTGAGACTATTACTGGTTTAAACATCAAAAAAGGATATTTATTTATTCAAAGTCCTTGAAGACTTGGCACAGTTCATCAAAGTTGCAAACAAACAGTCAATAGATGAAACTACAAAAATATTCTTTCCTTTCTTTAGTTACAGAGGTAACCCTTTTCTCCAGATGGCAGATAAGATCCTGGAATCTTAACACCCTAACCTTAAGCTGTTGTGGTTTAGAAAAAAGCAGTTTTTCCCTATCTATAACTTAAGGTTAGTTCTGGAGACAAAGCAGTCAAGACTCTCTCTATATAACTATATAACTCAATCTTCTTAATTAAGCTTATCTGTCTATAATATCTCAGTACAGCTCAATACACAATATACTATCTATATTAACTCAATATAGCTTTATTTATTTTTTTGTCGTGTCAGGAGCGACTTGAGAAACTGCAAGTCGCTTCTGGTGTGAGAGAATTGGCTGTCTGCAAGGACGTTGCCCAGGGGATGCCCGGATGATTTGATGTTTTTATCATCCTTGTGGGAGGCTTCTCTCATGTCCCCGCATGAGGAGCTGGAGCTGATAGAGGGAGCTCATCCACCTCTCCCCGGATTTGAACCTGCGACCTGTCGGTCTTCAGTCCTGCTGGCACAGGGCTTTAACCCTCTGCGCCACCGGGGGCTCCACATATAGCTTAATACTTATCTATAATGTATATATACTATCTATAGCTTAATATAGCTTACTCAATTTAGTTTTTGCAATGGTTCTCCCAGAGCTCACTGCCTAGTCATCAGGACGTCAGAAGTCTTTCCTCAAACTGAAAAGGCAGGGGAGAATCTAAAATGGGGATCTTTCCCTGGGAGAAAAGGCGGTCCCTAAACTCAAAGAGCTGCTCTCTAAGCCAATGGTTGCAAAGAGGCCTGCAGACTCTGATACTATTAACTTTTAGGACTCTTGCAAAGCTGCAGCAGCCCTGGGAGAAAATGCAAGAGGAAGAAACCTCAAGCAACTATAAAATAAGGCAAATCAGGCTCCTGGGAGACGGAACAGATTCAGGATGATCGTCGTATCACTCAGAGAGAAATTTCAAGCATAATCGGCATTTCACAAGAACGTGTGGGTCACATTATTGCTTTGTTTGGCTATCAGAAGACCTGTGCACGATGAGTACCCAAAACAGAGTGTCGACTTCTTCCGTGATGGCTTCAGAAAACTTGTTCATCTTTGGCAGAAATGTATCCAATTGTCTGGTGATTATGTGGAAAAGTGAATAGTGGTCGTTAAAGAGCACATTCTAAGGATTATTTCTGCATTTGATTTTTTAAAATATTCCCACCCAAACCCAATCATAGAGTCAAAGAGTTGGAAGAGACCTCATGGGCCACCCAGTCCAACCCAATTCTGCCAAGAAGCAGGAATATTGCATTCAAATCACCCCTGACAGATGGCCATCCAGCCTCTGTTTAAAAGCTTCCAAAGAAGGAGCCTCTACCCCACTCCGGGGCAGAGAGTTCCACTGCTGAACAGCTCTCACAGTCAGGAAGTTCTTCCTCATGTTCAGATGGAATCTCCTCTCTTGTAGTTTGAAGCCATTATTCCGCATCCTAGTCTCCAAGGAAGCAGAAAACAAGCTTGCTCCCTCCTCCCTGTGGCTTCTTCTCACATATTTATACATGGCTATCATATCTCCTCTCAGCCTTCTCTTCTTCAGGCTAAACATGCCCAGCTCCTTAAGCCGCTCCTCATAGGGCTTGTTCTCCAGACTCTTGATCATTTTAGTCACCCTCCTCTGGACCCATTCCAGCTTGTCAATAGCTCTCTTGAATTGTGGTGCGCAGAATTGGACACAATATTCCAGGTGTGGTCTAACCAAAGCAGAATAGAGCATGGAGAGCATTATTTCCCTAGATCTAGACACT
Organism: Anolis sagrei ordinatus; assembly: GCF_025583915.1. NCBI lineage: Eukaryota > Metazoa > Chordata > Lepidosauria > Squamata > Anolidae > Anolis > Anolis sagrei. The sequence goes on along the minus strand of NW_026847549.1, from coordinate 5,993,162 downwards.
AGACTCCTATTGATGCAGGCCAACATCCCATTGGCTTTTTTTGCCACCACATCACATTGTTGGCTCATATTTAACTTGTTGTCCACGAGGACTACAAGATCTTTTTCACACATACTGCTCTCAAGCCAGGCCTTGTCCCCCATTCTGTATCTTTGCATTTCGTTTTTTCTGCCTAAGTGGAGTATCTTGCATTTGTCCCTGCTGAACTTCATTTTGTTAGTTTTGGCCAATCATCTCTCTAATCTGTCAAGATCGTTTTGAATCCTGCTCCTGTCCTCTGGAGTCTTGGCTCTCCCTCCCAATTTGGTGTCGTCTGCAAACTTGATGATCATGCCTTCTAACCCTTCATTTAAGTCATTAATAAAGATGTTGAACAGGACCGGGCCCAGGAGGGAACCCTGCGGCACTCCACTTGCCACCAATGTGGAGGCATTACTTTTCATTCAACCCTCATATTAATCAACTCTTCAAAAGTGAGATCCGTAAACCAAGTGTTTATGTTATATTGAAGTAGGAACCGTTCTGGGCCAGGCTATGAATTAAAAGACCAGTGATCAGGACTTGAATGTGTTTTGTTTGCAAAGTCCTGGGCTACTTTGAAGAACGGGAAGGCTGTAGTTCTTCAAACTACACGGTCATTTGGGAGCGCTCCAAAGCTGGCATTAACTCCCCAGGAACAAGATGAGCACCTGTGCTTTTTTCCCCTCACCTGCAAAAGATAATAGGTGCTTTCCTGGTGATTAGACAGGAGTAAATGAAGGGGAGAAGTGGATTAAATGCACCACTTCCCCAAATATAGACTGTAGTCATGCAAATAAACAAAGGCAGGTCTTCATCACAAGGGTGACATCTCGTTTGACCCCCATTGTGGAATGGGTCACTAGTGTCTATAAGGAAGCTCTGGGTTAAGTGGATAATAGCTCAAAGGGAGAGCCTATGGTATGTAGGTGTAAGATGCAAAATTAGACATCCCCTGCCATGCGCTGCTGTGGCCCAGTCTGTGTATATGTGTTTTTTGTGTGTATATATGTGCTTATGTGTGTGTATATTTGTGTAGATGTGTATATATGTGCGTTTGTGTGTATGTGTGTATATATTTGTGTATTTCTGTGTTTATATGTGTATATGTAGGAGCCCCCGGTGGCGCAGTGGGTTAAAGCCCTGTGCAGGCAGGATTGAAGATCGACAGGTCGCAGGTTCGAATCCGGGGAGAGGCGGATGAGCTCCCTCTATCAGCTCCAGCTCCTCATGCGGAGACATGAGAGAAGCCTCCCACAAGGATGATAAAAACATCAAATCATCCGGGTGTTCCCTGGGCAACGTCCTTGCAGACAGCCAATTCTCTCACAACAGGAGCAACTCCTGACACGACAAAAAAAATGTGTATATGTATATTGTGGATATGTGTGTGCTTGTGTATATGGATATATCTGTGTGTATATATGTGTTTGTGTATATATATATATATGTGTGTGTGTATATATATGTGTGTGTGTGGATATATTTGTGTATTTCTGTGTTTATATGTGTATATGTATATTGTGGATATGTGTATATATATATGTGTGTGTGTGTATGTGTGTATATATTTGTGTATTTCTGTGTTTATATATGTATATGTATATTGTGGATATGTGTGTGCTTGTGTATATGGATATATGTGTGTGTATATAAGTGTTGTGTATATATATGTATGTGTGTATATATATATGTGTGTGTGTATATATTTGCATATTTCTGTGTTTATATGTGTATATGTATATTGTGGATATGTGTGTGCTTGTGTATATGGATATATGTGTGTGTATTTGTGTATTTCTGTGTTTATATGTGGATATGTATATTGTGGATATGTGTGTATATATGGATATGTGTGTATATATGGTTTATTTTGGGGGGTTTTGAAGTCCGTTCTGCTGTTGTGTGTGTGTGTGTGTGTGTGTTTTAGGGGTGATGGACACTCATTGGACTATTAAGTGTATTGTGTCAAAATTTCATGTCAATTCATCCAGTGGTTTCTGACTTATGTTTCTCCCACAAACAAACATTACAGAGAGAGAGAGAGAGAGAGAGAGAGGAGGAGGAGGAGGAATATAAGTGTAATTCTCTTCCAGCCCATAAAACATTGTTGTTGCTGTGTGCCTTCAGTCTTTTCCCACCTAGTGTGACCCGATCACAAGGCTTCCTTCCCAAGATTGGTTTGGAGGACGTTTGCTGTTGCCTTCCTCTGAGGCTGAGAGAATGTGACTCTCCCAAGGACATCCACTGGGTTTCATGGCCAAGCAGGGATCTGAACCCAGGTCTCCAGAGTCATAGTCCAAAATTCAAACCATAACAACATCTGTTTTTATTTGCACAGAAATCTGTCAAGCAGAGTAATCAGATTGGCAAGGCAGAAGCTGAACAATAATCAATCCCACCGATCTAAAAGAATCAAATGCCCCTTCTACACTGACATATAAAATCCAGATTATATGCTTTGAACTGGATTATATGACTGTGTAGAAAGTCATACAATCCAGTTCAAAGCAGATAATGTGGATTATCTGCTTTGCTAATTTGGATTATATGGCAGTGTGGAAAGGGCCTTGAGTGTCTGCTGTGTTTGCAATTGCAAATACTTGTGTATAATCAAATACATGTTCTAATGGAGGAGAGAAATTTGGAATTGCTGTAGGTTAGAGGAGATGCAGGAAGAGGGGAAACCCCACATAAACATACGTTGTTCTTCATACCTATGGCATGACCTGCAAACTAGCAATTACTAAATAGTGTCATGCAAAGGTTGCTGACTCAAAAGTTCATTATCTCAGAGATGCCCATTTATACTAGCTAGCCCCTGGCACTAACCCTGAATATGACTGGCCATTTTTATGGCTGCTCATTGCAGGGACAAACCATTTCAATTGGTTTCTTCATCAAGGAACTCCTGGTTAGTAGTTTGACACCACTTTAATTGCCATGGCCAGATGTATAGTTTGGTGAGCTGTTATGAAAGATACAAACAGTCTAACCAGAACCCCCTCGGTAGCACAGTTGGTTAAACCACTGAGCTGCTGAACTTGCTGACTGAAAGGTCGCAGGTTCAAATCCAGGGAGTGGCGTGAGCTCCCGCTGTTAGCCCCAGCTTCTTCCAACCTAGCAGTTTTGAAAACATGCAAATGTGAGTACATCAATAGGTACCGCTCTGGTGGGAAGGTAACAGCGCTCCAAGCAGTCATGCTAACCACATGACCTTTGTGCTGGTACGGCCGTACCAGGAGCTCCAACTTTATTTTCTTTCTGTTATCTGTTTTGCAGTCATAGGGCAGGCCACCTGTCCATCATAATTAAGCTTTGGTTCTGCCCCTTGTTCAGGGCTCTGGGAGGGAAAGGAGCCATTTTTGGGCAGTCTCACATAAGGAAGCTAAACTATAGGACGTAGACCAGCTCGTCCCGTAGAAAAGCTTCTTTTCTCAATAACGTCCGGGGATACAGAAACAGAAATTCCAGGGGAAAGACCCCAAAAGCTCTGGCTGAGAGCTCACCACCTCTCAGCCTCACAGCATCAGAGGGAACAGCCCTGAAGTTTTCTAAGAATTCTCAAACTGGAGAACAGCATTACAGATGCACTGAACTCCATCTGAAATATCTTCATGCATCGGCTGGTAGGTCTACTCGATACCCAGACGCATTTGGAATCGGTAGTAGGACCCACACCGATGAGGCATAGATAGTAAACAGCCTGGGAGAGGTTAAATAGGGTTTTTTCTTACAGAGAAAGTACAGTTAATCAAAGTCAGGTACCAGTCCATTGAGGACTAGACTAAGAAAGCCTTGAAGTGTTGTTTGAACCATTGAAGATTTGTTGTTTGTTCCATAATAAAGACTTTGTTGTATCATTAAAGACTCTAAAGACCATCACTTCAGAAAAATCCCTGAGAACCTCTCTTTGAGGCCCCCTGGCTTCCCCTGGGCTTAAAGTATACGTCCTATAGAAAAGACAGCTGTTACACGCCCAGCACGTGACAGAACAACCTTGGAGGTGTCTATGGACAATGCTGGCTCTTCAGCTTAGGAATGGAGATGAGCACCAACCCCCAGAGTCAGACACGACTGGACTTAACGTCAGGGGAAAACCTTTACCTTTTACCTGAAACTGCATTATTTGGTCACCGTAAACTCAAACAGTAGAGTCTCACTTATCTGACCTTCGCTTCTCTGACATTCCATCTTATCCGGCACTCTTATCCCCCTTTTTTCTCCAGCATTTCCCCTTCAACTAAAGGAGCGTCCCCCAACTTTCTCTCCATTCCCAATAAGTGAAAAAGGCAAACAAGGAGGAGGAGGCAGAGGGAGGAAAGGATACGTTCCGCTAGCCCAGAAGCAGAAGCGTCCTCCCTCCTTCCCTCTGTGATTTCCACGCTCCTCTTCCGCATCTGGGCACTTCCTGCTCGGCCTCTCTAGCCCCGGGGCCTTGCCTTGCTTTAACTCTTTAACTGTTGTTAGTATTCTAGGTGTCTAGTGCCACGTTGGATGGTAACAGTAGGAGACTCCATATTATCCGACATTTTCGTTCATCCGACGTTCCAATGGCCCAGAACAGAAGCGTCCTCCCTCCTTCCCTCTGTGATTTCCACGATCCTCTTCCGCATCCGGGCACTTCCTGTTGGGCCTCTCTAGCCCCGAGGCTTTGCCTTGCTTTAACTCTTTAACTGTTGTTAGTATTCTAGGTGTCGAGTGCCACGTCCAATGGGTAACAGTAGGAGACTCCATATTATATGACATTTTCGTTCATCCGACGTTCCGCTAGCCCAGAAGCAGAAGCGTCCTCCCTCCTTCCCTCTGTGATTTCCACGATCCTCTTCCGCATCCGGGCACTTCCTGTTGGGCCTCTCTAGCCCCGAGGCTTTGCCTTGCTTTAACTCTTTAACTGTTGTTAGTATTCTAGGTGTCGAGTGCCATGTCCGACGGGTAACAGTAGGAGACTCCATATTATCTGACATTTTCGTTCATCCGACGTTCCGCTGGCCCGGAAGCAGAAGCGTCCTCCCTCCTTCCCTCTGCGATTTCCACGATCCTCTTCCGCATCCAGGCACTTCCTGTTGGGCCTCTCTAGCCCCGGGGCTTTGCCTTGCTTTAACTTTTTAACTGTTGTTAGTATTCTAGGTGTCTAGTGCCATGTTGGATGGTAACAGTAGGAAACTCCATATTATCCGACATTTTCGTTCATCCGACGTTCCAATGGCCCAGAACAGAAGCGTCCTCCCTCCTTCCCTCTGTGATTTCCACGATCCTCTTCCGCATCCGGGCACTTCCTGTTGGGCCTCTCTAGCCCTGAGGCTTTGCCTTGCTTTAACTCTTTAACTGTTCTTAATATTCTAGGTGTTGAGTGCCGCGTCTGACGAATAACAGTAGGAGACTCCATATTATCTGACATTTTCGTTCATCCGACGTTCCGCTGGCCCGTTTATGTTGGATAAGCGAGACTCTACTGTATAATACAGCTCGGTGCACATTTAAAATTGCATTATACAGCAATGTAGATGGGTTCTAAGATAACATACTAGTGCTCTCTAGCAGAGAATACCAACCCTTTACCAAGCTACAGATCTCAAGGTTTCATAAGGAAGGAGTTGCAGTGTTCCCTCACTTATTGCTGGGATTACGTTCCAGGACCTCCTGCAATAAGTGAAAAGCCGCCATGATGGGACGCTTATTTATTTTAATATTTATACATTATTTTAGTAGTTTACACTATTTTAAGTCTTTATAAACTTAAAATAAAGTGAAGGAAAGGAAGGAAAGGATTTTCAAGGCTGGAGGAAGGGAGGAAGGACCGAGGAGGGAAAGGACCTTGGAGAACGGCGGCGGCAAAACCGCACAAAACAGCAAAAATACCATGATATATATTTTAAATCCGTGAAACAGTGAGTCCGCAATAAGCAAACCGCAAAGTAGCGAGGGAAGACTATATACCCATTAGTGGTGCAGTGGGATAAACCGCTGAGCTGCTGAGCTTGTTGGCCGGAAGGTCGCAGGTTTGAATCTTAGGAGCGGGGTGAGCTCCCACTGTTAGCCCTAGCTTCTGCCAATGTAGCATTTCGAAAACATCCAAATGTGAGTAGATCAATAGGTACCGCTTCTGTGGAAAGGTAATGGTGCTCCATGCAGTCATGCCAATGGCCACATGACCTTGGAGGTGTCTACGGACAATGCCGGCTCTTCGGCTTGGAAATGGAGATGAGCACCAACATCCAGAGTTGGACACGACTGGATTTAATGTCAGGGGAAAACCTCTACCTATACCCATTGGAATGTTATCAAGCTGCTGTAATTGTTCGGTGTGTTTTGGTGTTCAGTGTGGATCATTGTTTGTTTCTCCCAGACTACAAACGTTGCTATCGGCATTTCGGACTCTATTTGGAAAGGCAAACCTTTGACGCAACTCTCTTCCAAAGGGGTGTTGTTTACTCTATCTGGATGCTTTCGGAGTTCAGGCCAGACCGCAAGAGAGCGAGGGAAGAAAGGGAAGCAAGTGCCGCCTATAAATAGCACACAACCGTCCCATTGTGTTTCATTCTGGAGAACGGGTGACGCTGGTCTTTTTATATCTCGCTGCTGAGTCTGGTGTTTTCGTTGGCTCTTGAAATGACAAGCATCGACCTGGAAGCAGTGGGAGGGCAGCCACTGCTACTTCACTGTCTTTTGTCTTTCTTTTGCATTGTCTCAACGCCAGCTTTGCTGTTCAATCGCCCTTAAGATCAATGGCGAAAATATCACACTACTCAGATGATGGTTAGTCAAGGATAAGTCATATATAGAGCATCATCTGAGGTCAAGTCTACATAAGCAAGAACATCTGGAGAACAAGCCCTATGAGGAGCGGCTTAAAGAACTGGGCACGTTTAGCCCGAAGAAGAGAAGGTTGAGAGGAGACATGATAGCCATGTATACATATAATACTACTACTACTACTAATAATAATAATAATAATAATAATAATACAAAACAAATAAGCTGCTCTGAGTACCTTTCGGGGTGAGAAGGGCGGTATATAAATGTCGTAAAATAAATAAATAAATAGATAAATAAATAAATAGATAAATAAATAAATATAAAATGAAATAAATAAATAAATAAAATATGTGAAAGGAAGTCATAGGGAGGAGGGAGCAAGCTTGTTTTCTGCTTCCCTGGAGACTAGGACACTGAACAATGGCTTCAAACTACAAGAAAGGAGATTCCATCTGAACATTAGGAAGAACTTCCTGACAGTGATTGTTGTTCAGCAGTGGAACTCTCTGCCCCAGGGTGTGGTGGAGGCTTGAAACAGAGGATAGCCATCTGTCAGGGGTGCTTTGAATGCAATTTTCCTACTTCTTGGCAGGGGGTTGGACTGGATGGCCCATGAGGTCTCTTCCAACTCTATGATTCTATGATCTTAACATGCTACTCATTACATTCAACGACTTCTGTTGTTGTGGGTGCATCTACATTGTAGAATTAATCCAGTTTGATACCACTTTGACTGCCATGATTCAATGCTTAGCATTGAACGGTTGTGTTGTTAAAGTGAAAAGTATGGAATGCTGCACAGATGGTCGGTCAATTGAACTTAGCAATGTGCAGTCATTGAATTCTTGACAGCAGAAGGTGTCACCCCAAAGGAGGTTCATCAGAGAATGCAAGCTGTTTATGTTTATTGTGTTGATGTGAGTACTGTGCGTCGTTGGGAGAGTAAGTCTAAAGATGTTCAGGTGGGAGCATATGAGTTGCGTGACAAACAAAGAGTTGGATGTCCTGTGACAGCAACCACCGAGTTTCACAAGCAAAAGGTTGACAGATTGATTCAGAACGATCGTCATATCACTCAGAGAAAAATTTCAAGCATAATTGGCATTTCACAAGAACGTGTGGATCACACTATTGCTTTGCTTGGCTATCAGAAGATCTGTGCACGATGGGTACCCAGGATGAGAGACTGTGAGACGCTGGTTGCAGAAACAGAGTGTCAACTTCTTCCGTTACAGCTTCAGAAAACTTGTTCATTGTTGGAAGAAATGTATCCAATTGTCTGATGATTATGTGGAAATCAGGCACTAACAAGCCACACAAAAAAACTGCTTGGCCATCAAGGTGGTCAGTTGAAACATTCACACCTAGCTCCAACAGACAAGAGTTCTTTGTCCCACCCTGGTCATTCCACAGATATATAAACCCAATTTTCCTAGTTCCAACAGACCTCACAACCTCTGAGGATGCTTGCCATATATACAGGTGAAACGTCAGGAGAGAATGCCTCTAGAACAGGGGTCCTCAAACTTTTTAAACAGAGGGCCGGGTCACCGTCCCTCAACGTCCCTTATAATCCGGAGGGCCGGATTATAATTTGTAAAAAACATGAATGAATTCCTATGCACACTGCACATATCTTATTTGTAGTGCAAAAAACACTTTAAAACAATACAATAATTAAAATGAAGTACAATTTTAACAAATATAAACTTGGGGAGGCGGCGGGCAAAGCAGCCCTAAAGCTGCTCTGCCCGCCACCTCCCCCCCCCCCTTTTCGGGATGAGGCAAGGCCACGTCCTGAAGGCAGGAGAAGAGCAGGCTGGGCCCAGGGAGGTGGCGGGTGAAGCGGCCCCAAAACTGCTTTGCCCGCTGCCTCCCCCCCTTCTCCTGCCTTCAGGATGAGGCAAGGCCGCATCCTGAAGGCAGGAGAAGAGCAGGCTGGGCCCAGGGAGGCGGCAGGTGAAGCAGTCCCAAAACTGCTTTGACCGCTGCCTTCCCCCCTTCTCCTGCCTTCGGGATGAGGCAAGGCCACGTCCTGAAGGCAGGAGAAGAGCAGGCTGGGCCCAGGGAGGTGGCAGGTGAAGCGGCCCAAAACTGCTTTCCGCTGCCTTCCCCCCCTTCTCCTGCCTTCGGGATGAGGCAAGGCCACGTCCTGAAGGCAGGAGAAGAGCAGGCTGGGCCCAGGGAGGTGGCGGGTGAAGCGGCCCCAAAACTGCTTTGCCCGCTGCCTCCCCCCCTTCTCCTGCCTTCAGGATGAGGCAAGGCCGCATCCTGAAGGCAGGAGAAGAGCAGGCTGGGCCCAGAGATGCGGCGGGTGAATCGGCCCCAAAACTGCTTTGCCAGCTGCCTTCCCCCCCTTCTCCTGCCTTCAGGATGAGGCAAGGCTGCGTCCCGAAGGCAGGAGAAGAGCAGGCTGGGCCCAGAGATGCGGCGGGTGAATCGGCCCCAAAACTGCTTTGCCAGCTGCCTTCCCCCCCTTCTCCTGCCTTCAGGGATGAGGCAAGGCCACATCCCGAAGTCAGGAGAAGAGCAGGCTGGGCCCAGGGAGGTGGCAGGTGAAGCAGTCCCAAAACTGCAAAAAACACTTTAAAACAATACAATAATTAAAATGAAGTACAATTTTAACAAATATAAACTTGGGGAGGCGGCGGGCAAAGCAGCCCTAAAGCTGCTCTGCCCGCCACCTCCCCCCCCTTTTCCGGCCTTCAGGATGCGGCGAAGCCTCATCCTGAAGGCAGGAGAAGAGCAAGCTGGGCCCAGGGATGCGGCGGGTGAAGCGGCCCCAAAACTGCTTTGCCCGCTGCCTTCCTCCCCCCTTCTCCTGCCTTCGGGATGTGGTGAGGCCGTGTCCCGAAGGCAGGAGAAGACCAGGCTGGGCCCAGGGAGGTGGCAGGTGAAGCAGTCCCAAAACTGCTTTGACCACTGCCTTCCCCCCTTCTCCTGCCTTTGGGATGAGGCAAGGCCACATCCCGAAGTCAGGAGAAGAGCAGGCTGGGCCCAGGGAGGTGGCAGGTGAAGCAGTCCCAAAACTGCTTTGACCGCTGCCTTCCCCCCTTCTCCTGCCTTCAGGATAAGGCAAGGCCCGCTGCCTTCCCCCCCTTCTCCTGCCTTCGGGATGAGGCAAGGCCACGTCCTGAAGGCAGGAGAAGAGCAGGCTGGGCCCAGGGAGGTGGCAGGTGAAGCAGTCCCAAAACTGCTTTGACCACTGCCTTCCCCCCTTCTCCTGCCTTTGGGATGAGGCAAGGCCACATCCCGAAGTCAGGAGAAGAGCAGGCTGGGCCCAGGGAGGTGGCAGGTGAAGCAGTCCCAAAACTGCTTTGACCGCTGCCTTCCCCCCTTCTCCTGCCTTCAGGATAAGGCAAGGCCCGCTGCCTTCCCCCCCTTCTCCGTCGGGATGAGGCCAGGCCCCTTCCTAAGGCAAGAGAAGAGCCGGCTGGGCCCAGGGAGGTGGCAGGTGAAGCAGTCCCAAAACTGCTTTGCCCGCTGCCTTCCCCCCTTCTCCTGCCTTTGGGATGAGGCAAGGCCACATCCCGAAGTCAGGAGAAGAGCAGGCTGGGCCCAGGGAGGTGGCAGGTGAAGCAGTCCCAAAACTGCTTTGACCGCTGCCTTCCCCCCTTCTCCTGCCTTCAGGATAAGGCAAGGCCCGCTGCCTTCCCCCCCTTCTCCTGCCTTCGGGATGAGGCAAGGCCACGTCCTGAAGGCAGGAGAAGAGCAGGCTGGGCCCAGGGAGGTGGCAGGTGAAGCGGCCCCAAAACTGCTTTGCCCGCTGCCTCCCCCCCTTCTCCTGCCTTCAGGATGAGGCAAGGCCGCATCCTGAAGGCAGGAGAAGAGCAGGCTGGGCCCAGAGATGCGGCGGGTGAATCGGCCCCAAAACTGCTTTGCCAGCTGCCTTCCCCCCCTTCTCCTGCCTTCAGGATGAGGCAAGGCTGCGTCCCGAAGGCAGGAGAAGAGCAGGCTGGGCCCAGGGAGGTGGCAGGTGAAGCAGTCCCAAAACTGCTTTGCCCGCTGCCTTCCCCCCTTCTCCTGCCTTTGGGATGAGGCAAGGCCACATCCCGAAGTCAGGAGAAGAGCAGGCTGGGCCCAGGGAGGTGGCAGGTGAAGCAGTCCCAAAACTGCTTTGCCCGCTGCCTTCCCCCCTTCTCCTGCCTTCGGGATAAGGCAAGGCCCGCTGCCTTCCCCCCTTCTCCTGCCTTCGGGGTAAGGCAAGGCCGTGTCCTGAAGGCAGGAGAAGAGCAGGCTGGGCCCAGGGAGGTGGCAGGTGAAGCGGCCCCAAAACTGCTTGCCCGCTGCCTCCCCCCCTTCTCCTGCCTTCAGGATGAGGCAAGGCCGCATCCTGAAGGCAGGAGAAGAGCAGGCTGGGCCCAGAGATGCGGCGGGTGAATCGGCCCCAAAACTGCTTTGCCAGCTGCCTTCCCCCCCTTCTCCTGCCTTCAGGATGAGGCAAGGCTGCGTCCCGAAGGCAGGAGAAGAGCAGGCTGGGCCCAGGGAGGCGGCGGGTGAAGCGGCCCTGAAGCCGCTTTGCCCGCCGCCTCTCACCCTTCTCCACATCCCACAGGCTGGATAAATGCCCTCAGGGGGCCGGATCTGGCCCGCGGGTTGTAGTTTGAGGACCCCTGCTGTAGAACATGGCCATATAGCCCGAAAAAACTTACAACAACCTAGTACAGTGATGGGCAACCTTTTGAGCTTGGTGTGTCAAAATTTACCAAAAACCTGAGCATAACTTTGAGAAAAAAACCCCATAATTTTGCAATATTTATAGTTTAAATAAGAAAAATGTATATTCCCTGCTGAGTTATGGAGTGAACAATGCTCAAACATGCAGACGTTAAATTTGTAGAGCCTTTTACAAATTTAAGGATGGAATTAGATTGGCTCTTATAAGGTGTATTTCTTTGTATGTGGCCGCATGTGTCTGCGTGTCATCAAAAATAGCCATGCGTGTCAGTGCTGACACGCTTGTCATAGGTTCACCATCACGGACCTAGTGAATAGTGGTAGTTAAAGAGCACATTCTAAGGATTATTTCTACATTTGATTTATTAAAATATTCCCATCCAAACCCAAGTAACGAAGGTGGAGGCATTACTTTTCATTCAACCCTCGTATGTTGAATTTCTTGAGACTCGATGATGAGAGATTCATTGCAAAACCAGAGCAAAATGTACTACAGGTTGTCCCTCTTGCAGAAGCAAAGTTTTTGCAGTTTAATAAACTTTTCCCATGTTTTTATCATAGACCCAATTAGGAAATGACATGGATCGCCCAGGAACAAAATGTGTGTTGCGTCGTGTTATGGATGGAATTAAAATGGAACATAGGTCTATAAATGTCTAATATTAAAGGGCCCAAAGAGAACAATCCCGAATCCCTTCATCAGTGTCAGTTTTCTCTCTGTATGTGTGGTCTACAAAAGTAACTTTTCCCTCACTCTAATTTTCAGTTTGAGGCCACTTCCATTAATCCTGACGGCTGAACCTGGATGACTCTGGATTGTGGCTGAAAGCTTTCTTTATAAGGTGATGCCTGTTGGGTTTGGAGGAGGAAGGAAAGAGCCAGGCGTTGTTTCCAATGTCAGGCTCGGTCTTTCCATCACTCTGACATTACGCAGACCAGGGAGACCATCCGAACCTGTTTTATGTAACCTGTCCTCTGAAGTCAAGCACACTCTTCAGGACGTGAGGAGAAGGTAAGCAGAGGCTGGAAAAGGTTATTTTATCCGCAGTGGCAGCTCCCATTTCAATGAAGTGGGTAATCCACTGCGGATTTTAGTCCAAACTTCCAAAATGCTACCCAAGAAGTTGATTGTAGATGAACTATAAATCCCAGCAACTACAACTCCCAAATGATATAAAACCAATCCCCCCAACCCCACCAGTATTTAAATGTGGACATATTGTGTATTTGTGTCAAATGTGATCCAGTGAATGAAACTACAACTTCATAACAGTAGCAAAATTATAGTTATGAAGTAGCAATGAAAATAATATCATGGTTGGGGGTCACCACAACATGAGGAACTGTATTAAGGTGTCATGCCATTAGGATGGCTGAGAAACACTACTCTAGTACTTTGGGTAGCTTGTTTAAAGTTCTGACTAAAACCCAGAGCGGACATGGAAACCACCAACTTGCCTTCTATCCCAAGAACCATGGGTTGACTCACAGAGCTACAGCTTGTAGGTCAAATCATGACTAAACCTTGAAGACCCAACAATTAATAGCGTTGACCGACACACATTCAGATGTCTCTGCTGTTAGCCCTTTCTCTGGGTATATTTGACCTGTTGATTCCAAAAAATGTCACCAGTTTCCCCCTATCTCCGATGTTAGCCCTTTTTCTGGGTATATTTGACCTTCTGATTCCAAAATGTCACCAGTTTCCCCCCTCAGCTCTACTTTTTGAGATACAGAACATAGGCCATCACCAGTTGCCATCTACTCATGCATAGACCATGATAACCCTATCTAAGAAACTAAAGCTAGTGTGACCCATCCAATGCAATTTTCTAACTCAGCACTCTAAAGAACAAGCTTGTTGTGTTGTCATATTTGTGATTTAAAAAGTGTTGAGGTTGAAATAAATCATCCAAGGAAGACGAGTCATAGCAGGATTTATTTGACTTGCTATGATTAAGCTATTTCTGGATAACAGGAACCCTTGTTAATGTCCTGCTCTCCACCCAAACAAGAGTCCAATCTACCTTCTGTCCACCACCAGTATAGATTACTATAGCAAGTTCCTCCATATCATAGTGTAGGATATAGAAAAGTCCCATGACAAAGCAACGCTTCAGCTTTGGGTAGCAGAGGAACAAAGCACACCAGATACCTGAAGTCCCCATTCTTCCCAGTGACGAATTAAGGCTCATCTCCAACGTTCAATTAGCCCAACATTAATGGAAGCAAGAGATTGGGCATGTTCTCAAGGATACAGAACTATGTTCCCTCCACGGGAGCAGTCTCTACTTGCAGGACATGATCCGGACGAACTCTTCATAGTTGACTTGCCCGTCTCCATCCACATCGGCCTCCTTGATCATCTCCTCCACTTCTTCGTCCGTCAGCTTCTCGCCCAGCTTGGTCATGATGTGCCTCAGCTCGGCTGCGCTGACGTAGCCATTGCCATCCTTATCAAATACCTGGAAGGCCTTCCGGACTTCGTCCTCACTGTCGGCGTTCTTCATCCGCCGGGCCAAGAGGTTGAGGAACTCGGGGAAGTCCACCATGCCATTCCCGTCGGTGTCCAGCTTCCTGATCATTTCCTGCAGCTCGGCTTCCGTTGGGTTTTGCCCAAGGGACCTCATGACTGTGCCCAGCTCTTGGGAGGTGATGGCACCATCCCCATCCTTGTCGAAGAGCAGGAAGGCTTCCTTAAACTCGGAGACCTGCTCCTCTGAAAACGAATGGGAAGCCATTGTCTTCGGTTGTAGCCGTCCAACACTCGGTTGTAGCCGTCCAACTCTCAGCTGCTTCTCTCAGATACGAAATGAAGTAATGATTCCTCTTTCCTTCTTTTAGAGTTGCCAAAGAAGTAAGGGTGTCTCCTTTGGACCCATGCCCGAACATGAGCTAGTCAGTCTTTCGGAGAAGGGGAACACCCAAGTTGGGCCTTTCGGATGGAGCCAACCGAATTGTAAAGATAGGAATAAACGACGATCCGCACCCCTCTTCGTGATAGAACCCGCCGTTCCCGTTTGGGCACGGCGTGAGAGAGAGGCACATGTGCTTTTGGGGATTTCTCAACCTGTGCTTGGAGAAGATTGTGAAATTAAAAGGAAGGCATCCTTATAGAATCATAGAATCCTAGAGTTGGAAGAGACCTCATGGGCCATCCAGTCCAACCCCATTCTGCCAAGAAGCAGGAAAATTGTATTCAAATTACCTCTGACAGATGGCCATCCAGCCTTGAATGCAATATTCCTGCTTCTTGACAGAATGGGGTTGGACTGGATGGCCCATGAGGTCTCTTCCAACTCTAGGATTCTACGAAGAGTTCCTCCAAATCATGTCCTGCAAGTAGAGACTGCTCCCGTAGAGGGAACATAGTTCTGTATCCTAGAGAACATGCCCAGTCTCTTGCTTAAATTAATATGCTTAATCCTTCGCAAAAAAACATGTTGATGCTGGGCTGAGTGAAAGTAGTTTGCATTCCCCACACCTTCCTTGTCATTCCAGTGAATATACTGTCTTTCAAGCTGGTAGAATCATAGAATAATAGAATCAAAGAGTTGGAAGAGACCTCATGGGTCATCCAGTCCAACCCCATCCTGCCAAGAAGCAGGAATACTGCATTCAAATCACCCCTGACAGATGGCCATCCAGCCTCTGTTTAAAAGCTTCCAGAGAAGGAGCCTCCACCACACTCCGGGCAGAGAGTTCCAATGCTGAACGGCTCTCACAGTCAGGAAGTTCTTCCTCGTGTTCAGATGGAATCTCCTCTCTTGTAGTTTAAGCCATTGTTCCGCGTCCTAGTCTCCAAAGAAGCAGAAAACAAGCTTGCTCCCTCCTCTCTGTGGCTTCCTCTCACATATTTATACTGGTGTCTGTTTTGTTCCAGTTCCAAGTTTCATGGCTTTCTCAATCCATGCATATAGAATCCATGGACACAGAATTTGTGGATCCAGAATCCATGAATGCAGAATCTATGGATTTAGAATCCATGGGTGGAAATTCCTTTGGTGCAAACTCCATGGATAAGGATTCCATGGATACTGAATCTGTGGATATGGAGTCTGTGCATACAGAATCCATGGATGATGAATCTATGGACATACAATCTGTGGATACAGAGGGCTAACTATACTGCCCTTTCCCCAACACACTTGGAAGACTAGAGAGGCTGGCAATGCATGCAAGGAGAGGTGGATGAAACCTCCCTTATGTATCCTTATAGGACAAAGACCCCTTCTACACTGCCATATAAAATCCAGATTATCCACTTTGAAGTGTAGACCCAGATAATCTAGTTTAAATAGGATAATATGGGTTGTCTGATTTGATAATCTGGATTATGTGGCAGTGTAGAAGGGGACAGAGTTGGCAGCAAGCTTAAACTGCTTGATAGGCTCTGGGTGCATCTACACTGTAGAATTAATGCAGTTTGAAACCACTTGTAACAGCAGTGGCTCGGTACTATGGGGTCGTTTAGCCTTCTCCGCTGAAGGAGAGGTGCCTCACCAAGTGACAACTCCCATGATTCTAGGCATTGGTCAACTTGGGCCCTCCAGGTGTTTTGGACTTCAACTCCCACAATTCCTACCGGGTGTTAGGAATTGTGGGAGTTGAAGTCCAAAACACCTGGAGGGCCCAAGTTTGCCCATGCCTGATGTAGACAATTAGGTGATGCAAATGTAGTTTTCTTGTGGCCTTCTCCTAGGCATGCTTTGAAGTTACAAATACTATAATATAAATCAGTGATATTAGCTGCTGTTCAGCTTCTGCCTTGCCAATCCGTTCACTCTTCTGGACAGATCTCTGAATTGTGGGAGTTGAAGTCCAAAACACCTGGAGGGCCCAAGTATGCCCATGCCTGATGTAGACAATTAGGTGATAGAAATGTAGTTTTCTTGTGGCCTTCTCCTAGGCATGCTTTGAAGTTACAAATACTATAATATAAATCAATGAGCTTCCGCCTTGCCAATCTGTTCACTCTTCTGGACAGATCCCTGAATTGTGGGAGTTGAAGTCCAAAACACCTGGAGGGCCCAAGTTTGCCCATGCCTGATGTAGACAATTAGGTAATGGAAATGTAGTTTTCTTGTAGCCTTCTCCTAGACATGCTTTGACGTTACAAATACTATAATATAAATCAGTGATATTAGCTGCTGTTCAGCTTCCGCCTTGCCAATCCGTTTACTCTTCTGGACAGATCCCTGAATTGTGGGAGTTGAAGTCCAAAACACCTGGAGGGTTCAAGTTTGCCCATGCCTGATGTAGACAATTAGGTGATAGAAATGTAGTTTTCTTGTGGCCTTCTCCTAGGCATGCTTTGAAGTTACAAATACTATTTATTATTATTTTATTATTTCGTATACTTCTACCCCGCCCTTCTTAACCCCCGAGGGGGGACTCAGGGCAGCTTACAAAAAAGCACATCTTGGTGCCTACACAAATACAATAACATATAAAAATCAGCAATTAAATGGTCAACAATTAAAACAATTAAAACAACAATATATCTCACAATCAATAGCCAATCTCAGACACAGCGTTCGCCAACTCAGAGTCCATATTTCGTTCCACCTTGTCCAATTCCTATCCATCGTCACAGTCCTTTATTCATCTGCCAGATTGCCCAAATGCCTGGTCCCACATTTATGTTTTTAATTTCTTTCTGAAGAAATTAAAAATCAGTGAGATTAGCTGCTGTTCAGCTTTGGCCTTGCCAATCTGTTCACTCTGCTGGACAGATCCCTGAATTGTGGGAGTTGAAGTCCAAAACACCTGGAGTTCTATAGCATTGAAGCATGGCAGTTAATGTGTTGTCAAAGGATATTAATTCTACAGTGCAGATGCAGCCTCCATCAGTGGAAATACTGACTCGGTTCCGGGTTTTAGTCCAAACTTTAAAGGATCTAGACCCCTTTGTCACCTTCAATCGCTCTTTTAAAATTGGGAGTGACGCCCACTGTGGGTTCGTTATGAAACTGATATATGAGCCGCCGGCTTCGACGGCTTAAGGTTGAATTCTTCTCTCCATAGTAGCAAATTCCTTGAAGCTTTCCCCATCTTGTTGTGTAACGAATGACTTCATTTGATGTATGTTTCCTTTTCTGTTGAGCCAAGCAGTCGACTCCTTGATTAAACCGAGAGGGACCGACCTAGGCTCCGGCATATGATTAAATGTCTTTCTTTTTTTAATCTAGCGATGGCTTTTGTCTTCTCATTCTTTATTGATCAGAAAGCTAACCTGGGTAACCTCACACCTTTTATTTATTGCCAAAGCAAACGGTAAAAAAAAAAAATGCATCACATTACATAAATTAATCAGTCAGTCACAAGGCATTTGCCAAAGCTCCAAGGGCAAGCGAAGGTTGACTGGCGAGTTTGGGAAAGTTACTTTTTCACATTCTTTTCTCACTGCGTTAAGTGTGTGATCGAGATCGGAGGTGGCCCCGCCCCCCAGGACTCTGTAAAACAGCGTTTCTCAACCTGGGGGTCAGGACCCCTGGGGGGGTCACAAGAGGGTGTCAGGGGGGTCACCAAAGACCATCATAAAACACAGTGTTTTCTGTTGGTCATGGGGGTTCTGTGTGAGAAGTTTGGCCCAATTCTATTGTTGGTGGGGTTCAGAATGATTGTAGGTGAACTATAAATCCCAGCAACTACAACTCCCAAATGTTAAGGTCTATTTTCCCCAAACTCCACCAGTGTTTACATTTGGGCATATTGAGTATTCGTGCCAAGTTTGGTCCAGATCCATCATGGTTTGAGTCCACATTGCTCTCTGGGTGTAGGTGAACTACAACTCCAAAACTTAAGGTCAATGTCCTCCAAACCCTTCCAGTATTTTCTGTTGATCATGGGAGTTCTGTGTGCCATGTTTGGTTCATTTCCATCATTGGTGGAGTTCAGAATGCTCTTTGATCATAAGTGAACTATAAATCCCAGCAACTACAACTCCCAAATGCCACCCTCCCCCAATTCCATCAGTATTAAAATTTGGGTGTATTGGGTATTTGTGCCAAATTTGGTCCAGTGAATGAAAATACTTATAGTCCTCCTATCAGATATTTGCATTATGATTCATAACAGTAGCAAAATTACAGTTATGAAGTAGCAACAAAAATAATTTTATGGTTGGGGGTCACCACAACATGAGGAACTGTATTAAGGGGTCATGGCATTAGGAAGGTTGATAAACACTGCTTTAGAGGATGCTTAAAATCAGGGAATTCATAGTTTTGCGAAGGACACCAGGCTGGAATGATCCCATAATCCCCTATCTCTCCCCCATGTGGGAACCTAAGGCTTTTTCCATGGCCCCATGGCCCAACTCTTATGGACTTTCCATGAACTTTCATGAACTTTATGGGAACTTTTATAAACTTTTGCCAAACTTTATGGACTTTGGTTTTTTCGGGCCTATATGGCCATGTTCTAGAGGCATTCTCTCCTGCATTTATGGCAAGCATCCTCAGAGGTAGTGAGGTCTGTTGAACTAGGAAAATGGGTTTATATATCTGTGGAATATCTGTGGACCACACCAACAACCACCACATCAGACTACACAGAGAAGCCATTGAAATCCACAAGCATGTGGACAATTTCAACAGAAAGGAGGAAACCATGAAAATGAACAAAATCTGGCTACCAGTATTAAAAAACTCTAAAATTAGAACAGCACAACAACAGAGAGGAAACAACCAGGCACATCTTAACACCTCTCAACAAAAGATTTTCCCAGGCTCAGCCAGGCCTTCAAATGCTAATGAAGGTGGTCAGTTGAAACATTCACACCTAGCTCCAGCAGAGAAGAGCTCTTTGCCCCACCCCAGCCATTCCACAGATATATAAACCCATTGTCCTAATTCCAACAGACCTCACTACCTCTGAGGATGCTTGCCATAGATGCAGGCGAAACGTCAGGAGAGAATGCCTCTAGAACATGGCCCTATAGCCCGAAAAACCCACAAGAACCTAGTGATTCCAGCCATGAAAGCCTTCGACAATATATCTGTGGAATGACCAGGGTAGGACAAAGAACTCTTGTCTGCTGGAGCTAGTGGGAATGTTTCAGCTGACCACCTTGATTAGCATATAATGGCCTGACAGTGCCTAGAGCAAACCTTTGTTGAGAGGTGATTAGATGTCCTTGTTTGTTTCCTCTCTGTTGTTGTGCTGTTGTAATTTTAGAGTTTTTTAATACATTCCACAAATATATAAACCCCTTTTGCTAGTTCCAAGAGACCTCACTACCTCTGAGGATGCTTGCCATGGATGCAGGCGAAACGTCAGGAGAGAATGCCTCTAGACCATGGCCATATAGCCTGAAAAAACGTACAACAACCTTATGGAACTTTAATCAACTTTTAAAGGACTTTGGAACTCTTGGGAACCCTCTTGCCAAAACCCTATGAATTCATATGATATTCACCAATCTTTATGGACTTTTGATGAACTTTGGAGGGAAGGAAGGCTGACATAGAATCATAGAATCAAAGAGTTGGAAGAGACCTCATGGGCCATCCAGTCCAACCCCATTCTGCCAAGAAGCAGGAATATTCCATTCACATCACCCCTGACAGATGGCCATCCAGCCTCTGTTTAAAAGCTTCCAAAGAGGGAGCCTCCACCACACTCCGTGGCAGAGAGTTCCACTGCTGAACAGCTGTCACAGTCAGGAAGTTCTTCCTCGTGTTCAGATGGAATCTCCTTTCTTGTAGTTTGAAGCCATTGTTCCATTGCGTCCTAGTCTCCAAAGAAGCAGAAACCAAGCTTGCTCCCTCCTCCCTGTGGCTTTCTCTCACATATTTATACATGGCTATCATATCTCCTCTCAGCCTTCTCTTCTTCAGGCTAAACATGCCCAGCTCCTTAAGCCGCTCCTCATAGGGATTGTTCTCCAGACCCTTGGTTCCCCTTTGACTTTGCATGATCTATCCCTTGTATGTTCCCCTTCCCCATATCATTATATGTGAGTGTGTCTATATATTTATATTAAAAATGAAAGAAAAGCCACCTTTTCATGAAACCAGCACCCCATGGCTCCAGGAAGCTTTCTCAATTTCCCAAGCCAGTAAATCCCTAGACAGAGGTTTCACCAAACCCACTTGCATGGACAATAAGAATAAATGGTTCTTATCAGGCCAGACCTCGGAGGGCAAAAGCCAGGCCATCTGGCCTGAAAGGACAAAGGGACAATTTAATCACCCAACACAAAGGGTGTCTTCCTATCTGCGAGGAACCATGAATTTCACCACAGCCTTTCCATTGCGTCAATCCCAACCGTCCGAAACCAACCTCACACTTCATCTATGAACTCCATATCCCAGAACTATAAGACAAAGGATATAGCATTTTGGGGTCCAGACAAAAAATTCAAAGGACTAAAACAATAACTCTGATCTGAATTGAGGGCTTAAGCTATTGTTAGGTCATTTGGCAAACACTGGTCACCCTAATCCTGACAACTAATCGTGATCTGGCTTCGGTGGTCCATGCTTTGGTCACATCTCGAATAGATTACTGCAACGCACTCTACGTGGGGCTGCCTTTGAAGACGGTTCAGAAACTGCAGTTAGTCCAATGGATGGCAGCTAGATTACTAACAGGAGCTACATACAGGGAGCATACCACCCCCCTGCTATGTCAGCTCCACTGGCTGTCTGTCCACTTCCGAGCTCAATTCAATATGCTGGTTTTGACCTATAAAGCTCTATAAAGTTCTGGCCCAGCTTACTTGTCTGACCGCATCTGCCTCTACGTCCCACCTCGTAACTTAAGATCATCCGGGGAGGCCCTGCTCTCGCTCCCACCAACATCGCAAATGTGGCTGGTGGGGACAAAGACAGGGCCTTCTTGGTGGTGGCCCCCGCCTGTGGAACAAGCTTCCGAGTGAGATATGATCAATCCCATCTCTCCTGGCTTTCAGGAAGAAAGTAAAACGGTGGCTATGGGACCAGGCTTTCGGTCAGCAGACATAAAGGGAAGCAGAAAACAAGCTGGCTCCCTCCTCCCTGTGGCTTCCTCTCACAAGTCTCCAAGGAACCAGAAAACAAGCTTGCTCCCTCCTCCTCCCTGTGGCTTCCTCTCACATATTTATACATGGCTATCATATCTCCTCTCAGCCTTCTCTTCTTCAGGCTAAACATGCCCAGCTCCTTAAGCTGCTCCTCATAGGGCTTGTTCTCCAGACCCTTGATCATTTTAGTCGCCCTCCTCTGGACACATTCCAGCTTGTCAATATCTCTCTTGAATTGTGGTGCCCAGAATTGGACACAATATTCCATGTGTGGTCTAACCAAAGCAGAATAGAGGGGTAGCATGACTTCCCTAGATCTAGACACTTTATGGGTCCCATTTAATACCTTGTATACCGCTACTATCTCAGCCTAGAACGGCGACTCATTGCGGTTTACAGCAGTTAAAACAATACTCAGTTTAAAAGCATAAAACACATATACAATACAAATTATTGGGCCACCAATAATAATCCCATGCATCTCATAACTGGAATCGCAGTCCAAAATTCATCGTCCATGATTACCAATCCTTTAGTCATCAAAATTCGTTGCAACGGATTAACCGAATGCTTGTTTAAACATCCATGTCTTCAATCTATTCCGAAACACCATCAGCGAGGGGGCTGATCGTACCTCTATGGGGAGGGTGTTCCAAAGCCGAGGGGCCACCACAGAAAAGGCCCTGTCTCTCGTTCCCGCCAGCCGCACTTGTGAAGCCAGCGGGATAGAGAGCAGGGACTCTCCAGAAGATCTTAGGGTCCTGGTGGGCTGATAGGCTGAGATACGTTCGGATAGATAAGTTGGGCCAGAACCGTTTAGGGCTTTAAAGGCCAACGCCAGCACTTTGAATTGAGCCCGGTAGCATATCGGCAGCCAGTGGAGCTGGTTCAGCAAGGGAGTTGTATGCTCCCTGCGATCAGCTCCTGTTAGAAGCATGGCTGCCGCCCGTTGGACTAACTGGAGCTTCCGGACTGTCTTCAAAGGCAACCCCACGTGACTTATCCTATCAGGAGACCGATTTGGGATTACTAAAGTTAGCATTACTTCCCTGGACCTAGACACTATGCTCCTATTGATGCAGGCCAAAATCCCATTGGCTTTTTTTGCTGCCACATCACATTGTTGGCTCATGTTTAACTTGTTGTCCACGAGGACTCCAAGATCTTTTTCACACGTACTGCTCTCGAGCCAGGCATTGTCCCCCATTCTGTATCTTTGCATTTCATTTTTCCTGCAAAAGTGGAGTATCTTGCATTTGTCCCTGTTGAACTTCATTTTGTTAGTTTTGGCCCATCTCTCTAATCTGTCAAGATCGTTTTGAATCCTGCTCCTGTCCTCTGGAGTATTGGCTATCCCTCCCAATTTGGTGTCGTCTGCAAACTTGATGATCATGCCTTCATCTAAGTCATTAATAAAGATGTTGAACAGGACCGGGCCCAGGACGGAACCCTGCGGCACTCCACCTTGTCGCTTCTTTCCTGCCAAGAAGCAGGAAAATCACATTCAAAGCACCCCCGACAGATAGCCATCCAGCCTCTGTTTAAAAGCCTCCAAAGAAGGAGCCTCCACCACATAGAAGGAGCCTCCACCTATATACTATAGTACAACCCTATAGTATATAGGATTTGTGACAGCAGTTTCTTTTATCCACATCCAATAAAATCTATGCTCATTAGGCCTTTTCTAGATCTTACTGTATTTATTTATATCGTTCCTTTCCCCCCCAGTCTGGAGCTCAAAGCACAGCAGCACAACACAAGTAATACATTGAAAACCTTGCACATAACGCATGTCTGATCTTGCCTTAACGACCTGCCTTCAAAGGCCTGTCAAAACAGAAAGGATTGGACCTGTTTGCAGAAAGAGAGCAGGGAGTGCGCTGGGGAGGCAGAAATTAATGCACCGTGCAGAGAGCTCCATGTCTCCCCTACCCTTTGAAGGCATCTTCCAAAATGCTGGATCTTTCCCATTCATTGCGCAATGCTATGGAATTCTGCGAGGTGTCGTTTGGCAAGGTCTTGAGTCTCCTCTGCCAAAGAATTCTGGGATTTGTAGATATTGAACCAACAGAAAAGGAAGGTGCCACGCTCTCAGCCGCACATGTGAGCGAAGAAAGCCGACAGGAGGAAAATCCCCAAACTTCGCCAGTGTTCACATTTGGCCATACTGAGTACTCATTCCAAGTTTGGTCTAGGTCCATCATTGTTTGAGTCCACAGTGCTCTGGATGTAGGTGAACTACCCACAGGTTGAGAACCACTCCTTTGTAGGGATGTTGCAATTGCTTTCTTCTGTGGCTGAGAGAGTGAGTGTATCCGGTGAGTTTCCATGTCCAAGCAAGGATTCAAACCCTGTATTTCCAATGTCCTAGGCCAGTTTTTCTCAGTGTGGGGGTCGGGACTCTGGGGACTCTGGGGATCGTGAGGAGGTGTCAGAGTGGTCAGCAAAGACCATCAGAAAAAACAGTATTTTCTGTTCCGTGTGGGACGTTTGACCCAAATTATCTTTGGTGGGGTTATCTTTGATTGTAGGTGAACTATAAATCCCAGCAACTACAATTCCCATATGTCAAGGTCTATTTTCCCCAAACTCCACCAGTGTTATTGAGTATTCATGCCAAGTTGGGTCCAGATCCATCATTGTTTGAGTCCACAGTGCTCTCTGGATGTAGGTGAACTACAACTCCCAAATTCAAGGTCAATGCCCACCAAACCCAGTATTTTCTACTGGTCATGTGAGCTCTGTGAGCCAAGTTTGATTCAATTCCATCATTGGTGGACTTCAGAATGCTCTTTGATTGTTGGTGAACTATAAATCCCAGCAACTACAACTCCCAAATGTCAAGGTCTATTTTCTCCAAACTCCACCAGTGTTCACATTTGGCCATATTGAGTATTCGTGCCACGTTGGGTCCAGATCTATCATTGTTTGAGTCCACAGTGCTCTCTGGATGCAGGTGAACTACAACTCCAAAACTCAAGGTCAATGCCCACCAAAACCTTCCAGTATTTTCTGCTGATTGTGTGAGTTCTGTGAGCCAAGTTTGATTCAGTTCCATCATTGGTGGAGTTCAGAATGCTCTTTGATTGTAGGTCAACTATAAATCCCAGCAACTACAACTCCCAAATGTCAAGGTTGGTTTACCCCAAACTCCACCAGTGTTCACATTTGGGCAAATTGAGTATGTGTGCCAAGTTTGGTCCAGATCCATCATTATTTGAATTCACAAATGGATGGAGGTGAACTACAACTCCCAAACTCAAGGTCTATGCCCACCAAACCCTTCCAGTATTTTCTATTGGTCATGTGAGTTCTGTGAGCCAAGTTTAATTCAATTCCATCGTTGGTGGAGTTTAGAATGCTCTTTGATTGTAGGTGAACTATAAATCTCAGCAAATGACAAAATCAACCCCCCAACCCAACCCCACCAGTATTTAAATTTGGGCATATCAGGTATTTGTGCCAAATTTGGTCGGGTGAATGAAAACACATCCTGCATATCAGATATTTACATGACGATCATGACATTAGCAAAATTACAGTTATGAAGTAGTGAAAGGGTCTTTGAGTGAAATTTGCAAATGCTAAGCAATGAGCTTTGAATGAAATCAACAACAAAAGAGAAATATACCCTTTCTCTGTAGAAAAGGAGCAACACGGAAGAAAATGTTTTTAAGAAACAAGATGTGGCATGTAGAGGTCATACAAAGTTCAAGCCTACATAGGAAGTAGTTGTGTTGTGGTTAAGTTCAAAGGTTGTGGTTAAGTGCAGAGTCTGCAGGTACAAGAAGGTACTTTCCATCAAAAGGTCAAGGGAAAGGGGCTGGAAAGAGAGTACTTTCCATGACCTATTACTTGAGTATAAAAGTCAGCAGAAACAGAGGAGGGGTGCGACAGTCTTTGAAAGCACAAACCGAAGTGTTTCTGTCCATCTCATGTTGATCAGCTTGATTAAATGGTGTCTTACATGAACCAATTGGACTCTGTGGATTTCTTCGAAAAGGGACCTCACATCCTAAACCCGTGATCCCTTACAGTAGCACAAAAATTATGTTATGGTTGGGGGTCACCACAACACGAGGAACTATATTAAGGGGTCACAGCATTAGGAAGGTTGAGAAACACTGCATTAGAGGTTTCCTTCTAAAAAGAAAGAGTTGCTCAAGCTTTCTCCCTTCCCACCCACTTCCCCGACCAAAAGGCACCACAACACAAAAGCAGGTTGCTAATTTATTCTGGAAGGAGACACACATGTACACAACACCCCAAGGCTGGAGGCATCAACATGTGAAAGGAGGCGGAGGTGAAATCCAACAAAGGAGGTCCAACGCGGTGGAGAATCTCCTCCATCTATGAGGCAAAGGGAGGGCGGAGGGAGAGAGGTGGTTGTCGCTTCTCATTGTGCTTCAATTGAAACCAGATTCGTAGCCGCACTGCAAAGACACACAAGGACAGAAGAGAGAGAGAGAAGATTAAACATGAATCATGTGCATCAATGCGTATCAGTGTGCATCTATGACCCATGCACCTCTGAGGAAGCTCAACACTCCTTCTGCAACCTTGAACTGAGTAATGTCTATCAATGAGTGCTTTTTTTGTCGTGTCAAGAGTGTGAGCGAATTGGCCGTCTGCAAGGACGTTGCCCAGGGGACACCTAGATGATTTTGATGTTTTTATCATCCTTGTGGGAGGCTTCTCTCATGTCCCCGCATGAGGAGCTGGAGCTGATAGAGGGAGCTCATCCGCCTCTCCCCGGATTCGAACCTGCGACCTGTCGGTCTTCAGTCCTGCCAGCACAAGGGTTTAACCCACTGCGCCACCAGGTGCATTCACACTATAGAATTAATGCAGTTTAGAAGCACTAAAACTGCCTTGGCTCATGGCTATGGGATCCTGGGAGTTGTAGGGTGCTTCCAGACAGCACGAAATCACGGGTTATAGTGAGAGGCAAAAAATCCTGGGACTTCAAGAGAGGTCTACATACAGACCTGATGTTCCCGGGATTTCATTCTCCATTTTCCAGACTTGATGCTTTGTTCGGGGATTTAGAGACTCCCAAGATATCCGCCACGGGACGTCCACTACTGCAACGCACTCTACGTGGGGTTACCTTTGAAGACTGTTTGGAAGCTTCAAATAGTCCAACGGGCAGCAACCAGGTTACTAACGGGAGCGGCGCTCAGGGAGCACACTACTCCTCTGTTGCGCCAGCTCCACTGGCTACTAATTTGCTACCGAGCGCAACTCAAAATGCTGGCTTTAGCCTATAAAGTCCTCAACCGTTCTGGCCCAGCTTACCTGTCCGAACGTATCCCCTCCTATGAACCATCTAGGAGCTTAAGATGGTCTGAGGAGGCCCTGCTCTCGATGCTGCCTGCCTTGCAAGCACAATTGGCGGGGACGAGAGACAAGGCCTTCTCAGTGGTGGCCCCCTGGCTATGGAATTCCATCCCCAGGGATATTAGATCGTCCCTCTCCCTCTTGACTTTCAGAAAAAAGGTAAAAACTTGGCTCTTTGAGCAAGCTTTTGAGAATGTAGCAGAATAGATAACATGGAACTATGAATTCATGAACATGGAATGGCTAGACGATGTTACTGGAAACGCTTTTAACAAGATGACACCGATGACTAGATGTTTTAATGGTTTTTATCTATGTATTGTCAAACACTTTCATGGACAGAATCACTGGGTTGTTGTAAGTTTTTTTGGGCTATGTGGCCATGTTCTAGAGGCATTCTCTCCTGACGTTTCGCCTGCATCTATGGCAGGCATCCTCAGAGGTTGTGAAGTCTCACACCTCTGAGGATGCCTGCCATAGATGCAGGTGAAACATCAGGAGAGAATGCCTCTAGAAGAAGGCCATATAGCCCGAAAAAACCTACAAAAACCTGGTTTTTATATGTTTTTATATTGTTATGCTGATGGTTTTTAACTTCACTTTTGTGGATGTATGGCATCGAATTGTGCCAACCTGTAACCCACCTTGAGTCACCATGTGGCTGAGAAAGGTGGGCTATAAATATTGCAAAGAAAGAAAGAAAGAAAGAAAGAAAAACTGGCAGTTTTTAAAAACCCACGAGATGTGAATATGCAGAGATGTAGAGATTTGGTTATGCGGATCACTGCAAAAGTTCTGTTCTATGTGCAGG
The DNA here is from genome assembly GCF_025583915.1 of Anolis sagrei ordinatus. Taxonomy (NCBI): domain Eukaryota; kingdom Metazoa; phylum Chordata; class Lepidosauria; order Squamata; family Anolidae; genus Anolis; species Anolis sagrei. The sequence goes on along the minus strand of NW_026847549.1, from coordinate 5,965,548 downwards.
CCAGAGATACTGTGCCCTCAAACACATTTCATAAAGTTTCTGGCACACAAACAAAGTTTTTGCCTTCTACTCAAGTGTCACCTCTTTTAAGGACCTGACCAGTCAGGAACAAGTATCTAAAACCTGGGAACAAACCCAGATTTAAAAAATCCCGTGATATCCTATTGCAGGGGTGTGCAGAAGATTTGCATATTTGCAATATTCCCACACCTGGAAATCTCACATTTTTTGCCTTTTGTAGCAATTGCTTCCGGGTTTACAGGGAACAGCGTCTTGCCACCTTCCTGTTTGCTGCGGAAGCTCCTGGGATAAAGGTACTGTCTGGATGGGCCCCCAGTTTTGCACAGTCTCTAGCCTTCTCTGACAAAGCACCCAAACTACAAATCCCATTATTCCAAAGCATTAAGTCTTGACAGTTTAAGTGGTGCCAAGCTGCATTAAATCTGCAGTGTAGATGTACCTAGTACTCATGACCAAACCCAATGACTATCTATTGTCGAAGGGTTTCATGGCCAGAATCACTGGATTGTTGTAGGTTTTTCGGGCTGTATGGCCATTTTCTAGAAGCATTCTCTCCTGACGTTTCGCCTGCATTTGTGGCAGGCATCCTCAGAGGTTGTGAGGATGCTTGCCACAGAGGATGCAGGCGAAACATCAAGATAGAATGCTTCTAGAACATGGCCATACAGCCCAAAAAAACCTACAACAACCCAATGACAATAGATTCCAGCCCACAGCCATGCAATTGCACTTTGCAATCCTGTTTGCAACACAGATTTTATTATAAAAGCCCAGTTAAAATAGTTGTTTATGTACGTCTAGATCATGAACCATTTGTATATGAAGTAGCAACAGAAATAATGTTGGGTTGTAGGTTTTTCGGGCTATATGGCCATATTCTAGAAGCATTCTATCCTGACGTTTCACCTGCATCTGTGGCAAGGATCTTCAGAGGTCCTCACAACCTCTGAGGATGCTTGCCATAGATGCAGGTGAAACATCAGGAGAGAATGCTTCTAGAACATGGCCATACAGCCCGAGAAACCTACAATAACCCAGTGATTCTAGCCATGAAAGCCTTTGACAATACACAGAAACAACGTAATGGTTGGGGATCACCACAACATGAGGAACTGTATTAAGGAAGGTTGAGAAACACCGAAGTAGAAGAAAGAGGCAATCCAATCAAATTCCACCATGAGAGTTGGATTCACAATATTATCAGTTCCTACCATTGACAAAAAGTGATGTTATTTGTATTTCTTTTCCAATTTGCAAAGGCATATCGAACCATGTTGTATCATATTGTCGAAGGCTTTCATGGCTGGAATCACTAGGTTCTTGTGGGTTTTTTCGGGCTATAGGGCCATGT
>NW_026847549.1:5914418-5962158 GCF_025583915.1 Anolis sagrei ordinatus | reverse complement strand
GAACTTTCCCATACGGTGTATTAACTGTTATGAGCTCTTTTGTTGATTTTGTATTCATTTTTTACAGTTGAGAAGGGGATCGTACCATTCTCAAAAATGTAGATTTTCAGCATGCAACGACATTCCATTGCAAACGTAGAAACTTGATAAGTTTGTTGGAGAACAAGTCAGACCGTGGGTGTTGTTTCCATCCCCAGCAACAATAACCTTTTTATTTCTCATCTGTAGGTGAGATGACAGAGCATTAGAGTTGGAAGGGATCCCAAAGATCATTTAGTCCAATGTTTCTCAACCTGGTGGTTGGGACCACTGGAGGGGTTATGAGGGAGTGTCAGAGGGGTCACCAAAGACCATAGTGTTTTCTGTTGGTCATGGGGGTTCTGTGGGGTAGCTAGGCTCTTTGACTGCAGGTGAACTACAAATCCCAGCAACTACAACTCCCAAATGCCAAGGTCTATTTTCTCCAAACTCCACCAAATGCCAAGGTCTATCACATTTGGGCATATTGAGTATTTGTGCCAAGTTTGGTCCAGATCCATCATTGTTTGAGTCCACAGTGCTCTCTGGATGTAAGTGAACTACAGCTCCAAAACTCAAGGTCAATGCCCACTAAACCCTTCCAGTATTTTCTGTTTGTTATGGGAGTTCTGTGTGCCAAGTTTGGTTCAATTCCATCATTGGTGGAGTTCAGAATGCTCTTTGATTGTCGGTGAACTATAAATCCCAGCAACTACAACTCCCAAATGTCAAGGTCTATTTTCCCCAAACTCCACCAGTGTTCACATTTGGGCATAATGAGTATTCATGCCAAGTTTTGTCTAGATCCATCATTGTTTGAGTCCACAGTGCTCCTCTGGATATAGGTGAACTACAACTCCTGAACTCAAGGTCAATGCCCACCAAACCCTTCCAGTATTTTCTGTTGGTCATGGGAGTTCTGTGTGCCAAGTTTGGCCCAATTCCATTGTTGGTGGAGTTCAGAATGCTCTTTGATTGTAGGTGAACTATAAATCCCAGCAACTCCCAAATGACAAAATCAACCCCCCCCCACCAGTATTCAAATTTGGGCATATGGGATATTTGTGCCAAATTTGGTCCAGTGAATGAAAATACATCCTGCATATCAGATATTTACATTATGAGTCATAACAGGAGCAAAATTAGATGAAGTAGCAACGAAAATAATGTTATGGTTGAGGGTCAACACAACATGAAGAAATGTATTAAGGGGTTGAGGCATTAGGAAGCTTGTGTACCATTGATCTAGTCTGACCCTATCCCATGCAGGAATGCACTGATGAAACACCCCTGAAAGAGGTCCACCCAATGTCCTTCTAAAGATCTCCGAAGAAAGGCGACCAGTCTTCAATGCGGAATGGCTCTTAAGGTAATGAGATTTTGGGTGCCAAGGACCCAGTATAGTATATATCTCCTTGTCATATATGCAGGATAGAAACTGAAATCAACGTATGTATGAATGTGTGTGTGTATATATACACACACATACACACACGCTCTGCCATTACTTTCCAGACATTAGACCAACCCCTGCTATGACCAACAACGGTCTCCGCACTGCCGTTTTCCCCTATTGTTTCAACATCTGTGGCAACAGCTGGAACCAACTAAGTTTCAATTGATTCTCCTTTGATTTCATGGGTTTTTTTTCCTACTACAATGTTCCCGCGCCAGATGTTTTCCAGCAGCACATCATGCGCAACGAGGCACGCAACCAGACGTCGCTCTGAACAGATCGTAATTTGGGGCAGAAGGAATTGTTTCAAGGCCTCAAAAGGAACTTAGGGAGGGGATGGACCCTCCAAAACAGAACCTCCTGGGATTGTATTCCAACCTAAGAACAAAGGCTGGGTGGGGAAGTCAAAAAGGCCCAGCATGCCATAGAGCAGGCATGGACAAACTTGGGCCCTCCAGGTGTTTTGGACTTCAACTCCCACAATTCCTAACAGCCGGTATTGTTGTTATATAAATGAATGAGAGGGATTCCTTGAGGTGATCTTATGAGCTACTTGGAAGTCCCTGAACAGGTTCAGAAGTGGAGTGGGCAGATCAAAAGACAAGCTGGCAAAATGGCAGTACCTAGAAGAATCCTCCACCTTGTGTGACTGTGGAGCAGAACAAACAACTCTGCACCTGCATGCTTGTCCACAATGTCCTGCCTCATATACAGAGGAAGAATTGTTTAAAGGTATAGACGATGCGGTCACTGAGGCTACTTTTTGGTCCTTCTATTTTTATCAGTTTGATACTTATTGATGCAATGTTTTTGATAATAAATAAGTACCGTAATTAAATCTTGTGAGCCGGAGCCCCAAATACTCCGCAAACCCCGCTTGCCCACCTCTCGAAAGCAACAAAGCCATACAAGATGCAGTGACAACTTTAATTGTACTCCGCTCTTGGCACTGTACAAGAAAAACATTTACAGAGATCCACAGTGGTTTGGTTATTTACATTTGCTTCTAGAACTCCCTCCCCAGAATGGTTTTTGACCCAAAACCTCTTTCGCACCAAAGGCACCCCTCACCTTTTTCTCTCGGTCCCCTTTCGGGAAGCTGTTCTGCTTTACAGCAGACCCAACTGCCTCCCTTTTTCTTTGGGAACGGGTCCTTTTGGTGCTGGGGGAAAATAAGCAAGGAGCCTTTCTCTGTTTCTCTTTCCTTCTCACTAACACACCCAACTACCACTACTTCCCAAACCTTCTCACGACATACTTTGCGCCTTCTTTTGCTTCCAACGGCGGACATCTTTGGATGCCCCCAGAAACATGACATCCTCTTCTATTCATTCTCATCCCATTTCTTCTGCTTTCCCTAAAGCTTTCTGCGACATTCCCAAAGTCTTTCTGCATTCACTGCGATCCCCTTTCAGTAGTTCAGAGCACACCAGCTGCTCTACAGGCCTGTGGCGGTTCACCCCAAAATGCTACATTAAATTGCAACTCAATCCTTTCCCCTTAGAAAAAAATAAAGATTGCCTCTCGCTGATCATTTCAGGTTCTGCTGTACCTTTTTTTGGGTAGACGCAGAGGTCTGGCAATGCAATTCCTCCTGTTTGAAGTAAAAGGCACAAGAACCCCAGACCAGATTGTTTTGGGTTTGCAGGGGATGGGGATTGCAAACTGTGTTCACCTATTTCCCCAAATGGCTCAAGAACATATGGCTTTTCGTTTCACCCGGTCAAGATTCAAATTGGCTTTTAAATATAAACAACGTACACACCACAAAAAAAAAAATCAAATGCATAAAAAAAGAAGCCAATCTGAATGTTGGAAAAAAAATACACTGAAATCGAAGTACAAAAAGAGTCCCCTACAAACTTATTCAAATAATAATAATAAAAAAGATTAAATACTTAGCAGGTCATGTCAATTCACACAGAGACTGTACAAGAACAACAACAAAAAAAAGTACAGAATTCCAGTCAAAAAAAAGAGGGAAACCTGTTGAACTTGGGAGTCTGTTTCCTGGATAAATAAATGTGGGGAATGGGCCTCAAAAAGACCCTTGTCGGGAATTAAAAACTGGAGCAATCCCATTGTCTTTTAGTTAATTAATTTCAAATTGTTGTGAAAATCTGATTCACATTTAAGTCTATTTCAATTCATCCTTTTGCTGTGTTGATCTGGGTAAAAAAAGCAGGCTTTTCTAAGTGAAGCTGCTCAAAATCCCAAGGGAACTAAACTTCAGCAATTTGAATTACTCTCTGTCAAAACCCCAGTGAGAGCAGGGATCCCACCATGTCACATTTTCCAAAGGGTCCAAGCTAACCTAGACACCCAACTTGTCCTCCCAGAACAGACTCCGGTTCAACCGTGGTTTGCTGAGAACCAGTAGCTGCCATAAACATAAACAACAACAAAAACAGAAACCACACAGGCGTTTCGGAAGGAGGAGCTCCCCTCCCTCCCCTCATTCTCACATTACAAAGGAAAGAAAATGTACACTTTATTTATAAATAAACAGCGGAGAAGGGCTTCCGCCTCCTCCTTCAGACGAGAGTCTCTTTCCGTTTGCCGCTGAGCTGGCTTTTCTCCCGCGTCCTTCGCAGCCCCGAGTGCATCCGGCACCCCTTCCCGGGCTTGGGCGCCGCCTCGTGCGTGTCCATTGAGGGGTGGCCCTCAGGTGAGTTCTCGTCCAGCTCCATGCGGACGCTGCCTGAGAGCGTGGATTGCCTCCTCAGGATCCTGGGGCCCGACAAAGAGGGGCTGTTCTCTTCCGCCTCCTCGCTCAGCTCCGGCAGCTCCTTGAGCTCGGGAGGCCCCACCGCCGGTTGGAAGGGCGCAATGGCTGAGCGGATGCAGTTGAACCACTGCTGCTTGTGGAAGACGTCGTTGGCCTGCAGCGTGTGGGACTGGCCCGGGGAGGGGTCCCGGAAGCGCACGCGGAAGATGTTCTTGGCTGGAGGGGGAAAGGGAAGGAGAAAGCTCAGTCAGGTTTGCTTAACAACATTCCAGGAGCAAGCTGTGAGGTTTGGCTCTGTATTGGCTGCTCGGCATTTTGCTATAGGGCAGTGGTTCTCAACCTGGGGTCCCCAGATGTTTCTGGCCTATAACTCCCAGAAATCCTAACAGCTGGTAAACTAGCTGGGATTTCTGGGGGTTGTAGGCCAAAAACATCTGGGGACCCCAGGTTGAGAACCACTGCTATAGGGAATGAGTGGATAAGACAAAGCTTCTGGATGTCGAAGAATTTCATGGCTGGAATCATTGGGTTACTGTGAGTGTTCTGGGCTATCTGGCCGTGTTCCAAAAGCATTCTCTCCTGACGTTTCACCCAGGCATCCTCAGAGGTTATGGGGTCTGTTGGAAACTAGGCAATGGGGCTTATATTTGAGGTTCTTTCTTGGCTTTTCCGTTGCACCTTTGGAGAGTGATCTTACATCTCTCTCTGTCACTCCCCCCATGATGTTTGTCCTGCACTGCCTCGAGCCTATATGACGGCCTGTCTCCACTACTCCGTGGTTCATGAGTTTCCCCCATACAAATATACGTGTTTATTCCTATCTACACTGTTTAGCCAGTATTGCACCACCTAACATCCGCCGGGAAGTAGCAGCCAATAGTGAAAGGACCAAGGCAGTGACATCTCCAGCCCATCCCTTGTTTGGGTATCAGCCAGCACGTCAATGACTTAAATCAAGAAATGATTTAAGTCATTTAAGTCATTCTAAGATCTACAGAGACACTTGCTGGAACATCTCAGCAAGCAAGAGTCCAAAAGTGGCAGGCTCAAACTCAGAACCTCAATAAATGGCTGATATCAAATGAGAGACTCCCCCCTGGGCACACAGAGGACTGGGCGTCTTGGAAGGCGCTGAACAGACTGCGCTCTGGCACCACGAGATGCAGAGCCAACCTTAAGAAATGGGGCTACAAAGTGGAATCCACGACATGAGAGTGTGGAGAAGAGCAAACTGCAGACCACCTGCTGCAATGCAGCCGAGCCGTGCTACATGCACCATGGAGGACCTTCTTGTGGCAACACCAGAGGCACTCCAAGGGGCCAGATACTGGTCAAAGGACATTTAATCAACTACCAAGCTTGCAAACTTTGTGTTTTGTCTGTTTGTTTGTTTTGTTCTGTTAAAAATGTAATACAACTGTTTGGTTGCTCCTGACTCGACAAATAAATTCCTATCTCATCCTGAATTTTATCATTACCTGTACATGTGGCCCGCTCACTGTGATTGTGTCTGATTTTCACTGTATTATTTTGCACTTTTGCATTGTATTTTTATGTTTTACTTATTTGATTGCGATGTTTTGTTTTATACTTTTGTGTTATGTTATTGTAATTGCAATACCGGGCTTGGCCTCATGTAAGCCGCCCTGAGTCCCCTTTGGGGAGATGGTGGCAGGGTATAAATAAAGATGATGCTGATTATTATTATTATTCTTATTTGCCTGTGGAATGATGCCCAGAGTGGGTGAAAGAACTCTTTTGTCTACTTGAGGCAAGTGTGAATGCTGCCAATGGCCACCTTGCTAGCAACTCCAAAATCAGGAAAGTAAAGAGCAACACACAAAAAGCAGGGTAATTGCAGAAAAATAATAAATCAGGGCTAGCTAACGCCTCCAAACAAAGGATTCCCCCAGGCAGAAAACAGCTAGGCTTTGAAGCTGCAAGGCCATTCAATGCTAATCAAGGTGGACAATTGCAACACTCAAGAACAAGGCAGACCTGGCAGTCATTCAAGCAATTGGAGTCATTCACACAACAGACTTTAGACCAGGAATTGGCAAACTTGGACCCCTCCAGGTGCTTTGGACTCCAACTCCCACAATTCCTAACAGCCTCAGGTCCCTTCCTTTTCCTCCTCAGCCGCTTAAGCGGCTGAGGGGGAAAAGGAAAGGGCCTGAGGCTGTTAGGAATTGTGGGAGTTGGAGTCCAAAACACCTGGAGGGAGGGTCCAAGTTTGCCCATGCCTGCTTTACACAAAAGACATATTCTTGAGAGCAAGAGGAGCAGCTTTGCTTCCTACCTTTATCAGAGTTTCCAAACGCGCCTCGGAAGGATCCCCCCATTTTGACGTCCCCGTCTTGCAAGTCCTCCAGGACCAGGTCCTGGACAGGGATGGGCTGCCGGTAGACTTGGAAAGAATGGCGTTCATTGCGGGTCACAGGCCGAGCCAGGACCAAGATCTCTTGGAAGAGGAAGACGTAGAGCTTCTGGAGAGGAGAAAGAGACCGGTGGCTTTGTGTGAGCATCTTGGCAAAAATACCAAAACGACATACATTTTAGGTAGAAACACTTCACAGAAGTACCTATACATTTACAATTTGTTTCATTCCCATCTTCATTACTTAAACAAATCAAAGAAACACATTGGGAAAATTTCCTGGAGAGATCAAGATCCTTAACAGATTAGAGAGATGATGGGCCAAAACTAACGAAATGAAGTTCAACAGGGACAAATGCAAGAGACTCCACTTAGGCAGAAAAAATGAAATGCAAAGAGACAGAACGAGGGATGATGCCTGGCTCGAGAGAAGAACGTGAGAAAAATATTTTGGAGTCTTCGTGGGGAGGAAGGGGAACATGAGCCAGGAATACAGTGCTGCGGCAAAAAAAAGCCAATGGGATTTTGGCCTGCATCAATAGGATTCTAGTGTCTGGATCCAGGGAAGTCATGCTCCCCATGCTCTATTCTGCCTTGGTCAGGCCACACCTGGAATCACACTGTGTCCAATTCTGTGCACCACAATTAAAAGAGATGTTGGCAAGCTGGAATGTGTCCAGAGAAAGAGGGCGACTCAAAGGAGCAAGGGTCTGGAGAACAAACCCTATGAGGAGCGGCTTAAAGAGCTGGGCATGTTCAGCCTGAAGAGAAGGCTGAGAGTAGACATGATAGCCATGTATAAATATGTGAGAGGAAGCCACAGGGAGGAGGGAGCAAGCTTGCTTTCTGCTTCCCTGGAGACTAGGACGCGGTGGAGCAATGGCTTCAAACTACAGGAAAAGAGATTCCACCTGAACATGAGGAAGAACTTCCTAACTGTGTGAGAGAGCTGTTCAGCAGTGGACCTCTCTCTGCTCCAAAGTGTGGTGGAAGCTCCTTCTTTGGAGGCTTTTAAACAGAGGCTGAACGGCCATTTGTCGGGGGTGCTTTGAATGCAATTTTCCTGCTTCTTGGCTGGGGGTTGGATTTGATGGTCCACGAGGTCTCTTCCAATTCTATGAGGCTGAGAGGAGACATTATGAGAGCCATGGATCAAGATGGGAGGGGACGTCATCAGGAGGAGGGAGCAGGCTTGTTTTCTGCTGCCCTGGAGACTAGGACGTGAAGGAATGGCTTCAGACTACAGGAAAGGAGATTCCACCTGAACATTAGGAAGAACTTCCTAACAGTGTGAGAGAGAGCTGTTCAGCAGTGGAACTCTGCCCCAAAGTGTGGTGTAAGCTCCTTCTTTGGAGGCTTTTAAGCAGAGGCTGAATGGCCATCTGTTGAGGGGGCTTTGAATGTGATTTCCCTGTTTCTTGGCAGAATGGGGTTGGACTGGAGGGCCCACCAGGTCTCTTCCAATTCCATTTATTATTTATTTATTTCATTTATATACCGCTTTTCTCAGCCCTTGAGCGACTCAAAGCGGTTAAAAATAGCAAAACTCAATGCTCAACATCATAAAAAGAGTTTAAAAACAGTTAAAAACAATGATATAATAAACAACCAGTTAAACATAACTATGACATCTCATTAGCGTCTCATAGGTAGAATCAAGATCCAATCTCATTATCGGTTGCTCCATGTTCCAATTCTAGGATTCTATGAGATGTTGCCATACTGGATTAAAACAGACCAACAATTGGACTCAAATAAAAAAAATCATCTAATACAAGCTCTTTTGCTCCCTTATCTCACCTGTAATTACAACAAGGTCAGACAATGGACAATGCTGAAATTGCATCATTGAAGCTAACCATTTTCTCACCATCAGGGAACCATTCCCACAGGAGAGATCATAGAATCCAAGAGTTGGGCCATCCAGTCCAACCCCCTGCCAAGAAGCAGGAATATTGCTTTCAAATCACCCCTGACAGATGGCCATCCAGCCTCTGTTTAAAAGCTTCCAAAGAAGGAGCCTCCACCACACTCCGGGCAGAGAGTTCCACTGCTGAACGGCTCTCACAGTTAGGAAGTTCTCCTCATGTTCAGATGGAATCTCCTTTCTTGTAGTTTAAATAACCTCCTTCTGGTTATTTAAAGGTTTCCCCACTGAAGTCTGACAGGCTTCATCATTATCGTATTTTGGGGGCCAAATATTTATCTATTCCCAGACTACGCAGAAAGTGAGGGGTTTTTTTTGTTTTCTTTTGTTTTTTCATCAGGCTTATGCGAAGTGGTTGTCCCTATGCTTTGTTCTCATATGATTTATTTTGTGGTTTTTTAAAAATCCTTTTTGTGCATTTTAATTGTAATTAAATGGCCTGATGCTCTTAGAAAAGCTGCCCAAATTTCAATTATAACAATACAAATGAAGGCAGGAGTGACTGGGATAGAGGCGTCTGCATGGCAGATGTCTTTCCATAATATATTCTATCAGCCCAAAATATATACAATTCAGGCAAGAGAAACCTCGTGTGATTTCTATTGGCTTTCCAACATGCCAGTGACTAATGGGAAAAAATGAAGAGGAGGGTGGGATACTCCAGATACAAAAACCCTAAAGGAATGGCAACTCAGTAATTTTTGACAGACTGACTTTGAAGCCAAGCTATTTCAAAATCAATGATGCAAGATGTTCAATTATTATTTCTTCAACAGCCCAACAGTTTTGCCTAGAAAGGAGGTTAAGGTGACCTACTGGAAACTGTTTTGCTCACAACAAGGAGGAAGGACAAAGGCCTTTCAGTCCCAACTCTTCTTCCTGAGAAGCAGCCTCAATGGAGTCATGTTCACACTGAAAATCATCATCGGTTTCTTCCAATCCAGAAGATTTCACGTTTGCAAAGTCCTGCTGTGACATCAGCAGGACTTCTCAGAAATCACGTCTTGACCACACTGAACAATGCATGGCATGCTTTCCATGGTATTTTCAGTGCTAATTATTTCGTCACTACCTGTAATCTGAACAGATACCGCTTTTCCTCTTAAGCAAAGCGGGTGCTTTCAAAGGGGTTCCTTATCACCTACTCTAAATCTGGTGCCAAAGGCTAGAAAGAGGAAGGAATTCTAATTCTGATACCGTGAAAACTCAGTTCTCATAAGACACCATTCTTGGTGGTTTCGATGCTCTAGGAGTCTTGCACGTGAAAAAAGGAGAATCATCGAATCCTAGAGTTGGAAGAGACCTTGTGGGCCATCCGATCCAACCCTATTCTGCCAAGAAGCAGGAAAACTGCATTCAAAGCACTCCCGACAGATGGCCATCCAGCCTCTGCTTCAAAGCCTCCAAAGAAGAAAAACAATGGTAGACACTATAGCCCCATTTTCAAAGCAGCCTCATTCCTCATTACATTTTTCATTATAACAGCAAAACAACAAAGAGGAAACAATCAAGGACATCTAATCACCTCTCAACAAAAGATTGCTCCAGGCACTGGTAGGTCATCAAATACTAATCAAGGTGGTCAGCTGAAACATTCACACCTAGCTCCAACACACAAGAGTCCTTTGTCCCACCCTGGTCATTCCACAGATATATAAACCCAATTTCCCTAGTTCCAACAGACCTCACTAACCTCTGAGGATGCTTGCCATAGATGCAGGCGAAACGTCAGGAGAGAATACCTCTAGAACAGTGGTTCTCAACTTGTGGGTCCCCAGGTGTTTTGGCCTACAACTCCCAGGAATCCCAGCCAGTTTACCAGCTGTTAGGATTTCTGGGAGTTGAAGTCCAAAAACATCTGGGGACCCCAGGTTGAGAGCCACTGCTCTAGAACATGGCCATATACCGAAAAACCCTACAACAACCCAGCCTCATTTCTACTGGCTTAAAGAACTCGCTCCCCCAAGAATTTGGGACGAGATAACATTGATCTCATTTTTCTCCTAATGGCAAAGTAGACCCTCCAGATATTGAAGGACTGCAACTCTAAGCACTTTCCAGTATTGTTTATGCTGGCGAAAACTGCTGGTACTTGATGTTCAACCACTTATGGATAGCGAAATGTTGCCCCTAGAGTAGACATGGGCAAATGGGCCCTCCAGGTGTTTTGGACTTCAACTCCCACAATTCCTAACAGCCTCAGGCCCTTCCTTTTCCCCCTCCAGCTTAAGTGGCTGAGGGGGGAAAGGAAGGGGCCTGAGGCTGTTAGGAATTGTGGGAGTTGAAGTCCAAAATACCTGGAGGGCCCAATTTGCCCATTCCTGCAGACCTCAGGTAATCTTGCTTAGCTGTTCCTTCAAAGTCCTTGACTTTGCAGGCCGAGCAAGAGACTTACATGGCCATTCTTGTTCTTGAGCTCGCCGTGGCACAGCAGCACTTTGCTGGCTTCGATCCGGGGGTCCCGCTGCTTCTCGTCCAGGTACTCCAGCTTGTCAATATAATACTGACATTCGGACTCGCCTTTCTTCAGGTTGATGTCAGAGAGGACTCCTTGGATTATGGAGATCTGGAAACAAAGTGCCCAGCTTTTAATGACCCTCGGCAATTGGAAGTCAGGATACTTAAGCACAGGTAATGATGTGATAACGGATGGGGAAGACGGTGCCGCATGACTGGAGGCCACAGCAAGAGTTTCGCTCAAATACCACATTGCTCAATGAGGACTGTATTACATCAGCTGAACAGGAACTAGCTGAGACATTCTGGAGCTGGAATGGGAAACTCCACAGGTATACCACCCCTCTTACATTAATTCAGTGTTTCTCAACCTGGGGGGGTTGCATAAGGGGGTTTCAGAGGGGTCGCCAAAGACTATCAGAAAACATATATTTCTGATGATCTTAAGGAACCCCTTTGGCAGAGAAGGCTGAAGATCTCTCCTCCTATCCTTCTTATCCTTTTTGGAAATAGATGGCAAATCCTCCCACCAAAAGCCCTCCTCTGCTGTGATTAGCTGGCTTCTCAGCCAAGGGGAGGGCTGTTTCTGAGACTCCAAGTGGGGAGGGGAAAGTAGAGCGTGTGAGGATGGATGGAGGGTCGTGCCAGCGAGTTCCCTAAGGCATGGAGGTTCTGTGTGGGAAGTTTGGACCAATTCTATCGTTGGTAGGATTCAGAATGCTAGGTGAGCTATAAATCCCAGCAACTACAACCCCTAAATGTCAAGGTCTATTTTCCCCAAACTCCACCAGTGTTCACATTTGGGCACACTGAGTATTCATGCCAAGTTTGGTCCAGATCCATCAGTGCTCTCTGGATGTAGGTGAACTACAACTCCAAAACTCAAGGTCAATGCCCACCAAACCCTTCCAGTATTTTCTGTTGGTCATGGGAGTTCTGTGTGCCAAGTTTGATTCAATTCAATCGTTGGTGGAGTTCAGAATGCTCTTTGATTATAAGTGAACTATAAATCTCAGCAACTTCAACTTCCAAATGATAAAATCAATCCCCTCCCAACCCCACCAGTATTCAAATTTGGGTGTATTGGGTATTAGTGCCAAATTTGGTCCAGTGAATGAAAATACATCCTGCATATCAGATATTTACATTACGATTCATAACAGTAGCAGAATTACAGTTATGAAGTAGCAATGAAAACAATGTTATGGCTGGGGGTCACCACAACATGGGATCATGGCATTAGGAAAGTTGAGAAACACTGCACTAATTGGTGTAACACAGGGATTTTCACACACGAATCACAAAGAAATGAGCCAAAGCCATGCACAAGGACCTGTTTGTTTTAATGGTATCAAGGAAGCAAGGGGACCAGAGGACATGTTTCCCTGCCCTTTCCTTTTACCAGGTGACATCTTGTAATCCTCTTGGTTTTTGTTTTGTTTTTTTGTCGTGTCAGGAGTGACTTGAGAAACTGCAAGTTGCTTCTGGTGTGAGAGAATTGGCCGTCTGCAAGGACATTGCCCAGGGGACGCGGATGATTTGATGTTTTTATCATCCTTGCGGGAGGCTTCTCTCATGTCCCCGCATGAGGAGCTGGAGCTGATAGAGGGAGCTCATCCGCCTCTCCCCGGATTCGAACCTGTGACCTGTCGGTCAAAACTTAGTGTCACCTTAATAATCCACCATCACTGAAAGAAGGACAGCTATGAGATATGGCATGTGCTACTCATTGTGAGGGCCTTTCCTGAGCTTTGGAAAAGTTACATCCCTTGGTTATGGTGGCTAGGGGATTCTGGAGTTCAAAAATGTAACTTTCCTGAACTCTGGCTATTTCCAAACAACTACTCAGTGGGCTGTGTTTACATTTTCACAGGGTAAAAAAGTGGGTGGGTGTTGACAATCCACAGCCACTTACTGCTTCTTCCAGAATCTGGACATCTGGGTGATCATTGGGCGTATGCCTCAGGATTTCCTTCAAGAGAAGCGGGTACTTCACCAGGCGACTTCGAGGGATGTCCAGGAAGCTCCAGAGGTCCAGCTTGCGGCTGAAAGGAGACTCGAGGCAACGCTGGAGGAAGTCCTGGACTCGGGGGTCTTGCTTCTTCTGGTCCAGAAGGGCTTTAGCGGCCAGCTGGTTGCTGCAATAGGCCTTGTAGGCATTCAGTCCTGGCAACTGGGAAGGCAATAATGAGAGAACACTGCTCAACCGCAACTTCAAACTCAATGACCTTCTCAAATGAGTCAGGCAGTCTAAAATTGGATACTTCACAGTATTAAGTATGAAGCTAAGTAACGTTATGTAACTTCCACGTCACTCAGAGAAGGGAGAGGAAAAAAGGAAGAGAGGAACATCTTAGACATTCAGTTCCTCTGAAGTTCATAGCTGATATCAGTAACAGGAAAGAAGTACAACCTCAGGTCTGAAGACATTCAAAGATGTACAGGATTCACATGACAGTTTTCCCATTTTCAAAGAGAACCTTGTGAACTCTATTCACCTTATCACACACTATTTTTTTTCAAATGCAATGCAATGCAATACAGCTTTTAGACCCCTCTATCTGTTCTGTAACACTTTGTTTTTGTACACTTCGTTTCAAGTTCTCAGATTATAAAACTAGTAATCCTTACTCTATTCTATCACCCCTTACTCTAGTGCAGGGGTCCTCAAACTACGCCCTGGGGTCCACATACAGCCCTCCAAGGTTATTTACCCGGCCCTCACTCAGTCAAACTAAGTCTGAAGCGACTTGAAAGCACACAACAACAACAACAACAACAACCCTATCTCATCAGCCAAAAGCAGGCCCACAGTTTCCATTTAAATACTAATAAGTTCTTATTTGTTTTAATTGTTGTATTGCTTTAAAGTGTTTGTTTTTTTTGCACTACAAATAAGATGTGCAGTGTGCAAAGGAATTTATTCTTCTTTTTTTTCAGATTATAATCTGGCCCTCCAACAGTTTGAGGGACTATGGCCTGGCCCTCTGTTTAAAAAGTTTGAGGACCCCGCTCTAGTGTATCACCCTAGTGTATCACCCTATATTATAGTAATATAGATCAGTGACTGAAACACAGGCATTAGTGACACATGCCTCCCTCTAATATTAATTGAAATCACCAATAGAAGACCCAAAATCACAAGTTATGACAACTACAAGAAATATTTAGGCCAGAGTAGTTTAGTATGCAAATCAAACCTAGAGCAATGTTATTCTGTAATTTTTGAGTCATCAGATGAGATTTTATAGGAAACTGGAGGACAGACAGTTAGAAATAACTCACCCATTTCACAAGGATGGCTCCAATCTGTTCCACTGTCCCATCGGGTCTTGTTGCCTCTCCCAGCCTTGCCAAAAGGTCTGTAACATACACATAAAAGGGTATTGGCACCATTCCTAAGGCCTACATATCAAAGAGCAACCACACTGCATGCCGTTGCTGTTGCCACGTTAAAACCTAGCTTTCCAAAAAGCCATTCCACAGTGTTTTGAGTGGCTGCAAAGCATTTTTTGTGAGATTTCTTACGTGGTTGTTTTGTCTAGATGTGATAATGTTTTTACAAGGAACGGCACGATCACAGTTTGTTTTGATTTGCTTTGTAAATTGCTTTAAGTTCCTTGTGGACAGCAAGGAATAAAACGAAGACATGAGCGTGGGGAAAGGGGAAGCGCATACCTTCGTGCAAAGGGATATAGGAGTCCAAGTCCCCAAAGATGTGCGTCAGTTCTTCTTCGGACATGATGGACAGCTTCAACATGGGGTCATGGTAAGCCTGCCAACAAACAGGGGTGGGAATTAGCCAAAGGAGGTATGGTGAAACAGAAAAGAGGGTCAGACTATGTGCCCAGGTTCAGTGCCTAGGAAAGTCACTCAAAGACTCCTACATAGCTGCCAGCAAATGGAGAGGATTCATCTCAAGCCTGGCCCAACAGAACTGCCATTTGAGAGTCTTGAAGCAGGATGGGCAAAAGTACAGCCCAGTTGTTCCTCTTAAACCAAAATGGCACAGCCAATAGTATGGCATGTTGGGAATTGAAACTCAAAGATAGCTAAGGGCTCTAGTTTGCCCACCTCTATAGAAAACTGGCAAAAACTCCAAAGGATTTTGGGGTTGTCCTCAGGATCAATGCCCCTGAAAATGGCTAAAAAGCTGTTTTTATCCTAGTAAGTTGGGGCTACACTCTGCACACAAGCCAAATACTTGGTGTTCCACATTTAGCCTTCCAGCCTGAAGCAATTAAGTCAACAAATAAGCTGTTGCTCAGTGAATGCCTGCCTTCCCCATAAAAACCAACAAAGGCTGTGTGGCATTTCAACATGCGTAGCCTGTGAATCATCTCCCTGAAACACAGTGACATCAAAGGAGTAGCCAACACATCTACAACTGCAAGGAATATGTTGTAATGTATGGGATAACAGGCAGGGTTGACGCTTTCGTAGAATTTTGGTGGCACCGTAAGATTCTAGAAATGCCTTTCACCATCTGGTGGCCATTTTCAGGGTCTGTATTAATCTGTCATGCAATCAACAGAGAAGTAGAGAAAGACCCACCTTTCTGGCAAGCTTTAGGTCCTCGATCAAATCCTGCTCGCCCCTGGACATTTCGTATATCGCCTGTAGAAGGAAAAGATAAAGCACATGGTCAGGTCTCCATCTTAATGCTCTGGAATTCCAAACAAAGTCAAAGTTGACCCATTTCTAACTAGGCCCATTTCCACTGAAATGGAAGATAGGAACCAATTCAGCCCCACCAGTATCATCAAAGACAAGAGGCCAGTCCTTTTGGAGGCCCAGGACAAAGGAAGCCCAACGGTCAGGTTGCTACGCGCGCAACCCTCCACCTTGGTACACAAAAGGCAAAGACTTGAGTCACCCCTGCAAAAAACAAACTCCTTGTCATGCAGGGAGGTTCTCAAGCCTGCGCACCGAGCCAAACTAAATACTCTCTGCATGGACTTGTGCTCTCCTTCAACATGAAGAGCTGAACTCCCTTAAAGGGCTGAACTTTGGCCTTCTTCACATCATTTGCTTTGTTAAGTCACCAGCATCAAGGCAACTCTTTTGTCTGGGTCCTGTGTGAAAACAGATTGGCATTTGGGCCTGTACTGAGACCTTGGCACCAGAAGACCATTTTTTTCAGTTCAGTCAGTTCAGAGGTGCAGCGGAGCATAGTGAAATTGCTGTTGTGTCATCAACTTTTTTTTAACCTGCCCTACCCTCCAAAACTAAGGAAAGGCAATTCTTTAAAATGCCTCCATGACCCCTTGCCATACCACCCTTTGAACTCCAATACGGAAATTAAAAAGACCTGCTCAGAGTCGGTACTATTTACGTAATTTTTCTTTTCTCCAATTTCCCTGGTTCACTTTAGGCATCACACTAGAAGCTTTAAGGATTAGGCTAAGCAAGAAACTGAGAGGCTACAGGAAAGAGACATATGAGTGTGGCATTTCAAACACATCTGGGGGAAGGGGGGAGCCAACTTCTCAAAAACAGTATCCTCCTCCTCCTATGACCCCCCCCCCCCATTTCAGCATCATGAGTTAGAAATGTGGAAATGTTCTCCTCTCAAGTTAAAGCCAAACTGCTCAGAAATCCCAATTCAGCCCTGAACTCCAGCAATGCCCTCCTCTCTGTCTGCCAAGCCTACCTCTTGGCGTTTGATTTCTTTGGCGCTCAGTGTCTCTTTCATAGTGACATCCAGCGTCTCAGACCACAATGCGCTGTTTCTCCTTTTGGGAGGTGTTGGGGCAGCTGACCGGCTGCACGTCTTCTGAGCACTGACTGGCGATTTGCTGTCACCGCGAAGGGAGAATGACTGGAAGGGGGGGGAAAAGAATTCATTTGTGAGTATAAGAAGCTCTGTACTTTCGAAGATGGAAAAAATGGCACATTTCAGACTAAATGAGGTGGCGTGGACCTAAACACAGAGCATGGCATGCCATAGCCCTGGTGCATCAGCTGCTCCAGCCTCTACATCAGAGGTAAGCAGAAGTAAGTGATGTCCACTTCTTGTTACCATTTGGAGAGGTACTGGAGGGGCAAATGGAGGCAGTCTGGGGTTCTGGTGATATATTTTCATTTGTCTGGTGATATATTTTCACTTTCTAGTAGTTTGGGAGTAATAATTGTCCTGCCTTGGTGTGGAATTTGAGAGGACAGTAAGAGCAGTTTGGCAATAGAGAGGTGGAAGGTCATCCTTTACTGGACATCTTCCCAAAAATGGCTGTACAGCTACATGCTAGAGATGCTCAAGTTGAGATCCTGCATTGAGCAGGGCTTGGACTCAACACCCCATGACAATATATGATACTATGACTCTGAAAAGCCTAAAAGAATATCCTTAAAGTGTCATGTGTATTCTGTTAAGTATACAGCCTGCTGGAGTACAACAGACTTCTTTGTTTTGTTGTCTTAGGACTTGACATGGCAAAGAGGTGCCAGGCACCTGGGAGGCCACAGGAAAGCT
Organism: Anolis sagrei ordinatus; assembly: GCF_025583915.1. Taxonomy (NCBI): domain Eukaryota; kingdom Metazoa; phylum Chordata; class Lepidosauria; order Squamata; family Anolidae; genus Anolis; species Anolis sagrei. Next base: position 5,944,723 of record NW_026847549.1, on the reverse strand, counting down.
GAACTGCTGTAAGAGACTTCACTCTCCATATTTCCCATCATGCCTGCCTTGTAGGGTGGGATGCTGCTCATCCTCCTTGCGGTCTCTAAAACCCTGGGCTCCCTTCTCTACTGTAACAGTTTGCAAAGGTTAGGGTTAATCTCACAGAACTGGCTGCGCGTCTGATTTCAAAGACAAAAATAAATGTAATTCTACCTCTCCCAAACTTGGTGGCATTAACTAGCCATGCGAGCCGTGCTCTTTTGAAGGCTGCAAGGGCCTCTGCACCCAAAGCAAGCCCTGCCAGTATTTACACAGTTGGGGCAGACGGTGTCTCTTACACGACAGGCTTCCCTGATGTCACGTTCCTATTATGAACAGCCGGGTAATTTCAGACTTCAGCACATGCTCCAGTATGTCACCCGCAGACGGTAAGTGAGGGCCCAGGCGTCGCTCTGACGTCCATCCCCCACTGGACTCATGCTATTGGTGGGCTGGCGTTCCTTACGGAATTGCACTCAAGTCTGAAGCAGGGCTAATCGTTCCTCAACATCAGCAGAAGTACTCAATGAAGCGGAACTTGGCATTCAAGACCATCGCATCTCTAGTGTTCCAATTTGTGGGTATTAATTCAGCTAAGAAAATTCAGGTGAGTCCCAAAAGGACTCAGGGTAGGAGTTGTAGAAATAGAATGCTGCATGCAATCTCTGAATGTTCTGAGCAAATATTCCTGTGTTTTCCTCTTAGTCTCTTCACAATGCCTTGACATGAGAGAGAAACTATCCATGCTTTCAACCATCACATAGTTCCAGTATGTGACCAGGGCTCTGAATGTTGTACTGGAACCCTGGAGAACCAGGTTCAAATTTCTGTTCGGCCATGTCAATACACTGGCTTCCCATTGGTTAAGTCATATGGTCTCAGCCTCAGAGGAAAGCCATGGAAAACCCCTTCTGAACCAATCAGACCAAGAAAACCCCTTAGACAGGGTTGTCATAAGTCAGAGTCCACTTGAGGGCACATAACAACAGACGAAAGAGGACTAGTAACTTTTAAGGAGGGAAAGCCGCCTTTGCAATTTTGCACAAGCTCTTTGAGTCCTTTCTTCGACATGGGGATCATGGGTAGCATTTATGCTGCAGCACATTAAATGAGGCCACGTCTCCTCCTTTACCTGTATGGTCTGTCCAAATCGCCGCACTGCACCATTTCTCACAGGAGAAATCAGGTTTGCCAAGGAGGTGACCCGAGCCAGAGGCCGGACGCGCTTATTGCTAGGCTCCTGCAAAGAGATAAAGGAGAGAACAAGTTGTACTCATGGTTTACTCAAGACTTGGGGCCAAGACAGTGTCCAGACTGCCTTGCGGGGGGTGGAGGGAGGGAGCCGGTACAGATTACATCAAAGTACCCAAGCTCCGAACCACACAGGCTCCTTCAAGACAAATATTTTGTTCAAACATTACAGTTATAAGCCGGTTGCAAACAAGGGTCAGCAAGAAAGCAGGAGAGCAGAGTCCACTGTAGCCATGACAAACAAGGGCTGTTTTCAGGATACACGCTGCGCTGCCTGTTTCCCTAAGTTCATCAAGGGCGTTTTTTCCGCCCCCACCTTGCCTACTTATGCTGAACTCCATCCAAGTTTTGAGTGTCCTATACCACACAGTGGAGGGTTCCAGTTTTCCTAAACCCTTTTTTCACACACAAAACAAATAATGCAGAAAAGAAGTTTGAGCAGAAAATAGCTTTTCTTATACAGAAAGCAAGTGTTGCTCTTCTGCACAAAAAATATGCAATATTTATATAGAGCAAGTCTTGGGCTGAAAGAGTCTTTGAAAACTGCCCCCTCCAAAGACTTCCTCACAGTGGGAAGACAGCAAAGAATGCCATTTGTCGACTCCCTGAAGATGAAAAATTAGCATAATTGCAGAAATGTTGCTCCTGGCAAGGGACATGAAGGAGATGGAAGACACAGCCTTGCATTCCCTTCTCCTCCTGTGCCTTTCATCACCGCTGCAGTGTTTCCATGTACAAGTAAGGTAAGAGTGGAGCAGAAGAAACAAACATCATGACTACAAGGAAATATAGCTTGAGCACCGAGACCACAACAACATCCTGTCCCCCAGCAAACGATACAGGACTCCCCAGGAGAAGATGCAGTTGATGAATTCTAATGGGAAGGAGATACTCAAAAGCCTAAACTACAAAAATCCACAGGCTGCTTACAAATACCTTAAGACTGCATGGCCCAGGGCCATGTCACAGGAAAGGACTGACTTGCCAGAGATAAGAGCCTGAACTTGCACAACTTGCTCCCAGAGTTTGCAATACCAGGATTTCCCTTCAACTCCCTGAAGAATATTGCCTGCTTTCTCTTTGGTCCAAAATTCCCCCTTTTTTGAAGTTCTAGTTTCAATTTCAGGTTCCCTTCCCTTTTTAGACTGCAAGCACTTGAGTAAAGTTCTGACAAGCTAGTCACACAACTACATGCAGCTGGCAAAAGTTTTGGTCTTGCCAGCTTTGGTTCTGATCTAAAGAGAGTAGTTTACCATGAGCTTCACAACAAAGAGCCATCCTGCTGTGTGTAAACATGATCCACTGCATACCAGCAAATTGTCAAGAGAGAGAATTGAGAGACTTTGCCACCACTCCAGGGTATTATTATTATATTTCCTGCCTTTCCCTTAGTTTGGGACTCAAGGTGGCTTACAACAATTAGAAGAGATTTCTTGGCTGGAATCACTGGGTTGTTGTAGGTTTTTTGGGCTATATGGCCATGTTCTAGAAGCATTCTCTCCTGACGTTTTGCCTGCATCTATGGCAAGCATCCTCAGAGGTTGTCCTCACAACCTCTGAGGATGCTTGCCATAGATGCAGGTGAAACATCAGGAGAGAATGCTTCTAGACCATGGCCATATAGCCTGACAAACTAAGGCCCGGGGGCCGGATGAGGCCCTCCAAGGTCATTTACCCGGCCCTCGCTCAGGGTCAATCTAAGTCTGTAATGACTTGAAAGCACACAACAACAACAACAACAACAATCCTATCTCATCAGCCGAAAACAGGCCCACACTTCCCATTGAAATATTAATAAGTTTATATTTGTTAAAATTGTTCTTAATTTTAATTATTGTATTGTTTTTAAGTGTTTTTGCACTACAAATAAGATATGTGCAGTGTGCATAGGAATTCATTCTTTTTTTTCAAATTATAATCCGGCCCTCCAACAGTTTGAGCGACTGTGACCTGGTCCTCTGTTTAAAAAGATTGAGGACCCCTGTTCTAGAACATGGCCATAAAGCCCTAAAAGCCTACAACAACCCAGAAGAGATATAGTTAAAAACATCCCAGATAATCCAATGATGTGCAGAAAGGAAAATAGGATAGCAGAAGTCTCAAAGGTGGAACTGATTTCCCTCAGTGTCTCTCAAGTGAACGAGAACATCACATTGAGATGAGGAGTGCCTGGGCTTTAATTATGCTTAATAAAAAGGGACATTGTAGGTTTTAAGTGGGCTTGAAGCAACAATGAAAGGGAACTGGGAGGGTCCAAAAAAGGGAAAAGACCACACTGACTGCACTGCCCTGTCCAGGAGGTCGATTCAGAAATAGCTCACGGCCCCCAAGCGCAACAATGCTGAGCCGTCCCATTGAGATACCAAGGAGCACTCAGAAATGATGTCATGCATTCCTCGCAAGGGGAGGGGAGGAGGCGACGGCCGAGATGGACGGGTGGATGAAGTAACCAAAGAAAAGAATAGAAAAAAAGGCACTGCAGCCACGGAGCAAAGTCACATCTGGACTGACTTGCAGTTTCCTATTGCACCCAGACTTGAGGGGATGCCCAAAGTTAGCTCATTTAAAAACTCTTCTAAATCAATTCTGCTCCATTACAACTTGCTTAATCATTTTCCCTAGCTTTATCTGTACCTAACACAGTGCTTTAGTCAAAATAAAGTAACTCAGAGCAGGCAATAAGAAGTAGTACTAGGAGGAGTAGGTTGATGTAATTATTTAAGTGTGTAACCTCCTGCCACATTACCAAAATTCAAGAGATAATCTTTCCTATGTAATCTCTCTTCCCAGAAACACTATATAAAGGCCATTATATACATTTAATAGAATACCAAGCCTGCAAACTTTGTGTTTTGTTTGTTTGTTTTTAATACAATACAACTGCTTTGGTTTGCTCCTGACACGACAAATAAATAAATTATGTCATCTTAAAGATATAGAAGAGAAGTTGAGAGATGGAACCACCAATGAATAAATACCCTTAGTATACCCTTAATTTCAGAGAAAAGAAGCTTGGGCCGTTTAGTTTAAGTTTCATCCTTGGCACTGTGTTGCTTTGGAGGAACAAAAGCCATCCTCCCAACCCTCCAAATCTGTAACATGGGCACAAAGAGGCCTTATATTGCTTTTTTCCTTTAAGAGGCTGGGTAGCTCTGCAAAAGAAATGTCTACATTTTCAAAAGCAATGGACAACAGGTGTACAAACTGTTTTATTCCTGACAGCTTATCCTGGAATTATTATTCTTACTTAACCCCTTGACCTGTGTTTTAGACTTGCAAGAGATAGAAAGGCACAGTATATTAGGGGCTTCTTTGGTTAAGAAATTATGATATCTGAAAATGTTACAAGACACAACAAAAAGGAAAATTAGGACTTGAAAGATGGCTTGCATATTCTTGGCTACTAAGAGCCAGGGGAAGGAGAAAGCGAGCACATTGTTCTGCACTAAACTCTGTGATAAAACTGAAGAGAGGAAGAAGATACTAAGCAGCTGGCATTCTTCAGAAACCAATGTGGCAGCTTGATTTCTCAGACATGGATCAAGATCGGTAATGACACATAAGTGCCTGTGTGCCATCAATGTGTAACTCATTGTGTAGGTATGCATATGCTCTAGGTTGGTAAAAAATAAAAACAGCAACCTTTTTCCATTTAGCCAACACAAATAGTCATATGTTTTAATTCAACAAAGAGGCCCACACCAAAGTATGTAAAAATAAATAAAATTGAGCAAAAGATTTTCTTTCTTTGAGGGCAATACCATTTCCCAGTCCTGGGGGGGAAAGGAAGGATAAGTCAGTGCCTTCTAAATCCTGTCTGTTGTGGACCCATTTCCAGCCCACATGGACACTTCACCCTGAAGCAAACAGGAATCAAATCACATACACTTCCATGTTATCATTCTCAGAATAAAGAAACTCTGCAGGTACATCCAAAATGTGTTTTTCATTGCAAGACATTCAATGAGAAGATGGAACACAAAGTTTGAATTCTGGAGGACCAATGGGAGCATGATTTCATTTGAACTAGTTTTCAGGTTGTGTGTTTGAGAGGAAGACTGTGATGTCCTCTCTGAAATTACTTGTCTCTTCTCAAGTAGAAAATATGTTTCACATTTCAGTAAGAAGCAATGGAAGCCAAACATCTCAACATGTTTTTGCAGAGACTTCTTTGGCTTCAGAGAACAAATCAGCTGTGTTTGAATGAAGGCTTTGAACCACACCTGAAAGACTGTGTCAAGGCAGGTAAGCACAAAGACTGGGGATATCTGGGGAAATAGGTTCAAGAGTAATATATAAAATTGAATGAGAGTAAAGGACCACACAGACACAGATCTTTCTACCAGGCAGCTGAGGCAACAAGCTGGCATTTGACAGCCACATTAGGAAACTTGCTTCAAAGGAGACCACAGCTTGATTCCAACTATGGCTAGAGTCAGGACTATAAAGTTCCTTGAACCCACAGTGAAGCGTCTCTCCACCCTTTGTATGATTATTTTGTGCCACCACTGTACCACAATCACAAGTCCAATCCCCAATGATTATCGAGGAATGTGAAGGAGGAAATTGCTTACAATCTAAGCCCAGAGAAACTACCAGCTTTCCCTGAGGTCCACAAGTACAAACACAAGAACAAGCCATTGGATATCAACACCACCAAATGGAAAGTGAACTTGACTTTAAGAAGACTATTTTCCTTACCACAAAAAGGTGCTCTGACTTTTTTCAGGGTGCTTTTTGCTAAAGGAAGATGCTGATCACATCATTTGGGCACCTTTCCAAAGTTCAACAGCCCAAGACACCACACTACTATTCAGAAAGCTATCACAATATCCCAAATTGAGGAAGCATTACAAAGGGCGGAGAAGATTAGTCCTGCTGAATACCCTTAAAGGTTAGGTTCAAGACCCAAGGCTGGCAAGGGCTCAAAACATTGAATTAACTGAGTCCATGATTAACATAACACAAAAGGCTCTCCTGGTTCTAACTTAAGGATTAGCATCCTATTCGCATAATTAACATCCAAGCGGACCCATAGGAAAAAAGAGAGCTTACCAAGAACTATCTTGCTGTTTGCTTTCAGCTGGTTCATTCCACCTCCTCGACTTCTTTAAAGCCCTTGTGTGTACTAGGACAGAGAATTTAAAGTTCCACTTTATTAAAGCAGAACTACTGAATCATAAAGAATCCGACAACGCTTCCGGACAGGATGTCATATGTCGCGGGAGGCCGCCACTCCTGGGAAATCTGACTTTTTAATTCTTGTGGCACCCGCCACTCAAGCAGAAGAAAACTCTGAGCTGCTGCATTTTCACAGAAATTAAAGTACTTTCAACATGACGTCACGACACCATACATTATCTTGTGGGAATGACACAAACAACGCTCCGCAACAGAAGGAACGCCATTAACATAAAGCTCCCAATTCTGTAAAACTGCATCCTTCAGTCACGCACATGAGTCAGCCTGCTTGTGGTGAGCGGAACAGCTGGTGTGCAACCACTTAATGCATTTAATATACAGTGATATTTATAATAACAGTGTTGAGTAGGTTGTTGCAGGGTTTTTTCGGGCTATATGGCCATGTTCTAGAGGCATTCTCTCCTGACGTTTCGCCTGCATCTATGGCAAGCATCCTCAGAGGTAGTGAGATGCTTGCCATAGATGCAGGCGAAACGTCAGGAGAGAATGCCTCTAGAACATGGCCATATAGCCCAAAAAAACCTACAACAACCCAGTGATCCCGGCCATGAAAGCCTTCGACAATAGTGTTGAGTAGGGACTGGGAAACCAAAGCTTCTATACAACAGGTTTACAAATGGGGAAAGTGGAGGAAAGAATATTGAAAAATCACCAGTCATATTAAACCTTGTGTAAGATTAATACCAAGGTTCAGTCATTTCCAATTTCTCAGATTAGAGGAAATACGTAGGGAAAGGCTATTTTCTCCATTACGAGGAGTGCAAAATGGTAAACAGTGTCATACCTTCACACTACAAACACTCCTTGGTTCCTCCCAGCCATTTCTACCAACCAACTCCCACTTATTTTTATTTTGTGGATAATTAAAAAAGATCAAAGTCGAGACAGAGAAAACTACCCAGCGGGAGGGTGCGGCAGGAGAGAAAACCCTCACCCAGCGCTTCCTTCCTTTCGCAGGAAGGGCCGGAGACAGGACCTTGGCCCCGTATCAAACAGAGGAGACCTGTGTCAGTCTTTCCTGAGTGGGAGAAGCCCTTTGCCTTGAAAGGGACAACAAAACTAGTATTAATCCAGTCTGGCACTACTTTGAACTGCAATGCTTTGTAGTCTGACAAGGTCATGAGCCTTCTTTGCACAAGAGGACTACATCTCCAACTATAGCCCTTATTTTTTCTCACCTCTCTATCTCCACCAAACACAAAAGGCTACATCTCCAACTATAGGCCTTTATAATTTTTTTCTCACCTCTCTATCTTCACCAAACACAATGGATCTTCTCAGGTTCAATACAATTGCTTCCCAGGGATCAAAACCAAAGTGGGGAAGGAGTCCTTGAAGCCTAATTCATTTCTTCCAGGTGTGCTGCAGATCACTTCATCTGAGGCATGATTTATCTCAGCCAATTGCTTTCATTCCACAGTGTAGACCAGGCATGGGCCAACTTCGGCCCTCCGGGTGTTTTGGACTTCAACTCCCACAATTCCTGACAGCCGGAATTATGGGAGTTGAAGTCCAAACAACCGGAGGGACGAAGCTGTCCCACGCCTGCTGTAGACGCACCCAAAGAAGTAAACAAAAAAGCTTGCATCGCCTTTGCTCTACTCCCTTTCCCTCCAACGCCTCTGAGTCCCAGTCTCTCTCAAACCAACCAAGACCAAAATCTCCCTTTACCTTTGGCTACAATCACATTTAAAATCGAACCTTCCAAAGCAAAGTGGGAAAGGGTCTCCAGCTGCACTGAGGCCCACTTCACCATAACCCTCTTTGAAGTGCACCTTGAAATGATTTAATAATATTTTTATGCTCCAGGCTGCAAAGGAGTATATATATAATACACACACATTAATATATGAATATATATTTGTGCTCCATGGCACAAAAGTTTTAATGAAGAATTTTAAACGGGTGTTTTATGTTCAATCTTCATTTTTTGCATTTTAATATATGCATTTTGTGTGTTTTAAAGAAGGTTTTCGGATGAATGTTTCATCAATGTTGTAGCCCACCTCCAGCCACCAGGAGAGGCGGGAAATATGTATAAATGAACAAAATTTGGTAACCAGTTTGAAAAAGTCTAAAACCAGGACAGTAAATAATGAGCGTATCAAGAAAATTGACATGGATTATGGGCCCAGCACGCTTTCGCTGCCCAACTCTGCTGTAAATAAGGTCCGGATTCGAATCTTTTTGCTATTTAGAAACAGAGCACCAACTAAAAAAACAGGGGAATTCCAGGAATCAGGGCCAGCTAATCATCTCCCAACAAAGGATTCCCCCAGGCAGGAAGCAACCAGGCATTGAAATTGCAAAGCCATTCAATGCTAATCAATGTGGCCAATTGCAACATTTACGCTTGCATCATTCAAATAGTTCTTTCTCCCACCCTGGACATTCCACAGATATGCATAGTTTCAACAGACCTCACAACCTCTGAGGATGCCTGCCGTAGGTGTGGGTGAAATGTCAGGAGAGAATTCTTCTGGAACATGGCCATACAACCCGGAAAACTCACAGCAACCCTATAGATAACATGCTTCAACAACACAATAGATAAATACACACATGCGTACAGACACGTAAATCTTTTGTGCCATAGAGCACAAATATATATCCATATATAATAATTGCATTGGTGAAACGTCAGAAGAGAATGCTACTGGAACATGGACAGCACAGAAAACTCACAGAAATCCAGTGAATCTAGCCACGAAAGCCTTCGACAACACAATACAGACACACACACACACACAAGTAAGTCTTTTATGCCATGGAGCACAAATATATATTCATATATATCAATGCACTCGTGAAACATCAGGAGAGAATGTTTCTGGAACATGGCCAGACAGCCTGGAAAACCGACAGAAACCCAGTGATTCTGGTCATGAAAGCCTTCAACAACACAATATATCAATACACATACACACACATAAATCTTTGCACAAATATATATTCATATATATCAATGCATTGGCAAAACGTCAGGAGAGAATGCTTCTGAAAGATGGCCATACAGCCCAGAAAACTCAGAGAAACCCAGTGATTCCAGCTATGAAAGCCTTCGACAACAAAATATATAAAGATGTAAATCTTTGCACAAATATATACTCATATATATGAATGCATTGGTGAAACGTCAGGAGAGAATGCTACTGGTACATGGCCGTAAGGTCCAAAAAAACTCACAGAAACCCAGTGATTCCAGCCATGAAAGCCTTCGACAACAATATAAGTAAATATGTAAATCTTTGCACAAATATATACTCATATATATTAATGCATTGGTGAAATATCAGGAGAGAATGCTACTAGAACATGGCCAGACAGCCCGGAAAACTCACAGCACACTTAATGATATTGTGCCTCAAAACTGCTGTTAGCCACCTTGAGCCCCTCATTTTGGGAGAAAAATGGGACAAAATATAAAATTGGATGAAATAATAATAAGTAAGATATTGTATGAATGCAAAATGCACTCTTGCTTGGCACAAGGCCACTGTGGTCTGCCTGCACCCCTGCGCCCCTCTCCTGGGCAGGTGATGCTCACCTCTTGCTCGCGAAAGGACTGGTTCTGGGCGTCAATCACCCGGATGGTCCTCTTGATGGGCAGCAGCCCCCCGGCGTCGTCGTGGGCCACCATGGCCCTTGGCTACTGCTTCTCCTCTTGCCCAGAGAGGGTCTCCTTTAATCCATCAGTCCCGGGCGCCTGCCTCCCTCCCTCTCCCTTCCCTCTCGCTTTCTCCAGGTGACTCGCCTTCGACTCTGGAGCTGGAGAGCCGGCGTGGCTCAGCCCAAGACCAAGGGGGCGGGGCAACAGTTAGAGGCGGGGCTAAGTCTGCCAGGAGCGCGACTGCCATTGGCTGGTGAGCGGCACGGACACGCCCCCGTCTCAGGTTCCACGTGGCGGCTCAGAGAGAGGCTTGCTTCCGGGAAGGGATTGCAGCCCACTGGCGGCTGAAATTGGGGATGCTTCTGCAATGCAGAACTGGTGTTTTTTTGACTGGATGTCCTTTGAAGTCCCTTCCAACTCTAGTGGAATAGGGATCGCCTTGGAGTCTCTTTCTCTAGAGGTTTTTAAGCAGAAGCCGGATGGCCACCTGTTTGGAGGGATTGGATTGTGCCTTCCTGCCTGGCAGAAGGGGGTTGGGCAAGGTGGCCTTCGGGTCTCTACCTATTATAGAATCATAGTTGGAAGAGACCTCATGGGCCATCCAGTCCAACCCCCTGCCAAGAAGCAGAAAAATTGCATTCAAAGCACCCCTGACAGATGTCCATCTAGCCTCTCTTTAAAACCAGTGGTTCTCAACCTTCCTAATGCCGTGACCCCTGAATACAGTCCCTCATGTTGTGGTGACCCCCAACCATAACATTGTTTTTGTTGCTACTTCATAACAGTCATTTTACTACTGTTATAAATCATAATGTAAATATCAGATATGCAAGATGTATTTTCATTCACTGGACCAAATTTGGCACAAATACCCAATATGCCCAAATTTGAATACTAGTGGATTTTGGGGAAAATAGAGCTTGACTTTTGGGAGTTGTAGTTGCTGGGATTTATAGTTTACCTACAATCAAAGAGCATTCTGAACTCCACCAACAATGGAATTGAACCAAACTTGGCACAGAACTCCCATGACCAACAGAAAATACTGGAAGGGTTTGCTGGGCATTGACCTTGAGTTTTGGAGTTGTAGTTCACCTACATTCAGAAAGCACTGTGGACTCAAACAATGATGGATCTGGACCAAACTCTACACGGATACTCAATATGCCCAAATGTGAACACTGGTGGAGTTTAGGGAATATAGACCTTGACATTTGGGAGTTGTAGTTGTTGGGATTTATAGTTTACCTACAACCAGAGTATTCTGTTCTCCACCAAGGATAGAATTGGGCCAAACTTCCCACACAGAACCTCAATGAACAACAGAAAATACTATGTTTTCTGATGGTCTTTGGCGACCCCTCTGTCACTCCCTCGTGACCCCCAGAGGGGTCCCGACCCCCAGGTTGAGAAACACTGTATTATAGAATCATAGTTGGAAGAGACCTCATGGGCCATCCAGTCCAACCCCCTGGCCAAGAAGCAGAAAAATTGCATTCAAAGCACCCCGACAGATGGCCATCTAGCCTCTCTTTAAAACCTTCCAAAGAAGGAGCCTCAATAATAATAATAATAATAATAATAATAATAATAATAATAATAATAAACATTCACACTTGATTAAAACAGACAAGAGTTCTTCTTTCCACCCTGGAGGAAGAAAGGGTGCCTCCAGGCAACAAAGGCCAGGCTCCCTCTATGCAGAGTCACTCATTGATTGACTTTGCAAACTTCATGGCTACTCAGTTCTAATTCAAGCTTGCTAACTGCAACATTCACACTTGCTTCAAATAGACAAGGGTTCTTCTTCCCACCCTGGACATCATTCCATAGATGGTGCCACCAGGCAACAAATGCCAGGCTCTCTCTATGCAGAGACCCTCACTGATTGACTTTGCAAACTCCATGGCTACTCAATGCCAATTCAAACTTGCTAATTGCAACGTTCACACTTGCTTCAAACAAACAAGTGTTCTTTCTCCCACCCCTGAACATTATTCTACAGATATATTGTCTCATTTCCAACAGACCTCTGAATAAACCTCTGAGGATGCTTGCCACAGATGCAGGTGAAACACCAGGAGAGAATGCTACTGGAACATGGCCATACAGACCAAAAAATGTACAGCAACCCATTATTATGTTTATTTATACCCTGCTTTTTCACTCCACAAGAAGACTCGAAGTAGCTTACATTAAAAACATTTCAGTACAATTTAAAATCTACAAATATATAAACCTTAAAACAGAATGAAATATCATTGGTATTAAACCATTCAGTTAAAATCAATAAATACATAATTCAAACTAAAAAACCACAGCAGCTCTAGGATTCAGTGACATGGTTGCATGGGAGCAAGCTCCTCAAAAGGCAAGGGCAACTTCCGAGTAAACATATTCCTGTGTACATTTCCTCAGGATTAAGCCCCAGCAAGGCCGATGGGACATGGTTTGCAGCAATCACAGTACGGTTTACCCCTGAGTAAATATGCTTAGTTAGGCTCAGGGCAAAGACACAAACAACCCTTGGTCAATAAGATACTGCAAGAGAGTAAACAAGCTCTGTGGCCCAGGGGACTTTAACGTAAAGCCCACTTTCTTAATACAGCAAGAGATGCCTGCAGACATGTGCTGTTTTGATGCCATAAGGTACATCATTTATATTATATTTATATCCAGCTCCCCATAATGTACATTGTTTATATTATATTTATATTCAGCTCCCCATAATGTACACTATTTATATTATATTTATATTCAACTCCCCATAATGTACATTGTTTATATATTTATATTCAGCTCCATCATGTACATCGTTTATATTTAGCTCCTATCAAAGTGCTCCTTTCAAACTCCATTTGCTTCCTGAAGCATTACAACCCCCTATTTAAAACACAGTAGGAGATTTGATGGATCTGCTTCATTTACCAAACTTGCAGTTATTGCTAGAAGACAACCACCTGGGTTGTTGTAAGTTTTTTGGGCTGTATGGCCATGTTCCAGAAGCATTCCCATCTCTTCGCCTGCATCTATGGCAGCATCCTCAGAGGTTGTGAGGTCAGACTTCAAAACCTCTGATGTTTGCTATAGATGCAGGTGAAACGTCAGGAGAGAATGCTTCTGGAACATGGCCATACAGCCCCAAAAAAAACTTACAACAACCTAGTGATTCCGGTCATGAAAGCCTTCGACAATACATTAGATAACCATCTTTCTGTCACTAGAACGCCTTTCAATGAAGTTCAGACACAAAACTTTAGGGACAGTTTTTAAGTTTTCACCCCAGATTTAGTACATCTGGTGGTAACTCATATTGAACTGTCACAGAGAGAACCTGTCAGAGGATTGGGCTGAAAAGTAATTAATAATAATAATAATAACAACAACAACACTTTATTTGTACCCCGCTACGATGGAAGCAGAGAGAGGTGACCTTGCTGCCATCAACAAAATTCAAACTTAAAAACTTAATATGGACATGCCACTAGTTTTACCTACCCGCGCCCCTGCCCAAACCCTACTTTAAGGAATTAATCAATTTTTAATCTTTTAATTTTTTTAATCTTGTAGTTGCACAATAATTTAGGAGTGGGTTGACAGGCCAGTAGGCCGGGATGCCTTGTATTCATATATGGTTTTACTGTATGTATGGGCAAGTGTGTATGTTTTGCATGTTTTGATATGGTCAAAATTGACTAATCAATAAAGAATTGTTGTTATTTGTACCCCGCTACCATCTCCCCAAGGGACTCGGTGCGGCTTACATGAGGCCGAGCCCGAACACAACAATACAAGCAATAATCACAACAATACAAGCAATTAAAATAAAAACATAAACAATAAACATATAACATTATCAATAAGACAACATACAATTAAAACTGTGGGAAGGCTAAATGTGAAATTAAAATTGGAAATAGTGCTGAAACATGGACGAAAAGGTGATTAAGACACCAGGGAGGATATATAGCTGCTACCAGAATCCTTGCCACGCACTGAACACTGAGAGATTTATTGCCACTCGCACCTGACCTCTTTCTGGTTTTTCAGGTAGAAAAAGGGGACATTACAAAAAGTCCTCCTCTGCCCTACCGTTCTACTCAAAAGGCAGATCTCTCCCCCATTTGCACCTGGAAACCCTCAACCATATCACTTAAGACAGCAGACACAGTCTTGAATTTAAAGCAACAAGATATTGACTTCAAATCGAGGGTAAAAATATTACTGTGTGATCTTGGGCAATTAGCCCTATTTTACTTATATAGATCACTAGCATTGCCCAGGTTTGCATGTTCTTTGAGGCTTTTTTTCCTTTTTCCATTTCCTTCATTCACCTTCTCCCTATCTTTTTTTTCCTTCTCCTGCTTTCCTTCACACCCCTCCCTTCATCCCTTCTTTCTTCCCTCCTTCATACCTTTTCTCCTTTTCCTTCCTTCCCTCCTTTTTCTTCCTCCCCCCTCCCTCCTTCCGTTCTTCCTCTCATACACACCTCACCTAGCAGCAGCCAATCCACTCCCTTTCTTTCCCTGTCAAATCTCCTTCACTCCTTTGCTTTCCTGCTTCTTGGCAACAGGTTGGACTGGATGTCCCATGAGGCCTCTTCCAACTCTATGATTCTGCTCTTTGTCCATTTTAAACCTCTCAATCACTTTAAATTGGATAATGAAGGCTAGGTGTACCAAGCTTGGTCCAGCTCCATCAAGCCATGGAAGAGACTTTGAAGTACCAACCAACATACATGCATAAGTTGACTTTTACATATATGGATAGAACAGTGGTTCTCAACCTGTGGGTCCCCAGGTGTTTTGGCCTACAACTCCCAGAAATCCCAGCCAGTTTACCAACTGAAGGTCAAAACATCTGGGGACCCACAGGTTGAGAACCACTGGGATAGAAGATGAGATAATAACATGAGAGAAATAACTATTTCTTGTATGCCATTATTGCTATTGCAATTTTCTTGAAGGATGGCTGTGATATAAATGTGATGGACGATCTTAAACTCCCCCTCGGAGTTTAAAAACGTCTGGAGAAGCCCTGCTCTCGATCCCACCTGCTTTGCAAGCGCAACTAGTGAGGACGAAGAGTCAGGGCCTTCTCAGTGGTGGCCCCTCGGCTATGGAACTCCCTCCCCAGCAATGATAGATCAGCCCCCTCCCTCTTGACCTTCAGAAAGAGAGTGAAGACATGGCTCTGGGATCGAGCCTTCAGAGAAGAACCACAGTGCAATAATCGGAATTATGTGCAATGATTATCAGAATGACCTGGGCTATGATTGCAGATTGCATAGTAATGATAGTAATGTTTTATAATGTTTTTAATGTACTTAATGTTGGTTTTTTAACTTTAATTTAACTGTATTTTAATTGCATACTGTGGTTAAGGCATTGCATTATTGCCTATCTGTAAGCCCCCTTGAGTCCTCTTCGGGGTAGAGAAAGGCAGATATAAATATCGTAAATAAATGAGTAAATGGACAAAACAAGGGGTCAGCCTATGTGTAAGAAAGAGGAGGCCCACTCTTTCCTAGACCGTAAGTAATCAGTAGAGAATATTGTGTTGTTGGGCTTGGCCTCATGTAAGCTGCTCCGAGTCCCTTGGGGAGATGGTAGCGGCGTATAAATAAAGTTATTATTATTATTATTATTATTATTATTATTATTATTATTATTATTATTATTATATCAAACTGAACCATTACACTATGTAACAAAATGAGAAAAATGTTTCTGTTCCTGTTTTGAAAGTGTTATTTCCTGTTTTATTGTGAAGTTCTTACTTTCAAAATAGTTGTTCTACTCATAAACTTTTATTTTTGTGGCTGCCACAAACTAGGTTGAATTGGTTGAGACTCTTGAGTTATTCATTGGAAAACTATAGCAAAATGTGCTGAAGGATGTCCCGCAAATAAATGTTTTGGCAGTTCAGTAAATGTTTTCAATGTTTTTATGACAGAACCGATTAGGAAATGACATGTATAAACCAGAAACAAAAAATCGTGTTACATAGTGTTATTGCCCCAAACTGGATGCAAAAGTACCACTGGGTCTCCAGGTTACTACAGACTGACAGAGATCCCATTCATTCACAGTCTTTTCTCAGACAAGGTATACTTGGGAGATGGTTTGTCATTGCCCTTGCCTGAAATACACAGCACCTGGGATTATTTGGTGGTTTTCCCTCTGCGTATTAACTAGGCTTAACTCTGCTTATCTTTCAAAATCTGGCAAGATTCTGTGCTTTCAGAGTATTCAGGGCCTGCCCCCAAATAAGTGTGCACACAATTGCCTTCTGTTGAAATAAGCTTTCCACATAGAATCCTCTTGCTTTGGCTTACAACTATCATATCCACATTTGGAACATACCTCATGAGAACGGCTCTCTAAAAGCCTCAACAGAACTTGTCAGACAGGTAGGTAGGAGCATTCAGGGTCATGATATTCAGCCTCAATTCAACTGTGCAGCCCACTCCTACTGGGAACAACACCCAGTAAGTTCTCATAAGACTTAATCCACATAGAACAGCCTTAACTATGTGTGTTCATGTGTTATAAGACATAGCGGTCCCCTGCCACGCGTTGCTGTGGCTCAGTCTGGTGATATGGAAAATAAAGTAATTAGAAAGTGCTGGTTTCTAATATATGTAATGTCTTTATGCTTGTGGGTAAACAGTATTTCTTGGTGTTTCTTTGACAATGTTGACATAGAGATTTTCTGGTTTGCCTACTCTGGAACATGCAACATATAATTGTCCATCTTTAGGAGTCCCTTTCAAATCTATAATAATTTATCTGTGTGTGTGTGTGTGTGTGTCATATATATCTATCTATATCTATGGCTGGATGGCTCTCTGTCAGGAGGGCTTTGATTATGTTTCCTTGCCCTGGTGAAGGGGGTTGGACTGGATGGCCTTAAGTATTTTCTGTTGGTCATGGGGGTTTTGTGTGGGAAGTTTGCCCCAGTTCTGTCATTCATGGGGTTCATTCAGAATAGTCTTTAATTGTAGGTGAACTATAAATCCCAGTAACTACAACTCCCAAATGCCAAGGTCTATTTCCCCCAAATTCCATCTGTGTTCATATTTGGCATATGGAATATTCATGCCAAGTTTGGTCCAGATCTATCATTGTTTGAGTCCACAGTGCTCTCTGGATGTAGGTGAACTACAACTCCAAACTCAAGGTCAATGCCCACCAAACCCTTCTAGTGTTTTCTGTTGGTCATGGGAGCCTGTGTGCCAAGTTTGGTTCAATTCCATCGTTGGTGGAGTTCAGAATGCTCTTTGATTATAGGTGAACTATAAATCCCAGCAACTACAACTCCCAAATGACAAAATCATAATTTTTGAGTGATGGTCACTCCTTGTGTTGTGAGATGTTTTGTTGCCAAATTTGGTATGATTTCGTTCATTGGTTCTTTTGTTTTTAAGGTACTCATTATGCACAGAGCATTTTTATATATATAGATGGCTGTTGGCTGCCAGGAGCAATGGCTGTTGAACTAGGTAACTGTGAATTAGTTTAGTTTTAAAACCAACTTCCTTTGGAATAATCCCATTCAAAGTTTGAGATCCTCAAAGCCCAATGGTAATGAAAAAATGAGGGAAACCAAGCTAATTTATTATATTTTCTCTTCCAGCATAGCTGTATCTGCTACATGGTTTTTTAAAGGCATTAACAACCTTGGAGCCCCATAATTAATATATCCTGTAGTCCATTTACTTTGTTCTAAAATAAAATGCTTAGGCAGCCAGCCAAGCTGGATATGTTAATGTCTATTTTATGCTTCCCTATAAATAACTATGGCTGCTCTAGGAGTTTCAGAAAGCTCAAAATTCTCTGGATGTTGTACAAGGAAGGAAAACATTACAGCAATTCAAGGGGCCAGGCAAGTCTAGCCTACATTGGATGTACCTTTCAGTATTGTTGTTCTGATCCCCACTTTTCAGGTGTGGGGGCACTTTAATCTAGATTGACTTTGAACATTAGGAAGAACTTCCTGACTATGAAAGAGAGCTGTTCAGCAGTGGAACTCTCTGCCCTGGAGTATGGTGGAGGCTCCTTCTTTGAAGGCTGGATGGCCATCTGTCGGGGATGCTTTGAATGCGATTTTCCTGCTTCTTGGCAGAATGGGGTTGGACTGGATGGCCCATGAGGTCTCTTCCAACTCAAGGATTCTATGATTCTATGACCCTTTAGACATGACCATCTAAAATTTCACATTTAATATTTGCAATCTCGGGAAGCCCTGGACTGGGATCCCGAGAAAACAACTATGGAGAATGCTGAGCAAATGAGATCATGCAAGGATCAAAAACCCTGAAAGAGAATCCTACGAAGCATTCCTTACAGGGTGCATCTACACTGTAAAATGAATGCAGTTTGACCACACTTTAGCAGCCATGGTTCAATGCTATGGGATCCTGGGAATTATTGTTTGGTGGCTCTTTGTCAGAGAAGACCATGGAAAATGACAATTCCAATGATCAAATAACACTGAGGCATAGCAATTAAACTGTATTCATTCATTCTAGAGCAATGGTTCCCAACCCGTGGTCCACAAGATTGAAAATATGGTCTGCGGCCTCACCATTATTGCCTCAAAACCACATGGCAATGAGAGTGACTGGTCTTGTTGAACCCTCTTATAGTGCCAAGGCATCGGGGATGTTGGGAGGGGAGAGGCTGACTACCCCCACAAAAGATTACTACTACCACATCAGCTCTAGATTATTAAAATATGGTTTTCTGTGGGTGAGCAGATGGCAACTACTAGACGGCATATGTCCAGTATCAGAAACTAGAGCTGATGTGGTCTATCCAATGCAATTTTCTGAAATAGCACCCCAATAACCAAATCGAATCTAAAGTTGACCAAAAACAGATTCGTAACCCTTTTGGTACTTATCCTTGAATATGGCCCTGCCCAGTGAAATCTTTTGTTTTTAATTGTTTGCTTTTATACTGTTGTTGTGTTGCTTATTATATTGATTTTTGCATTTTATGCATTTTATTTTCAGGTATTGTTATGTTTTTGTTTTATAATGTATGTACTATATTGATGGGCGTGGCCTCATGTAAGCCGCTCCGAGTCCCCCTGGGGGAGATGGAGCAAGGTATAAATAAAGTTTTATTATTATTTATTATTAATGTTGGAGAGTGGTCCCTAGTCAAAGTGATACCTGTTCAAGTGGCCATGGTCAAAAAAAGGTTGAGAATCACTGTTCTAGATGCACCCACAGATAGCAGGCTGCTGCTTTAATGCTTCAGAAGTGGTAAATGGCTCATCCATGGTTGGCAAAACCAGCAATATTGTAGATAGCTGGTTTGCTATGGCAAGCAGGTGAACATCAGAGGGAAAACAGGGTGCTTCCATTTGTATGGAGCACTTCCTTGTGCTATCAAGCTGAGCATCGAAGTGACTGAGAGCTATTCTGTAAGTCAAACACAACTGCATGGATGCTGCTTTTGCTCCCTCCAGGTAAAGCAAACATTTGTAGTAGAAGAGACAAGTTATACATCCCTGGCCAGCAATCAAACAAAGTTGGCTCCCACATGTATTATTATACCAGTCGTCTTGCATCCACACAAGCTTTGCTATGACATTTCATCTGTTTTCATGGTATCGTGTCTCCCCAATATAATGCATTCCATTCCTCCTGACGTTCTTTGGAAGTAACCTATCCTATATTTAGCCATTTTTAAAGGCAGTGGGGCCAAGAAGAGCTTCTAATGAAACAGAGAGGGGCAGGAAGGGAAAGCACCCCCAGGATTCAAGGAAGCTCCTCCTTAATGGCACTTCTCAGGCCTTGTCTGCCCTCAAAAGCAATGAGAAAAACACAGTCGGAGCTCTCCCAAGTTGCAAGCAAACCGACATTAAAGCTTAATTAAAAGAGGAATGAGTGGGGGCCTGGGCTGGAGCCAAAACAAGGAGCTCCCGAGTAAAGAAACATCAGCCTCCTTTGCTTCTCAGGAATTTGCTACACAGGAGCTTGATTGGACTTTGGCAGCCCACAAGACGGGCGAGAGGGGCTTATGTGCCACTGAATATAGCTGGGAAGAGGCTGATGCTCAAGCAGAACCACATGCCTTGCATTTGGAAGGTCTGGGTTCAGTGCCTGGTATCAGTAGCCTAGACCAGATCAGGTAACATGGAACAGAGAAGAATTCTGTCTTGGCCCTTGGAAAGCTATTGCTAGACCAAGTCGTAGTCCACCTCAGGAAGGAAGCTCTAAATATGCAACTTGTCGCTCAGTAAATACAGCATTGACGTTTTAGGCTTTAGCAGAGCACAGTAACATAAATACAAGGACTGTTCAAGTCAAAGAATGATGGGAGATTCCTACCAGCATCTCTTTAAATTATTTTTAGTGTTTAATATTGCAAATGTTTCTGTTGTTCTTTTTACTGGGAATGATTTTGATTATTTTCAGCAGAAAAGTACAGAAATAAATAAGCCCCTGAAAACAAGAGAGGAGTGTGGTCTGTAGTGTGTGTTGTTGTGTGCCTCCAAGTTGTTTCCAGCTCACAACAACCCTAAGGCAGAGTTTATCATAGGGTTTTTTGGGGCTGAGAGTGCTTGACTCGCCCAAAGTATTTCCTGTTTGTTGGTTTAGGACAGTGGTTCTCAACCTGTGGGTCCCCAGATGTTTTGGCCTTCAACTCCCAGGAATCCTAACAACTGGTAAACTGGCTGGGATTTCTGGGATTTCTAGGCCAAAACACCTGGGGACCCACAGGTTGAGAACCACTGCCCTAAATGGTTTTGGCCCAATTTATCTGTCCATACACATCTCCCCTCATGAACCATCTAGGACTTTAAGATCATCTGGGGAGGCCCTGCTCTCGATCCCGCCCTCATCATAAGTACGTCTGGTGGGGATGAGAGACAGGGCCTTCTCTGTGGTGGCCAAAACACCTGGAGACTCACAGGCTGAGAATCAATGGCTTAAGACAGTGTTTCCCAACCTCCCTAATGCCACGACCCCTTAATACATTTCCTCATGTTGTGGTGACCCCCAACCATAACATTACTTTCATTGCTACTTCATAGCTGTAATTTGGCTCCTGTTATGAATCGTCATGTAAATATCTGATATGCAGGATGTATTTTCATTCACTGGACCAGATTAGGAACAAATACCCAATACCCCCAAATCTGAATACTGGTGGGGTTTGGGAGGGGGGTTTTCATTTGGGAGTTGCAGTTGCTGGGATTTATAGTTCACCTACGATCAAAGAGCATTCTGAACTCCACTAGCAATGGAATTGAACCAATTTTAGCACACAGAACTCCCACAACCAACAGAAAATACTGGAAGGGTTTAGTGGGCACTGACCTTGAGTTTGGGAGTTGTAGTTCACCTACATCCAGAGAGCACTGTGGACTCAAACAATGATGGATCTGGATTAAACTTTGCATGAATACTCAAGATGCCCACTATTGGGCATATTGATGTGAACACTAGTAGAGTTTGGGTAAAATAGACCTTGGCATTTGGAAATTGTAGTTCCTGGGATATATAGTTAACCTACAATCAAGGACCACTCTGAACCCAGCCCACAATGTATCTACACCAAACTTAGCACACTACCTACATGGCCAACATTAAATACTGGTGCGGTTGAGGGGCTGTTTTTGAATTCTGGAATTTGTAGTTCACTAACACCAAAGAGGAAGAGGACAAGCAGAAAGATCTTTAGCCAAAGGGGTTCCTAAGACCATCATGACACCCCCCCTCCCCGGGGTCCCGGCCCCCAGGTTGAGAAACAGTGGCTTAGGAGAAGAAAAGCTACACACTATTTGGCACCCATGAGATGCATGCCTGGACCAGGTATTCTGTTTTCTACCTCATTAACCCCTTTAGAGATGTCCTCCCACACTCTGGAATCTATTGCTTTGAAAAAGAAAAGCAGCTACTTGAAATTGTTTAGAGAGCTGGAGTGCAGAGGCCCATAAAACCACTCATCCTTAGTCTGGACAGCAAATGAATGGAACAGACTTCACGAGAAACAGAAGAGCCACTCCTTGGCTTCAACAGGAACACACCACAGGATCCTTACTGTTCTTAGGAAAATTGATAAGGCTGCATGTGAAATTCTCAGCTTCTATTAAGTCAGCAAACATATAATAGTGTACACACATATATTTGTTCTACAGGCTTTATTTCAGTATTTTTATTATTTGCAATCTTCACCCACACCCTTCTGGCTCCAACAATAAAATGCACAATAAAAAGGAAGTGTTTGCTCCCCCACACCTTCCACCAGTGATACCATGAATGGAAATGGGGCAGAGATCCCCAGCAGCGTAGGTGCAACCAAGAGTTTGTTTCCGGTCACAATTCAAAGTGTTGTTACGACCTAGAAAAGCATATCTGACTTAGCTTCAGGGTGTTTCACAGACTGTGTCTCTCTGCATGAATTGGCCAGGGGCTCTGCAATGCTTTGGAAAGGCCCTTATCTCGGTTCCACCACCATCGAAAGCCAGGCTGCAAGGCACAGAGGAAAGGACCTCTTTGGTGACTGCCCTCAGGCCCTGAAACCCCCTCCACAGGGATCCCAGAATGGATTCCTCCTTGCTATCCATCTGCTTTGATATTCAGACCGATTTTAAAAACACAAGTAACAGGCTAAAAGAAACTGTGTTGTTTTAAAGAGCTTTTTTATCTCTTTAAATTACATTTAATCATTTTGCTCAGGTGTGAA
Organism: Anolis sagrei ordinatus; assembly: GCF_025583915.1. NCBI lineage: Eukaryota > Metazoa > Chordata > Lepidosauria > Squamata > Anolidae > Anolis > Anolis sagrei. The sequence continues at coordinate 5,921,932 of NW_026847549.1, read as the reverse complement.
TTATTTTTATAGTGTAAATAGTTTAATTTTATTTCACTATTAACTTTATGCATGTTTCTAATTGTAGTGTTTAAATTGGGGGCTGCCAAGTCACAAATTTTTTTGGAAGGGAAGGGAACAGGATATAAAATCAACATTGAATAGTACAGAAGGGTGATATAGGTATTTCCTTTCTCTTTGACACATGCTGCTGTCTTTGTGACAGTGGAGTCAGAGAAGGCTCAAGAGAGGTGTCCGAAAATCCAAAGGGATGGGATCTGGGGAGGCMCTRCTCTCGATCCCGCCGGCTTCACAAGCACGSCTGGYGGGGACGAGRGACAGGGCCTTCTCAGTGGTGGCCCCTCGGCTGTGGAACGCCCTTCCTGCAGMTATYAGATYRACCCCCTCCTTGCTGGCATYCCRGAGGAAAGTAAAGACCTGGCTGTTTGAACASRCATTYGACTAAGCAGYGTGATTGATTGACTGAYTATYRGAACAYGGAATAATGGATAACGAGTTYGGATTCTGATYTCATTGATGAGACCTGATGGATTTGTTATATTGATGTACTGWTGTATTGATGCTGATGTCTAATGATTTGTGATGCTATTGCTTTTAAATGCCTAATGATTTTGTATTGTGTATACCGAAATTGTTGTAAACCGCTCTGAGTCGCCTAAGGGCTGAGAAGAGCGGTATACAAATAAAGTAAATAATAAATAATAATAAAATAATCTTGTGTTAACTGTTACAGGATAACCACACCTGCTGTGAATATATAACACAGCTGCATAGCATCCAAAATGTGTGCATTTGGCATTGATATCAATTAATATAACACAATGCATAACTTCCAAAATGTATGTATTTGGCCTTTTCCTCCTCCTCTGTTTTCCCTTCCTTTGTTTCCCTTCCCTATCATCAGAAATATTTATTTATTTATTTATTTGTGCCCCGCCACCATGTCCCGGAGGGACTCAGGGCTGCTCACAAAGCACTCAAAGTTTTTTTTTCCCCCTGCCAGGAGTGACTTAAGAAACTTCAAGTCTCTTCTGGTGTGAGAGAATTGGCCATCTGCAAGGACATTGCCAAAGGGACGCCCAGATGTTTGATGTTTTACCATCCTGTGGGAGGCTTCTCTCATGTCTCCTCACGGGGAGCTGGACCTGAGATGGGAGCTCACCCCTCTCTCTAGATTCGAACCGCTAACCTGTCCATCAGCAGTCCTGCCGGCATAAGGGTTCAACCCATTGCACCACCAGGGGCTCCTCAAAGGTTTTAACACACAAAAATACAAAAAGAATAAATGACAATAACACAAAAGCAATAACAACCAACATAAATATCGCAACCCCCCTGGTTAAGATCAATAAAATGCAGCAATAGCTGCAGACATAAAACAACTGCAATCAATATCAATCTCATAAAGTGGCACAGTGAAATATCTCTAGGTCCTCGAATATGCTCATTAAGAGTTTCTAAACATCGTGTGTAAACAGCCATGTCTTCAATTGTGTAGGGAAGGCTTGGAGAGTGGAAGCTAGCCTAAAATCCCTCGGGAGGGCATTCCAAAGCCAGGGGGCCACCACTGAGAAGGCCCTCTCTCTCGTCTCCATAAACCGCGCTTGAGACGGAGGTGGGACTGAGAGGAAGATCTCCCCAGCAGATCTCAGAGCCCATGCTGGTTCAGAGAATGAGATGTAGTCTCGAAGACTGGTTAAACCTGAACTAAAATAAGTACCTTGGCAATCAGTCTTGCCAATGAAATGCAGGTTCAGCAGTAATAAAGCAAAGCATGCTTCACGGTAACACTGAGAGGTCAGGAGAGGCATGTTGTAGGACACACATGTCCATTTCAGCAGGTCAGCAATAATGCCTACTTGAATTTGAGAATTTTGGCTTGAGCTGCCTCCCTCCCTCCTGCACATGTTTTGTGCCATATGCTTTTGATTAAAAAGAAGACAGTCCCAGTAGGCTCATAATCAAATGGTAAGCCCTTTCATCTGAGGAAAAGTGAAAAATAATTTAAATAAAATGGAAAGTAGCTTAACATCAACTTGGAAATATGCACCAAAATCCCTTTCATTCTCCACCAGCTTGGAAAGGCCTCGCATCAAACGTGGCCTCCTCCCTTCAAAATACAATTGTGCCAGCATTCATTTAAGCACCACGTCTCTCACACACAGAGATCCCTGTTTAAATTCTTTGCTTCAGTCTGGCGACCATACGGGAGACATCAAGAGACTATACTGTTCCGTTCAAATGGAACACTAAATCCAGGTCCTAAGGATGAGATGGGGTGATTGTCTGGCTTTTGTGCTCTCTTCCCTCATTTTTAGGCAAAAAGAGGTTTGAACATCCTATTTTTATTGTGAAGCACACCTTACAGTTTGTCTTTCTACCATTTGGATCAAACAACAACTACAGTTAGCCCTCCACATTTGCCGGGGTTGGGGCACAAGATCCTGGTGAAAGTGGGGAAAATATTTTTAAAAAACTTTTTAAACTTGAGAGAGCACCACTCTAGGAATTTCTAGGTCCTCCACCATGGCTCCTGGTAGAAGTTGGCCATAGAATAGGATCTACAAATACTTAATGAAGAGTTTTCTCTTAAAATATCCAGGTCATCCAGCACAACTCTGTGATTAGTTTATGGCAGAAGTTGACTGTAGAACTGTGTTGGCAGACAGCAATTCCTAAAGAGACCATATTAATCAAATCCCTGAATAATCAAACCTGCAAAAGTGAAACCCACAATTGTGGGTAGTCTACTCCATATGGTTTTGAACACTCTAGTAATGTCCTGCCCATGGACACGAGGGAGGGAGAGAGTCCCTATACATAACAAAACCAAACCAATTTGTCACTTTGTGGTTTTCCTTCCAATAGCTCAATGGCTCATTAGGCAGCACAGGAATCCAGAGGTTAATATCACACCGTCATCTTTATGAAATCCATTCTCTTTCACAAATCATACAGACTACACATGCACCATAACACCAGTCTTAAAGACCTGGTTGCTAAGAAGTTCCTGCCAATGTGAAAGAGCTTGGGATCTTGATACTTGAAGGAACATCTCTTGATATGTATAACGGTCCTAGAACCAAGTATGTACCAGTAGTGCCCACTAGTGATAACAATACATCATTCAGAGATGTAGGAGAGGGCCTTCATTGCTAAGACACTCCAYTTATGGAATGCCTGGAATAGCTGCGTAGAACAGTGGTTCTCAACCTGGGGTCCCCAGATGTTTTTGGTCTACAATTCCCAGAAATCCCAGCCAGTTTACCAGCTGTTGGGATTTCTGGGAGTTGAAGGCCAAAAACATCTGGGGACCCCAGGCTGAGAACCACTGGCGTAGAAGGAAGGTACGTCAAGCAAATCCTTGTCATRACCACCTTCCACCTGGAAATCTATGACTTCATTGTAAAAGACCATGTGTATCCAGAATAGGTTCCCCCCACAGTCACTTACAGATCCACCAGCAAGACTCTACCCTTGCCCACRAGTGATGTCTATGAAGGAATGAAGGAGGAATACCTTAAAAATCATATTTATCATACAAAMAAACATACATATTTATCATAAAAATCATAATTATCATACAAGCAATACCTGTTGAAATTTGCTCWWTTACATAGTCATTAAAGATACAAAAGCCCTGTTCTAGGACATTAAATAACAAATATTTATTTTGATTATTTTAATCACCKCAAACACTCAGCATCCCTTCCTACCCAAAAAAGCTCATATAATTGAAATAAAAACTCATATAAAACTCACTCCACGAGGCCAGGTAGACATCTCCAAGGAACCACTCKAATTTCACTGGTTCTTCAGATGCTCAAGGAATCGTTAAAGCCATCTTTTACCCAAATCATTCTCAGGAAGCTGARAGATTACTCCATCCAGRTACAAAAGTAGCTGTCAAGAGAGATGGCTTCCCAATGAACCCCGGAAGACACGCCCGGCCCCTTGGGAGGCAGGCATGGCAATGCAAGCGTGATTAACACAAAAAGCCAAAGCTCCCAGCAGAAGAGCAGTTCCGTGCCATCACATGGGAACTTGTCATTAAGTAATTAGTCTTAATTACTTGGCACGAGGATCTCATGTTCTGTACCTTAAACACTTGACGAGGGACGATTACATCAACCAGCCCGTGCTTTGTGAACGCCAAGTGCTTTCTTGTTTCTCAGGCCCTTGGAGGGGACAAGGCTCATCTGCCATCTTTGCCCATTTTGGACTGAGCAAGGCCTGTTGGCTTTCATCTACCCAAATGCACTTGTGTGTGATGATGAACATGATCCATGGTTTTAAAAAAATCTATTTTGAACCTGTCAAGCAGGCTTTCACAACCTGTGGCTGTCCAAATGTTTGAGACACAAACCCCCAGAAGGCCTGGTCAGCTTGTCCAATGATCTGAAATTCTGGGAGCTGAAGTTTGAAACACCTGGATGGCAAAAGGTTGTGCAGACTTGTTGTAGAGGAACCTCTAATTTATTCTGACATAATCGTTCCTCCTCTCTAGAAACTATGTAAGGCCTGAACAGTCATGTGTAACCATGTCAAATGCCTTGAGACTGAATAGCAGGTGATGCTTTTATACTGCAAGGTAAACACAGGCAGCTGAAGGAAGGATGTGATGATTCAACAGAAAGCTATTTATTGGAATTAGTCACCTGTGGACAATCTCTAGGTCATGCAGGCATGAAAGAAAGCAGTGCCAGAAGTTTATTTGGTATATATCTTTATTCCCAACTCCTCCTCCTCTTCCAAGGAGTCATCTCACTTCCCTGTTGCATATTATCCGGACAATATCTGGATAATACGCTACAAGGGAGATTAGGCTGAGGATCCCAAGTTGGCCCAGTGAACGCAACTGAATGGGCGAGGCTTTGAAAATGTCTCTTCCTTGCTCTATGAATGGGCTACCATTCCTATCAACTACGGGTAGCCAGGATTGTATGATGAGCAAAACTAATCAGAAAATGAAACACTGGCCAAAAATGGCTCATGTCAAAAGAGGTTTTAACCTAGATAAGCCATATAATAGGACAAAATAGTCCGCTTTTGAGGGCTTACTACTTTTGTCCTTATTTGAAGACAAAGGTAAGACTCTATCAAACAAAGACCTTACAGTATTTCTGGTATTTATTTTTTTTGTCGTGTCAGGAGCGACTTGACAAACTGCAAGTCGCTTCTGGTGTGAGAGAATTGGGCGTCAGCAAGGACGTTGCCCAGGGGACGCCAGGATGTTTTGATGTTTTTATCATTTTTGTGGGAGGCTTCTCTCATGTCCCGCATAAGGAGCTGGAGCCGATAGAAGGAGCTCATCTACAATCAAAGAGCATTCTGAACTCCACCGACAATGGAATTGAACCAAACTTGGCACAAAGAACTTCCATGACCAACGTAAAGTGCTGGAAGAGTTTGGTGGGCACAGATCTTGCATTTTGGAGTTGTAGACCTACACCCAGAGAGCACTGTGGACTCAAACAATGATGGATCTGGACCAAGCTTCGCCCAAATGCTCAATATACTCAAATGTGCTCACTAGTGGAGCTTGGGGAAAACAGACCTTGACATTTGGGAGTTGTAGTTGCTGGGATTTATAGTTCACCTACAATCAAAGAGCATTCTGAACTCCACTGACAATGGAATTGAACCAAACTTGGCACAAAGAACTTTCATGACCAACATAAAGTGCTGGAAGGGTTTGGTGGGCACAGATCTTGCATTTTGGAGTTGTAGTTCACCTACACCCAGAGAGCACTGTGGACTCAAACAATGATGGATCTGGACCAAACTTGGCACAAATACTCAATATACCCAAATGTACACACTGGTGGAGCTTGGGGGAAAACACATCTTGACATCTGGGAGTTGTAGCTACTGGGATTTATAGCTCATCTACAATCGAAGAGCATTCTGAACCCTACCAACAATGGAATTGGCCCAAACTTCCCATATAAAACCACAATGACCAACGGAAAATACTGTGTTTTCTGATGGTCTTTGGCGACCCGTCTGATACCCCCTCACAAAACCGCCAGAGATCCCGACCCACAAGTTGAGAAACACTGTTTTAGGACTTAGGGGAAAATATCTAGCTTCAAATTTGGTGCTAGGACAGCCACACAATCTATTTGGACACATTTCTTCTCTGAGCATAACCTACTTCTAAGATTCCAGCTAGAGTTTATTTATACTCCTGTCAAAAATATAAATAACTATTCTTGTAAGTGGACAGAGGAGGCAGTTGGATCTTCTAGTGTATATCTGTACACCCCAAGTATTTTGTTAGGCTGATGGGATGTCTCCTTGCGGTTGAGATGAACTGGATCAACAACAAAAATCCAGCAACCACATTGCAGCCCCACAGATGGCTCATTTCAACTTTCATTCCTACACAGTGAGATTTGGCAATTGAGACCTCCATCAGTACCATTCAAAGGTCAACAATTAAGATGGATGGAAGAACAAAAAATAGGATTTGGTGCCTTTTGCCTTCTGCACATGTTAATCTAAAAGCTTTTTCAATAAGCTCCTGATGTAAAAACAAGCTGCAATTTGTCAGAAAGGATGAGGAAAACATCGGCCATCAGAATGAGTTTGAAAGTACAGTACTTTTTCTGACTGAAGCTGCTGTGCTACCCATACATTCATGGTTATTTTTTCAAGACTTGGGTGGTCCAGTTGGCAGCTCATCCACAAAACGCTAGTTCCACTAATTCTAAATGCATGGCTCTTTCATGCCTGGCCAAGACAAATCACTGAATCTGTACTGCTCTGCCTTCTGGGGGGTTGCAACAGTTGTGGTCCCAGAGAAAATGGAACCCAACTTGACCAACTGAGTCCCTCTGGGGCAAGAAAGGGAATTTCAGACTCTTTGAAAAATTGTAGCCTCCCATACTACATACAAAAGGGTCATTTTCTCTCAGTGGTTTATCTGCTTTTTATTGTTGGCATTCTTTTGGCTTGGTTATCCTATAGGAACTTATGAAGCAGATGTAGCATACAAGCCTAGTGGCATCACTGGGTCACTGGTAGCAACACTCCACCATGATAAGCGCAACAATAATCTTAGTAAAACAAAAAGTCTCTATAGTGTGGCAATGGGACAAACAAGAAGTGTCCAAAAAGCTTTACAACAGAGGATGAAGAAAAGAGCTCGTGCTTGAAATTTATCTCCATAAACTAGAACCTTAGAATTATAGAACTGGAAGAGAATACAAGGGGGGACCTATCCAAACCCATCCTGACAATGCAGGGATACACAATCTAAGCCAGTGGTGCTCAACCTGTGGGTCCCCAGATGTTTTGGCCTTCACCTCCCAGAAATTCTACTAGCTGGTAAACTGGCTGGGATTTCTGGGAGTTGTAGGCCAAAACACCTGAGGACCCACGATTTGAGAACTACTGATCTAAGCACTCCCGACATCCAATCTCTGTTTAAAAGCTGACAAAGGAGACTTCACCACACTCCTTCATCTTCACAACTCCTGGTGTTCTTGGAAGACACTGATTATCTGGAT
>NW_026847549.1:5861128-5913470 GCF_025583915.1 Anolis sagrei ordinatus | reverse complement strand
TGTATACTACACAATCAATGGTTATTTACTGACACATCGTAGGAGGGGTTGGGAAAGACAGGAATGGTTCTACATGTTGGACAGATATGTGTTGATCTCATGAAATTTGTTGCTGATCATGAAAAATACTCAATCACAACTCAAGCTGAAAAATATAGGATTCCCATATGTACAGCCATTGTATGAATCAGCATAAGTAAGCATGCAAATGCCTTTTCAGAGCAGGAAGAAAGGGCAACTTGCTGTAACCTTGATAATGATCAACATTCTCTCTTATATTGACTGTTTGGATCTTTGAACAGCTTGCATGTTATGCACATAGTCAAACTTAATATACTATTTATTGTTGTTATTTGCCATCAGAGGCGGCCCTAGGTAATTTTCAACAATAAGCAAACAGTATTTTGGCGCCCCCCCCCCCCCCCCAACCAATCACTGATATATATTTTCTGTTCGTCGTGGGAGTTCTGTGTGCCATATTTGGTTCAATTCCATCATTGGTGGAGTTCAGAATGCTCTTTGATTGTAGGTGAACTATACATCCCAGTAACTACAATTCATGTATGTCAAGGTCTATTTCCCCCCAAGAGTGCCCCTGGGCAAAATCAACTATACTGCAAATGCTAACTTTGCGTAATGGGTTGAGCCGCCCCTGTTTGCCATCAAATTGACATTGGTGTTGCTTTGAATGAGAAACCTCTGAGTCACAGCAGCCCTATATTCCAGAATACCAAAACAGAAAATCCCACAATATCTACTTTAAACTGGGTTATCTGAGTCCACACTCAGATAATGTGGGATTTCCTGCCTTGATATTCTAGGATATAGTGATGTGTGGAAGGGCCCTAACTCAGCTCTTGCAGATTCAGGGATGTGGGTTCATAGAATCATAAATCATAGAATCATAGAATCAAAGAGTTGGAAGAGACCTCATGGGCCATCCAGTCCAACCCCCTGCCAAGAAGCAGGAATCTTTCATTCAAATCACCCCTGACAGATGGCCATCCAGCCTCTGTTTAAAAGCTTCCAAAGAAGGAGCCTCCACCACACTCCGGGGCAGAGAGTTCCACTGCTGAACGGCCCTCACAGTCAGGAAGTTCTTCCTCATGTTCAGATGGAATCTCCTTTCCTGTAGTTTGAAGCCATTGTTCCGCGTCCTAGTCTCCAGGGAAGCAGAAAACAAGCTTGCTCCCTCCTCTGACTTCCTCTCACATATTTATACATGGCTATCATATCTCCTCTCAGCCTTCTCTTCTTCAGGCTAAACATGCCCAGCTCCTTAAGCCGCTCCTCATGTATTCAAACCAAAGCAGAATAGAGGGTAGCATTACTTCCCTAGATCTAGACACTATGCTCCTATTGATGCAGGCCAAAATCCCATTGGCTTTTTTTGCCGCCACATCACATTGTTGACTCATGTTTAACTTGTTGTCCACGAGGACTCCAAGATCTTTTTCACACGTACTGCTCTCGAGCCAGGCGCCCCATTCTGTATCTTTGCATTTCATTTTTTCTGCCAAAGTGGAGTATCTTGCATTTGTCACTATTGAACTTCATTTTGTTAGTTTTGGCCCATCTCTCTAATCTGTCAAGATCGTTTTGAATCCTGCTCCTGTCCTCTGGAGTATTGGCTATCCCTCCCAATTTGGTGTCGTCTGCAAACTTGATGATCCTGCCTTCTAACCCTTCATCTAAGTCATTAATAAAGATGTTGAACAGGACCGGGCCCAGGACGGAACCCTGCGGCACTCCGCTCGTCACTTCTTTCCAGGATGAAGAGGAAGCATTGGTGAGCACCCTCTGGGTTCATCCATTTAACCAATTACAGATCCACCTCACCGTAGTTTTGCCTAGCCCACATTGGACTAGTTTCCTTGCCAGAAGGTCATGGGGGACCTTGTCGAAGGCCTTACTGAAATTCAGGTACGCTACATCCACAGCATTCCCCGCATCTACCCAGCCTGTAACTCTATCGAAAAAAGAGATCAGATTAGTCTGGCATGACTTGTTTTTGATAAATCCATGTTGACTATTAGCAATGACCGCATTTGTTTCTAAGTGTTTGCAGACTACTTCCTTAACAAGCTTTTTCAGAATCTTGCCTGGTATTGACGTGAGGCTGACCGGACGGTAGTTGTTTGGGTCATCCTTTTTTCCCTTCTTGAAGATTGGGACCACATTGGCCCTCCTCCAATCTGCTGGAACTTCTCCTGTTCTCCAAGAACTCTCAAAGATGGTTGCCAATGGTTCCGAAATGACTTCCGCTAGTTCCTTCAATACTCTTGGGTGTAGTTGATCTGGCCCTGGGGACTTGAACTCATTTAGAGCGGCCAGGTATTCCTGTACGACTTGTTTCCCAATTTGGGGTTGGATGTCCTCAAATCCCTCATCCACTCCATCTTGCTGAGGTTGAAGATGACTTTCTTTTTGTGAGAAGCCTGATGAGGCTAATCAGTCATGTTGTTTCATATTTATTTGTTTCCTATATTTATATCCCACTCTTCTCACCCCCAGGGGGCGGGGGGAGGGGACTCAGGGCAGCCTTACAGAAGCACCATATGATGCCAGCATCATAAAACATTCAACAATACATTAAAATATTAAAACAATAATTAAAACAATAGATTAAAACATGCCTATTAAAAATCAGAATCCAAAATCCAAATCCAGGTCAATTCATTGTCATGTGTTGCTTAAGTCTTATTTCACTTCCTGCCATTCAGTGGTTGAACACTTGGTCCCATAGCCAAGTCTTAAGTTTCCTTCTAAAGGACAGGAGGGAGGTGGTCAGTCTGATGTCCCTGGGGAGAGCGTTCCACAGACGGGGGGCAATTGCTGAGAAGGCCCTGTCCCACCTCCCCACCAGTTGCATTTGCGATGGTGGTGGGATTGAGAGCAGGGCCTCTCCAAATGATCATAAATTTCATGATGGTTCATAACAGGAGATAAATTTGGACAGGTAGTCTGTGCCAGGACTGTTTTGGGCTTAAAGGTTAAAACCAGCACTTTGAATTGTGCTCGGAAGCTGATCGGCAGCCAGTGGAGCTGGTGTAACAGAGGGGTTGTGTGCTCCCTGTACGCCGCTCCATTGAACAACCTGGCTGCCAACCGTTGGCCTAGTTGAAGCTTCTGGGCAGTCTTCAAAGGCAGCCCCATGTAGAGTGTGTTGCAGTACTCTTTTAGGGATGTAACAAGAGCATGTACCACTGTGGCCAAATCAGACTTCCCAAGGTACGGGCGCAGCTGGCACACAAGTTTTAATTGTGCAAAAGCTCTCATGGCCACCGCCAAGACCCTGGGTCCCAGGGCTCAGCGATGAATCCAGGATCACTCCCAAGCTGCAAACCTGTGTCTTCAGGGGAGTGTAACCCCATCCAACACAGGCTGCAACCCTATGCCCTGTTCGGCCTTTCAGCTGATCAGGAGTACCTCTTTCTTGTCTAGATTCAGTTTCAATTTGTTTGCCTTCATCCAGACTGACACAGAAGCCAAGCACCGGTTCAGGACCTGCACAGCCTCCTTAGTAACAGGTGGGAAGGAGTCATAGAGCTGAGCATCATCCCCGTACAGATGGCATCTAAACCCAAAACTCCAGATGATCTCTCCCAGCAGCTTCATTTATTTATTTTATTTATTTATTAATCAATTTTATATACCGCCACTCCCCGAAGGCTTGGAGCGGTTTACAATATACATATGCGATACATTATATTTAAAATCAAAGAAAAAATTCACTCAGCAAGATTTAAATGCCAGCCTAAATAAATATTGTAAACCGGTTGGAACGGTTTACAATATACATATGCGATACATTACATTTAAAATCAAAGAAAAAATTCAGTCAGCAAGATTTAAATGCCAGCCTAAATAAATAAGATTTACAAGTTCTACAAAAAGATAGGAAGTCTTGGAGAGCTTGTGTTTCCGCTGGCAAGGCATTCCACAGGTAAGGAGCCACCACAGTGAATGCTCTACGCCTAGTAGACATCAGGTGAAAGGTCCCAAAATTGGGAACTTCAAGGAGATTCTGATTGTCTGAATGGAGTGATCTCGGTGGTTGGTAGGGGGTGAGGCGGTCCCACAGGTACTCCGGCCCCAGACCATATAAGGCCTTAAAGGCAAGAATCAGAACTTTGAAGGTAATCCGGTGCTCAATCGGCAACCAGTGCAGTTGCTGCAAGATTGGAGTTATATGACACCTCACTGGGACCCCTGCGAGAAGCCCAGCGGCAGCATTTTGCACTAGTTTAAGTTTCCGGATCACCAATAAAGGCAGGCCTATGTAGAGGGCATTACAGTAGTCCAACCTTGAGATGATCATAGCCTGGATCACCATGGCCAGGTCGTCGCTGGACAGATAGGCAGCTAGACGCCTAGCCTGATGCAGATGGAAAAATGCGACTCTGCTCGCAGCGGCAGCCTGGGCCTCCATCATCAGCAGAGGGTCTAAAAGGACTCCCAGACTCTTTACCAAATATGACGGGCATAATGTCACGCCATCCAGGGTAGGCAACCGGATCACTCCTCCGTTAGACCCAACCAAAGGATCTCCATCTTTGCTGGATTCACCCTCAACTTGCTGGCACGCAACCATCCAGTAATGACCTCAAGGCATTGATGGAAATTATCGGGCATGGGGGACAGTACTGATCCCTGCGGGACCTCACAAGTCAATTGTTGTGAGGTAGAGCAGGTGTCCCCCAGTATCATCTTCTGGGAACGGCCCTTAAGGAAGGACCGGAATCACTGCAAAACAGTGCCTCCAAGTCCCATATCCCTGAGGCATCCCAAAAGGATACTGTATTCAACAGTATGGAAGGCCGCTGGGAGGTCCAGCAGAACCAACAGGGACACACTCGCCCTGTCTAGTTCCCAATTGACATCTACCAAGGTGACCAAGGCTGTTTTGGTACCATGTCCCAGCCTAAAGCCAGACTGTGCCGGATCTAGATAATCAGTATCTACCAAGAATCCCTGCAGCCGTGAAGCTACCACATGTTCCAAGACTTTGCCCAAGAAGGAGAGATTGGAAATTGGCCAAAAGTTGTTCAGTTGGATGGGGTCCAGTGATGGTTTCTTCAACAGTGGTTTTATAACAGCCTCTTTTAGGTTGGCTGGAATCTTGCCTTCTTGTAAGGAGGCATTAACCATCACCAGGATGGGCAGGGCTCTAGGATGCACGTGGTCACTCTTGTCTCTCCAATGATCTTGTCCACATTCTCGAGCTGCATCAATTGAAACGAAACCATTAAAATTGGACAAGCAGAGTTGGGGCAGAATGCCTGCAAAAAGATGTAACTGCAGCTATCTGAATGTTATTTTGAGACTGGATTCCTGATGACTTGGAAGATAATGAACATATTCACAGAAATATAGGTATTGCCTCTCTTCAGACAATTCCAGTTAACATGGAAAATATGGGCATGAAAGAAGCAAGGGCAGCACACACAGCCTTATTACACCTGTCAAAGACTCAACTTTAGTATATAACACCTGTAGGAAATACTTTTAAGCAGTCCAGAAGTGTAGAGCAAGGCTTCTCACCCCTTTCTGTTCAAAAAATGTTTACGTGGTCCCAGGTGTGTGTGTGTATAGTGTATAAAATAGGTATAAAAACCAAACATTTATTGACAATAAATCAGCATTAGCTAGGCTTGCTAAACAGGGTAGTTTTCCTTTTTGTGAGTACTATCGAAGCATTTTCTGCAGAGTCCACTGGAAACACTGCAAAATTGCTACAAAGAGATTTCTGTAAATGAGTGGCATTCAGAAACCTTTTACTGTCACAATTTCTTTCGTAACCCCAACATTGAGCTAAGNAATGGAGTGAGAAGCCTGAAAAGATGAAGCTGCCATGCTGGTTGTTAGTCTCTTGCAAAACTACAGTAAGAGACTACATTAAATCACCTGGGGCGAGTTTTTCCACAGCCTTCAGTTATGAAGAGGTCTGAAAGAGGTCCGACACAACTGGGTTACAAATCAGGACATAGGAGCAGCAGCAAGCGTATATCGTTTTACTGTCCCTGCTTTTATAGTATATCTGTGCCTATTCTGCAAACCAACTTGAGCATCCAAACCCTCATGTGTCAGGAGAAGAGATCTTAGCATCAGTACAGTCAGGATTCGTTGCTGAATTCTCACAGAACTCCACCCACAGTCTAGACATTCCACAGTGCTGTCATCTGCACAACTGTAAACAATTACAACAATTTTTAATCCACTTGCAATGTGCAATTTTTTTGTTTTACAAATGTGGACATGGTTGAGACAAAAGCTGTCCAAAATTGCTTTTTGACATTGGAGTGCTATTTTTGTCTCAACTAATACAAAATTTTCAGGGGGGGGGGGGTCCACTGTTTTCTTCTGTTGCTAGGGCTAAGGTTAAGCAACCTTCTCTCATTGAAAGTTGCTTAAGCTTAGCCCTAGTAATAGCTTGCATCACAGTCCCCAATAAATATTAGTTCGCAAAGATTAAAAGAAAAACCCAGGCATAAACATAAAAGCGGAAGAATTAATGCATCTGGTAGCTATTCTTGAAAGCAGAATTAAGATTGACTTTGCACCTGGTCTGGTCTGTCTCTTCTGATGTTCTCATGAACCGAGAGAAAGCACATGTGGCATAACCAAGTACAAATGGGAACACGTAGCTCTTCCAGTGTTTCCTATGTGAGCCGCAAAAAAGTTATACAATTTTGGGTAGTAGCAAGTCTACACTTAAAAAGAACCAATCTCATGGGTCTGCCTCTTTTTAATGATAATGTTTTCCTGTGCAGAAGTCCCATTGCTTCCTTCAAAGAGAAAAGGCATCCAATATTCTTGGCCTGGACTCTAAGGCACTACAGCTCAAACAAGTTTAAGTTACGGAAGTTATCCATAATGGTTCCATTGTGCCCCTTGCAGGCTTCACAGTTGGATAAAGAGGCCACTGCAATCTTGTTGCTAACAAACATTGGATCCACACCTTCTGAACATACACTTTAAGGGATCACCTAACATGAATCATTAGTTTTGTAAGTTATGTAACAGACGACTTAATAGTAGGAGAGAACACATAAGGAAAGAATTGTCCCAGGCCAATTTGGGCTCTTACCAAATGCTGTCACATTTTATCAACCAAAACTTCCTCAAAGAAGCTCAGAGACTATACAGAAAGACTCCAGCAATGATGCAACCGATATCCGTGATATCCCTTACTTGCATCCAGAGGGGGAAAAATTGTCTTTTTGAGTCCTCCAGACAATTCTGTGATATGCTTCCCCAGGAAGTCTCCATGGAATTGTCTTGAAGAACCTAGAAAACTCCTTGAAAACACGTAGAGGACCAGAAATGTAATGGTGTTCATTGTATCCAGAGATCATCCTGGAACATATCCGTTGTGGATAAGGGGATTGTACTCTATAGTTTTATAGAGTAAAGCAGTACGTGTGAAAAAGATCTCAAGAGCAGTACATGTGAAAAAGTTCTTGGAGTCCTTGTGGACAACAAGTTAAACATGAGCCAACAATGTGATGTGGCGGCAAAAAAAGCCAATGGGATTTTGGCCTGCATCAATAGGAGCATAGTGTCTAGATCTAGGGAAGTCATGCTACCCCTCTATTCTGCTTTGGTTAGACCACACCTGGAGTATTGTGTCCAATTCTGGGCACCACAATTCAAGAGAGATATTGACAAGCTGGAATGTGTCCAGAGGAGGGCGACTAAAATGATCAAGGGTCTGGAGAACAAGCCCTATGAGGAGCGGCTTAAGGAGCTGGGCATGTTTAGCCTGAAGAAGAGAAGGCTGAGAGGCGATATGATAGCCATGTATAAATATGTGAGAGGAAGCCACAGGGAGGAGGGAGCAAGCTTGTTTTCTGCTTCCCTGGAGACTAGGACGCAATGGAACAATGGCTTCAAACTACAAGAGAGAGATTCCATCTGAACATGAGGAAGAACTTCCTGACTGTGAGAGCCGTTCAGCAGTGGAACTCTCTGCCCCGGAGTGTGGTGGAGGCTCCTTCTTTGGAAGCTTTTAAACAGAGGCTGGATGGCCATCTGTCAGGGGTGATTTGAATGCAATATTCCTGCTTCTTGGCAGAATGGGGTTGGACTGGATGGCCCAGGAGGTCTCTTCCAACTCTTGGATTCTATGATTCTATGAGACTGCCCAAAATTCACAAGGCAAACTAGAATACCTCTGAGGCCACTCTATTGTGACACCTGCTTCCACAGGACTATATACCCTTGTGTTAGAAATACAGCAGAGAAAGAACACATAAGTAAAAAGCTGTCAGAAAACCTTGGCAAGGACACTGAAGTACAGTTCCTAGCTTTTCCCCCCCCCCAGGACAAATTATGGCATCTAAATCATTTTGCATGTATAGTGTCTCTGCTTCTAACTAGCACATGTGACAGACAAGTAAAACATCCCCACAAAAACGTCAGAGGAAAAGATTCAACAAGGATCAGTTTAGAATGTTTTGTCCTGAACGTGGGATAAATTAGCAATGTGAATGACCCAGTTCAGTCCCAGGTTTTAGCAGAAAGTGAGAAACCTTGACTGAAGGATGACATGAAGAATGTAGCCCAAAGCCGTCTAATTTTATGACTAAGCCTTCCCTTGAACATACTGTGCCACTTCTGTCATTTCCAAGACACAGAAGGACTTAGTGACTGTATTGAAAATACAGATCTTGACAACTCAACCAGAACAAGGGGTTCTAATTAGAAAACAATGAAGTACAAGTGCAGTTGTACACACAAGAACTACACAGAAAACAGCAAATGTTATTTTCCCCTCTCTCGTACACATAACGTTTCAATGATCTTTCAGTCCACCAGAATCTGCTGCAACCACTTCCTATATAAGGCCCTGGAGTGTAGACTTTTCTTTGCTCATAAATCCATGTCTGTCCCCCTGAATTCTTTGCCAGGTAAAAAAGCCAGCATTAAAGAATAGAATCTATATGAATAGAAATGTAATGTTCGTTTGTGGGATTAACATAACTCAAAAACCACTGGACGAATTGACACCAAATTTGGCCACAAAACATCTCACAACACAAGGAGTGACCATCACTCAAAAAATTGATTTTGTCATTTGGGAGTTGTAGTTGCTGGGATTTATAGTTCACCTACAATCAAAGAGCATTATGAACTCCATCAACGATGGAATTGAACCAAACTTGGCACACAGAACTCCCATGACCAACAGAAAATACTGGAAGGATTTGGTGGGCATTGACCTTGAGTTTGGGAGTTGTAGTTCACCTACATCCAGAGAGCACTGTGGACTCAAACAATGATGGATCTGGACCAAACTTGGCACAAATACTCAATATGCCCAAATATGAACACAGATGGAGTTTGGGGGAAATAGACCTTGACATTTGGGAGTTGTAGTTGCTGGGATTTATAGTTCACCTACAATCAAAGAGCATTCTGAACCTCACCAACGACAGAATTGGGGCAAACTTCCCACACAGAACCCCCATGACCAACAGAAAATACTTAAGGCCATCCAGTCCAACTCCCTTCATGGGGCAAGAAAACGTAATCAAAGCCCTCCTGACAAAGAGCCATCCAGCCATAGATATAGATTGATATATATGATTCACAGACACACATATATATGGATCTGACAGATGCAGTATCATAGATTTCAAAGTGACCTCTAAAGATGGACAATTATATGTTGCATGTTCCAGAGTACGCAAACCAGACAATTTCCACATCATCACTGACAAATAAACAGAAAGAAATACTGTTTACCCACAAGCATAAAGAAATTACATATATTAGAAATCAACACCTTCTCATTATTTTCCAGATCACCCAACTGGGTCACAGCAACGCGTGGCAGGGGACAGCTAGTCATAGAATAGCAGAGTTGGAAGAGACCACACAGGTCATCTACTCCACCCCCCTGGAAACTTCAGCCATTTGGCCAGAGGGATTTCTTATGGTTAGAAGAATAGGGTTAAGGGGAGTCATGGATCACCAAGAAAGCCCCACCACCTAGCTTTGAAGAGGAGGGGGGGGGGGGATACTTGGCAGTCTTCTCCTGGAAAATACTGCCATTAATCTGTTCACAGAAGGCAAGGTATTTTGCAATGGATTAATACTTGTTTGGCAAATGGGGATAGCAACAGGGGGTTCCTACAAAAGCCAAAGGAGCTTGTTTATCCCTTTCTCTGGACCAACCTGATAGAAAATGGATTGCCCCAAATGCCAGAGGAAAGTGAAGGCATTTCTACATTGACGTCAGCAAGTTAGACTTTCAACTGCAGAAAAGGAAGAGCTAACCTTCCACCTTGTTGTCTTTGAATGTTCAACTGACTGGGCACATTCAAGATGCTAATGATGTTTATCTTGCCTTGCCTTGATCTGCACCAGCTGTAAATGAGACCAAAGTGTGCTTTGAGGGGGTGTGAGCTGCATGCTATCAGTAAATGCAGCACTTTTGTTTAACTAGTCTTAAGCTGAAGAGATTTCTGCCACGTTGATAGGCACACCTTTTCAAAACGAACCCTGATCACAACTATTAAAACTGCAATAGAATTAATTTACCAGAGCTACCACATTAAACTCTGAATGAGAGCTGTGAAAAGCCATTTAATCATGCTTAATTGCAGTGCTGTAATCTATTTACATTTGATTGTTGCCTTTCCAAAATATTTGTCTTGCAACATAGTAAGCCCAAATAAATGAAAGACAAGCCAGGTAGAAATAAGATGAGGGTGGGTCCCTAAGTGTGAGGACAAGTTTGGTGCAAGGGAGTGCTTTGAGGTATGTATGCACCTCCCAGCCACTTCTCAATGTATGGCAACCCCATTCATTTCATAGGGTTTTCTTTAGCAAGGAATATTCAGTGGTGTTTTCACCTGTCCCTTCCAATGAATTAGAGCTTACACTACCTAGTTAAGATAAACAGTTCTGGCCCAGATTACCTATCCAAACGTATGTCCTGTTACAAACCATTACGAAGTTTAAGATCTTCAGAAGAGGCCCTGCTCTCGATCCCACCACTATCGCAAACGTGGTTGGTGGGGATGAGAGACAGGGCCTTCTCGGCAGTGGCCCTCCATCTGTGGAACTCTCTCCCCAGGGACATCAGGTTTGCCACCTTTTGAAAACAAGGCTTTGGGATCAGGCATTTGATTAGTGGACAGCGGCAACTGGAAATGTGACATTGATTCTACCCAGACTTGGATTTGGTTTTGACTGGCATGTCTAAAGTTACTGTTTTAATGAATTGTACAATACGTTTTTAATGTTTTTAATATATTTTAGACCGTTTTACATGTTGATAGCATTGTATGGTGCTTGTGTGAGGCCGCCCTGAGTCCCCCCCTTCAGGGGGAGAAGGATGGGGTAGAAATTCATGAAGTAAATAAATAATAAAATAAGTTGGCAGTCTCCCATTAACAAGGGCTGACTTTGCTTAGCTTCCAAACACGGATTGGATACCGTGAGATTGTTTAGGCTCCTTATGTGCTTCCGGATAGGCTTCAATAAAGAGGGAGGAGAATATGGATGCCTTGACGGAGAAAGCGGAGAATGTAGGGAGTGCCACAGCAATAGGGGTGAAGACAGCAGTGGGTGGGAAAGGCTTGAGATACCTGGCTACACCTGATGGGAGGCACGTACTGCCTTTCAGAGGGCTGCCTCCCAGGTCAGAGTCCGTTTAGTGAACGGATGACACTCAGCCTCAGTTCTTCCACAGCTGGAGAAGAGGACAGATGACCTGAGATATCCTAACAGGAAGCACACGAGAGAACTGCTGCTGGGTTCTGCCCAGCCCGCCATGATACTCGCTTTTTCTGACTTGAAGGATTGTATATCTGGAGCCCAGATTTTATTTATTTTTTAAAAACAAAGCTGTGAAAACCTTCTTAGGGTAATTAATTTTCTGTGTAGAAGTCATAAAAAGTGAGGCTTTCAAACTTCAGGCAGAATCATGAATTAACGAAGGAGGCGGGCAATGCCTAGGGATCTATTTCCCATAAAGTAGAATTAACTTGGATTTGCAGAGAAGTTGCAAGAGCTCTTTGACTCTGAACTCCAGAGTTACCACTTCACAGAAGAGATGTTTCTCCTTCCCACTCCCAAGACTGAGATCTTGGGATAAAGGGAGGGATAAAAAAAACATTTTAAGGCTGCGATATCGCCAGAAAAGCAGCAGCAGAGGAGACAATAGTACTTGAAGACCCATTAGAGGTTTTGTCCCTGACCTGGATAACTCTAGTCTCATGATATTTACTTTAGATACATTGCTCAGAGAAAGATAAGGCTACATGCAGGAAAAGTACTGCTCCTTATACTCTGAAGGCGGCTTTGCTCAGACATGCAAACATGCATGTTCAAGAGGTCACATTATAAAGGTCACTACCTTTAGTCACTGTTAATTTTCACTCTGATTTCCTCCAAAGGTTCACTTCTGCACGAAGATGACCTGAACCGAGAACTCTGCATGTTAGTTCCCCTTAAGATGGGGCTCAGTTCGGAAATCACTTTGCTACCACAAAAAGAAGCCTAATGTACATGTGCATGCACGCATATCCAAAGCCACAAATCCAAAGGCACCCAGGAGCAGAAGTTTGCTTTCTGAAGTTCTGCACATATGACATTTCATGCAGCATCTGGAATCCATTTCAGAGAGCAGCATCCCCAGCCGAGGGGTCTCCTGCAGCACATTTGGAACTGTACAGATTTATAATGCCTCTTAAATCACTTTTCCATTATGCGCTCTAGACGACACGCAATGCCATGTTTCAAGTCACACATAAAAAACATGTGTTTAAATACAGTCCTTTGCACACAGCCTGGAATTACAAAACCACCAAACACAAAAATATTGGGCAGCACAATTCTGAGTGCCGATGGCACAAATGTGCTTTGGCCTTCTGCTGCAAAACAGACAATAGCAAGTCTCCCAGGCAAGGTAATTCCACAGCATGGATGGCACCCAGAAAGACTGGAGAGAACGATGTACTTCTTCACAGAAGCATAGGACACAGCTCCCTGCCTAAATAGCTATGCATTTATATTAAATACATAGAGGTCAATAAGACAACAGGAAACAAGTGATGAGGATGAAAATGGAAAGGCTCAAACAGAGAACAGTTGGCTAAGTTGTGGAATGCCAAATGGATATCTGCTGACAAACTATGCTAGCATTGTGGAAGGCAACCAATTAAATCTGCATTCTGAAAAACTGGCCATTTGAATTACATTTTCCTGGAATAAATGTTTAATAACATTTTCCCATATTAGCATGTATACAGAATTCTTTCTTTTTATCATGGATCATAAGGAAAGCATTGTAATTTTCAGCAAATGAAGCCCACACATAAAAATATGTATACAGAATCCTTCTTTTTACCATGTCCAGGTCAAGCATATTTTATCTAAACAGCTAAATTGCTCCCAAATCAAAAAATGTCAACATGAGTAGTTGAAATAGTGACATATTTGCTTTTTGGTGGTTCAATGTACAGAAACATATTAATAAAATAATCTCCAAGATCTCTCATTATGTACATATATGCAAATCCAATTCTGAAATCCAAATCACTTCTGGCCTCAAGCATTTTTAATAAGGTTTTCTTAACATGTATTATAAAGAAAACATTGTCGTTTTCAGCAAAACGAAAGTTTAAAAAGTAGAAGCAAATGTTTAGAACCCATATTTTCACAGAGAAGTTTAGAAATGTGCAAAAGGCTTTAAAAAGCGAGATTTTTGTATGATTTATACCGGTATTTAACAAATGGAGTGTCATCAATAATAATAATATAATAATAAAACTTTATTTATACCCCGCTACCATCTCCCCAAGGGACTCGGTGCGGTTAACATGAGGCTGAGCCCAAAGTACATCAACAGTAAAAGCATTAAGAAAACAATCAATACAACAGTTAAAATAAATCTCATAAACAAAAGTAAACAATAAACAGTAACAATAACAACAAGCATTAAAAACCTATGGCTGGGCCAAATGTAATAATTTAAAAATTAAAAAATAATACTGGGCATGGACAAGGTAAGATATAACTGGGATAGAGTTTTCAGGTAGAGATGGGGCAAGTCGCTTTTAGTTTCTCCAGATGCCAGATGTGTTAGTACTTGTAGATGGACAATAATGCCTTGGGCCTGAACCTGGGAAACTCACATGGCAGTAGAGCTAGGCAGATCTTGGCAGGGTTAATCTCCGAGTGTTTTAAACAGAAAGCTCTCAAATACACTGAAAGGCACCCAACAGCAGAAAGGGAACAATATGGCCTGCCATAATAAGCCTTCACGATAAGGTGGGCTAGGAGTCTCAGTACTATGTAACAGCTTACTCTCCAGTACAATCACAATAAGATGTTGTTTTGGTTACCTTAAGATCAAGGCTACAAATGCTGACAACATCATCATCTTTCTCTCTCCGTTTCCTCTTCTGCAAAGAAAGAAAACACAAGTTACACAAATTATGCTTTGAAATCCATTGAAGGAAGTGTGCTCTCCTACATATAATAGAGGCTGTAGAATTCAAAACCAATCCCAAAGCTGCCCTCCTTTCTGCCAACAAAGATGTCAACAAGCTGGAGGTATTTCATTCTGACTACTGATGTCATTTGACTTGACCTTACACAGAACTGAAAAGATGTGAACTTTTGTTGCTGCGTCTTTCTTTGAGTCATAAGAAGGTTTTTTTAAAAGAGAAAGAAATCAAGAAAAATTACCATGAAAGTGAATAGCATGCATTAACAAGGTCATTAATTACTGGAATTCAATAAAGAGCTTAGTGAAATAAAACACCTATTCTGATTCCAAATGTCTTGGTAATTTAGTGTTGTGTTTTAAAATGCTATGCACTATGTGGCAACGTAAGTGTCCTCAACCACCCTTCTAGGTTCTACACACCACATTTTTTCCTTCTGGCCTTGAAAGCTGCCTTCAGGTGACTCACTGTCAGGACAGACATATGCCTTCAATTTCTACAGGACTGCCCTATATTTCTGTAGAGCCCTGCTATAAAAAATATATATGGATCTATACTTTCTTCAAAGGAGAAAAGTAGTTATTACAACATTACATGGAGGTTCTTATAGCACAGCCATCTTTAAACACAAAACAGGTTGCATGGGCAATTCAAACAGAGGCAACCCGTGGCACTTGCCTTTCTCTAGGCTGAAATAATATGAGGGGTATTTTTAAGTAAGGTCCATTTTGTTGTAGACACTAGTAGTTCGCAAGCACACCGCAACGAGCGCGTGCGTCATGTACCGGCATGCCTCGGGAACAACTGTGCTCAGTTTCCGCTCTGTAGCTAACCTGTACGGTTCTGTTCTGTGCTTTTAAAAATGTTTAAGACTATCAACTCACCCGCCGCATGTGAGGTTCGCTCAGTGATACGGTTTTTGTCAGCAAGGAACCTGCCTGCTGCAGAAATTCATCGACAGATTTGTGAAGTGTACGGTGATACTGTTATGAGTGAAAGCAAAGTGCGTAAGTGGGTACGACAATTCAAAGATGGCCATGACAACGTCCATGATGAGGACCGCTCCGGTCGCCCTTCTTTGATTACAGACGATTTGGTGGCTTCAGTTGAAGCGAGGATTTATGAAGAGGGTATTTTAAAATTGGTTCAGAGGTATGATAAGTGTTTGAACAAACTTGGCAACTATGTCGAAAAATAGAGTGAAGTATGTACTTTCTGAAAATAAATTTACTTTTTTGAAATAAACTTTCATTGTGTACTTATGTTCCAATGGACCTTACTTAAAAAATACCCCTCGTATTATAGAGACCAACTGCCAGTCTTTTCGTTTCCATGTTTCATGGCAGGAGAAAGGAGAGAGAAATGATGCATATAGGAGACAAGATTAGAAGGGCTTAGGCAGGCAGAACTGGATGGCAAACCTCCACAAACACACACATTATGAAGAGGTATCACAGAATCAAACTGAGACGGTCTTTCCCTCCAAGAATATTACTATCATGCTAACCAGGCATTTGCAAATTACTCACTGGGCCGAATAGCACATTTACCTACATGGAAAAAATGGAAAATAGCAAAATTTGCAGTTTCCATCTTTTTCTTGGTGTGTCCCTTACAATAAACCAAAATTGCTCTTTGATTAGAAAATATATAGTTCTTTCAATTCTTCTTTCTTTCCAGCATGCAGGTCCGAGTGCCTTCCAATTCCAGACTCTAAAGGAAGTCCAAAAGTTTGTTTTGAAGACTGGCGAGACTAGTTTAATAGGTCTTGCTTTGGCTAGGCCCTTCGTTCTCTCGCCTCAGTTAAGATCCATACAAGCAGCAGACGTTTTGACAGAAAAGCCAGCTGCTTCGTGTCGACAAAATCAGAAGCAGACTCTTAAAGGAAACCAACAGTATTTCAAATGGCTCCAAATAACAATGGCTTATCCAGCTGACCTGTCATTCTCAGACTGGATGAACAGTTTAAGTCTCCTGAGCTCCGTCCCTTTGGAAAAAAGTCTGCAAAGGGGAAGGAAACTGAATTTTCTTTAGACTCAACAAAGGGTTCTAAAATGATCACTAGCTGCCCTTCTCAAGATAGCAATGAGAGGAGTATTTTTTTAACCTAAAACTAAAGTTCTTAGGAAATGTGTCAATTAGCAAGATTTTTTTTGTAAGGACAGAAAATTCCCTCATAAGAGACAGGCTGTTCTATTTCTATGACTAATATTGATTTTTCTCCTCTGTTACATGTATAGTCTACCTCTCGACATCTAATCCCTGTGTTCATTTTATCTCTATTTTATGCTCACAAATTTACGAGACAATTGAGCTGAGACATAACTACCTCAGTGTCATCCCAGGAATGCAATGGCTTAAGTGGCACTCGAATTTGGTCTTACAGAGCTAGACTTGATATTCCTAGATTAATCAATGTGGGAAAATGGATGGAAGCAGGAGATACCGAGGTCAGGTTAATCAATAGATTCCATCACTTACAGATTGATCTTGCAACAAACTTAAAACCAGGTGGTCATATTAGGAAAGCCCTGAAGGTTGAACTACAGCAGTGGTTCTCAACCTGTGGGTCCTCAGGTGTTTTGGCCTACAACTCCTAAAAATCCCAGTCAGTTTACCAGCTGTTAGGATTCCTGGGAGTTGAAGGCAAAAACATCTAGGGACCCACAGGTTGAGAACCACTGTACTACAGGCTCAGAGGGGTGTGAGCTCTTGGCATCTTCAGGAAAATGCAAGACTTAATTAGAAAACCCATCAGACAGTAAACTCTATCTGCAGTTTATAATGTACCAATATCCTGATACTGTTTACTCTTCTCTGCAGAGTCCAAGTTGCTTTAAAACACAAAATCTTAGTAATATCATGAACTGCAGATCCAAACTAGTGTGCAAACAAATTAGCTGTTAACACACCATGCAGAAATAGCATCATAATCTTTGTTTCGAGACATATCTCTATGAGCAATGCTTATGGAGTCATCCAAACTATTATGAACGACAGCTCTGATTCAACACCAGTTGTCATCATTGTGCCTTCAAATCGTTTTCAACTTATGGCGATCTGCCACAGAGCTTCCTTTGCAAGACTTGTTCAGATGGGGTTTGTCTTCCTCTGAGGCAGAGAGTGTGTGACTTGCACAATGCCACCCAATGGGTTTTATAGCTCGGTTCTCCTAGAATCATAGAATCAGAGTTGGAAGAGACCTCATGGGCCATCCAGTCCAACCCCATTCTGCCAAGAAGCAGGAAAAATGCATTCAAAGCACCCCCGACAGATGACCATCCAGCCTCTGTTTAAAAACTTCCAAAGAAGGAGCCTCCACCACACTCTGGGGCAGAGTTCCACTGCTGAATGGCTCTCACAGTCTGGAAGTTCTTCCTCATGTTCAGATGGAATCTCCTTTCTTGTAGTTTGAAGCCATTGTTCCATGTCCTTGTCACCAGGGCAGCAGAAAACAAGCTTGCTCCCTCCTCCCTATGATTTCCTCTCACATATTTATACATGGCTCATCATGTCTCCTCTCAGCCTTCTCTTCTTCAGGCTAAACATGCCCAGCTCTTTAAGCCGCTCCTCATAGGGCTTGTTCTCCAGACCATTGATCATTTTAGTTGCCCTCCTCTGGACACATATCTCTCTTCAATTGTGGAGCCCAGAATTGGACACAATATTCCAGGTGTGGCCTAACCAAGGCAGAATAGAGCATGGGGAGCATGAGTTCCCTGGATCTAGACACTAGACTCCTATTGATGGAGGCCAAAATCCCATTGGCTTTTTTTGCCGCCACATCACATTGTTAGCTCATGTTTAACTTGTTGGCCACAAGGACTCCAAGATCTTTTTCACACGTACTGCTCTCGAGCCACGCATCCACCATTCTGTATCTTTGCATTTCATTTTTTCTGCGTAAGTGGAGAATCTTGCATTTGGCACCGTTGAACTTCATTTTGTTAGTTTTGGCCCATCTCTCTAACCTGTTAGATTTGAATTCTGCTCCTGTCCTCTGGACTATTGGCTATCCCTCCCAATTTGGTGTCGTCTGCAAACTTGATGATCATGCCTTCTAGCCCTTCATCTAAGTCATTAGTAAAGATGTTGAACAGGACCGGGCCCAGGACGGAACCCTGCGGCACTCCGCTCGTCACTTCTTTCCAGGATGAAGAGGAAGCATTGGTGAGCACCCTCTGGGTTTGTCCACTTAACCAATTACAGATCCACCTCACCGTAGTTTTGCCTAGCCCACATTGGACTAGTTTCCTTGCCAGAAGGTCATGGGGGACCTTGTCGAAAGGCCTTACTGAAGTCCAGGTACGCTACATCCATGGCATTCCCCACATCTACCCAGCTTGTAACTCTATCGAAAAAAGAGATCAGATTCGTCTGGCTTGTTAGGGTCAAATCCCCTAACACTAGTTGTAATCAAGCAAGGTCAAATGAAGAAATTCCCCAAACCCAGATGGACACCAGCTTTTGATCTTCAGATTCATTTTAATGGAAAAAATGTTTTGTGGGAAGGCTAGAAAGTAAAATGTGAATCTAGCAAGGAAAACGTGACGCATAATAAATTCTTATCGACTAATCATTTTATTGGTTTTTGTAGATGAACTTTTCTAGAAGCACAGATTGCACCAGTAAACATGTATAGCAGGCATGGGCTGTTCGGAATTGTGGGAGTTAAAGTCCAAAACACCTGGAGAGCTGAAGTTTGCCCAGACCTGATATATAGGAATGACAGATAAGAGTAGAAACGGGTCTTCATGTGCTTACTGATGGTTGTAATTTATTCTTTAAACAGATTTTTGGTTACCTCAATCCTTAAAAAGCCCAGCGCTTTCTGAATTATTTTGTAACAGTCCACTGAGTGTATGGAATGATTGCAAGGGACACACCATGGTACTACTAAGTGGAACAGGGGGAAGCGAATGCGTTTAAACTGCTGGGGCAATAATGTTTTGGACTCCCACCAAAAAATGTTATAGGAGCACTGCTTCCCACATTAACAGGTAGAACATGTGGTTCTACAGGTGCCCCATTGAGAATGCAAATTCTATCACAATACACAGAAGGAAAAAAAGCCAGCCATAGTATATATTTCAACACATGGAAATATGTTACTGTGCAATGCTCAGGGCTGAAAAAGACAGAACGGCAAACATTGAATAGCTGGTGAAGCTGGTTTGACCACTAAACAGAAAGGGAGAGCCAGCTCTTGTTTGCTACAGCAAAGAACAACCTTAAGAAAACAGGAATATAGCTTGCTTGTTTGTTCAAGATTCTAACTCTTAATTGATACAATTCAATTAGACTATTGGCATTGTGCTGCATGGGATGGTGCTTTTGAAGACAACAAACTAGAGCTAACGCAAAATGCAGCAGCTGGATTGAAACATCTTATAGTGATGGGTTTGATCTATAAAGCCCTATACAGCTCAGGGCCAAATTACCTGAGAGCAGCAGTTGTTGTATTTGCTTTGGCTGCCAATGTGCTTCAATGTGATTCAAGGAGCTTGTGGTGACATTTAAAGCCCTAAACATTTTGGAACCACGATACTGGAAGAAACACCTCTCCCCCAAAATACCTGAAGAGGCCCCTCTTCTGTGTCCAATAGCTGCTTTCAATTGATTTTATCAGTATTTTTCCCATAGAGGTTTTGACACAGGATTGGATATAACATTTTTAATAAATCAACCATAAGTTACTCACCAGAGTAAAATCCCAGTGTGTCCCTGGAGTTAGAAATGTGAATGAGCTTCCTCTCCGCAGAGAATACCTGCAGACAGAAAATATTTTCTTGTTTATGAGTATGATACAAGCGGAGCCTGGAGAGTCCTATCAACTTCTACACTTCTTGGAATTTGTATGTTTTGATGTTGTAAGTCACCTTGAGTCCGCACGCAGAGAAAGGCGGGGTACAAATATTCTAAATAGACTCTTTTGCCTTCAATAACATCTGACAATTGAAAAAGTATACTGAGCAGTCTGTGTAATTTCAGGAGGGAGTCTCACAAGGCTTTCAAGAGACACCTTTGGTGTTGACACAACAGAAAGTTTTCCAGGTGGCTACTCACAAACCATACTACATATCAAGGAGGGGTTACCCGCTCCCTTAATATTCTCCTTCTGCCAAAGACAATGTCTTTTTAATTGGACAGGCCTACATTTTATTATTCCAGTTTGGTGAAATCACTATTTCTGTACTATTTTGAAGGTTCAATTAGGACTTCCGGACACCTGACTTCAAATGGCCATTCAGCCCTGGAAACCCCCGGTTGATTTTCGGGAAGTCCTACTCTATCAGCCTCAGAGGAAAGCAAGGAAACCATACAGGGAAGTTGACTTGAAGGCATGCAACAAGAAGTTTTTTTAATTAGTTATTGCAGTAAAGAAGGCCCTCAACCCAGGTGGGTGGTACTGTTTCCTTCCCCTTACTGATTAACTAAGAAAACTATTTTCTTAGATCTACAGATCTAGTTTTCTTAGATCTACAGAGACACTCGCTGGAACACCTCAGCAAGCGAGAGTTCAAAAGTGGCAGGCTCAAACCTAGCACCTCAATCCATGGGTGATACCAGATGAGAGACTCCCTCCAGGGCACACAGAAGACTGGGCGACTTGGAAGGCGCTGAACAGACTGCGCTCTGGCACCACGAGATGCAGAGCCAATCTTAAGAAATGGGGCTACCAAGTTGAATCCACGACATGCGAGTGTGGAGAACAGCAAACCACTGACCACCTGCTGCAATGCAACCTGATCCCTGCCACATGCATGATGGAGGACCTTCTTGCGGCAACACCAGAGGCACTCCAAGTGGCCAGATACTGGTCAAAGGACATTTAATCAGCTACCAAGTTTGCAAAATTTGTGTCTTTTTTTTTATCTGTTTGTTTGTTTTGTTCTGTTAGAAATGTAATAAAAAAATAATGTTCTGGTTGCGGATGACACAATAAATAAATACTGATTAACTACCTTCTAAGTTGTCACACTTTATGTATTTAACTATACTTTACACATTTGCATCTATTGTTTGCTATTTTGAGCCCCCATTAGCACATGAATTCACCTGCCAAAAGTAACCATTTTTAGATAGGATGCAAAGATTAATGGCAGTGGAGAGAAGACAGAATATATGCTATTTTGGAATTTAGCAGCTTTATAGGAGATTTTTACTGGGAACTCAGATTTTCTGTAAATCTCGTAACAGTATTATATAATTATCCAGCAGTGCCAGCTAATTTGACCAGATATTTTAATTATGTACAGGATGTTCTAATGACTAAGAGACTGTAAGATTTGCATCTTATGCCTCAATTTCCATCGTAGTGATGGTGGACAAAAGCTATGTAAATGATGTTTTGAATTCTGTTGTCTTAAGCAGATGTGTGAATTGTACAGACTTCCAATCCTCATGGAACCCAAAGTACAAAAGGAAGTCTCCAGGGGGCATCCTTTTAACACATGATGCCCACTGTGATGAACACCACTGATCACTTTGCTCCTCCCTCAAACCATTTTTGAAGTGTGGAATTGACCTTCTGGTCCCATTTTACTTCATCAGAAACCAGAAGTTCAGTTTCGCAGATGACTCTCTATGGCTGCTCATAGTGTTAAAAAGTTTCCTATTGCCATGGCAGATAATTGTGTTGAACACCTTGTTATCTCTAGAACCAGGAAATGACTACAGCAGTGGATACAACCATCCTCAGATTCCCCTCCAACGGAATAGAGCTATGGAAGCTCCTTGGTTTATTGTGGATGAGGCAGTGTGGAAATGAACTGGGATGAAAACAAAAGCACTGTTAGGGGTTTTATTTTGTTGTGTTTTCTGCCTTTCTCCCAACACAGGATTCAGGATGGCCCAAAATAAGGAGCAGATCCAGCTCTGCAAATAAAATTGCTTGGATCCGCAGTGGCTTGAATACTGTCTGGTAGATATAATCTTTGTACCTGTTTGTCCTGTATTATTGGATATATTTAACTTTGTGCAAAGGGAGAAAGTGCTTCACTACAGCAAGCCAGACTTCTCAAAAAAGCTTAAAATCCAGTTATCAACATGTCTCCAAGATTCCCTTTTGAGCAGGGTTATGGAACATGTGATGGCCTTTCAACTACAGAGATTCCTAGATGAAATGGATTATTGAAATAAATTTCAATCTGGCTTCAGGCCTGATTATGGAATGGGAGACAGCTTTGGTCACTTTGGTGGATGACTGATACTGGGGGGACTGGCCTAGGAGAGTATGTCCCCCTGGTTCTGCTGGAGATATATATCTTGGCATGGGATTGGACTGGATGGTCCACAAGGTCTCTCTCTATGATTCTATATATAGACATTAACATAATATCTTTTAATACCACCTTTCCGAGATGGGAGTGAGGTGAGACCTTTTGTTGTAATAGGCATCACTCCACATTTGCTGACAACAGAACTACATTTGTCTTTTACTGTCCACCTCTCTCTTGGAGATCTTTTGGGGAGAGGGGGCGGGGGGGTCTCTCTGCTGCACTCTTTGTCCTAAATGCTCTAATCAGTGAACCTGGCCAGTTCATTTGACTATCCAAGCCCAGAATATTCACAAGCAAGTTATAAAATGCCAAACCTCAATATACATAGGTCTTGGGAGAATTGTTTAGGATGGTTCACCATAGCCATAAATTCCTGATCTTTGCTTTCCTTTTTAGAAACCAATACTGATCCATAAGAAAACTTGTTTTTTCCCCATGACGGCTAAATTTGCTCAGGAGTCTTTCATGAAGGACCTTATCAAAATCCTTTTGGAAATCCAAGTAAACACCGTCTACCATTTTGCCCCTAAACACATGCTTACTGACACTCTCAAAAAACCCTGCCCACATGTTGTGGTTCCAGGTGCTCACTTGGCTTTTATGATGGATAGAATGATATCAGCTTCTTTCTTATTATCACCCAGGAGAAGAACCCTGGGCTAGAAACATTTGTAGGACTGAAGAGTGGGCTAGTTGTGGATGGGAGGTTGGTAGTTCCTCAAGCTCTCTATAATTCTTCATGGGAGTGAATAAGGGCAGCTTTGTTTCAAAGATCCCACATAATCTTGCCTCAACATGCAACAGTTCATCAGAGTGACACTAAAGATCCAATCCCATGCATGCATACTGAAATTTCATTAATTTCAATAGGAAATATACAAACACTTTCTTACCCTCTGTAATCAAATGCGCATTAACCTAAAGGCAACCAGAGAAAACACAATGTATGCTTTTCTAATCCAAATATTTTCATTTTTTTCTGGGCATCCAAAAGTCCTATCTCACAGTTATAGAGTTGTATTAAGAGGTGCCCACGAGACAGATTCATCACAGGGCTTGTGTACTGCCACAGCTGGGCTCTCAGTAGGTTTGAATGCCAGTGAAACATCTTCTTTTGTTGCCATCACAACTTGCAACCTTGTACTAGTGAAAGGACTCTTACTTGTGATCCTATCCCATTTTTGCCTTCCCTGACAGACCACAGGAGAAACACTGCTAATCCCAACATCAGCAAACCCATGATGGAGAACATACCATTCACTGGGATAGTACAGAGCAGGATGTTATTCTGTTGAGGTTGGATGGTGCCTTCATTTTGTAAGCAACCAGGAGCCTAGCCAGAGAGCCTCAATGATTATGCCATCTGGTTCTCTTTCTCCTTTCTGCTTTGCCTCTCCAAAGATGCTTTGACAGCAAGTTCCTTTTGGCTGCCGGGTTGGAAGCTCAGCTTGTTTGTGTAACCTTCCCCACCCTCTCCCCTTCCAGAATTAATCTGTACCAAGGGAGGTAAACTGAAGCAGGAAAAACAAGAGAGAGCTTGGCTTCAGACAAATACTCTGCATCCTTGTGGTAGGTATCCTGCTCTCCCTGTTTAACTCAAAGGAAACTCTGTTCCCCGTTCTCAACCTATTGTTATGAAAGAGGCATTCTTGGAACATCAAAGATGACAATAAGCTTGGATTTTTTCCAAAGATAGATAAGAGAACCCAGCTCACACATCTCTTAACTGGAGCTTTCAATTGGGAAGCAATATGGTCACCAAGGCCAAGAGAAAAATGATTTTAAAATACCCATATTGACAGCAAATGAAGATGTTTTAGCTCCAGTTAGAATAGAACGCTCCAGTTAAAATGCTCAAGGGCCAGAGCTTCCCAGTTCTGAGTATCTATGCCACAGTTTTTAAAGTTAGCTTTAAGTCCATCTTTAAATCATCTCTGCTGCCCACCAACACTCTGTGTGCCATCTTGCTTGTTTGGATAAAACATGGCCACTGTTTTGTCCGTTGAGGATTCTCTGGAAGGACTTCAATGCTTTGAATATTGCTAGTAGTTCTAGGTAACTGATGTGTCTCTGAGCATTTTTGTGACTTCAGATATTGTGAATCGTGAGGTTGTTGCAATCTGGTCATGGAGGAGTCCATCATGAGAGAGGTGGCCAGTTGTGGAGGGTGGAAGTCAGCACTGCAACAGACAATAGCTCAGGAGTCCCACCATGAAAGTGATGTGATCACCAGTCCCAAAGCTGATAGCCTCTTCGACGGTATATTTGATGGGATTGAAGACACCAAGGAACCAACACTGGAATGGGTGCATGTGGAGGCAGGTCAATGGGATGACTTTTACTGTGGACGTCATATGTCTGAGGAGAACCTGGAACTCCCTGGCCTTTCTGAGATTATTTCTGTGGCAAGCCTTGACTGCTGACTGGATGACAAGGAACCTCTCCTCAGGGAGGAAGACCTTTTGTTGGGTCAAAGAGCACCCCAATGAACTTGAACTGGGTGGAGGGAATTGGGTTGGATTTCTCCCAGTTGATGATATGTCCTAGGGCTTGTAGGAGGGAGAGTGTCACATTGAGGACGATTAGCACCGTCTCTCTGGAATTTGCTACTAGCAGTTAATCGTCCAGATTTTTTGGGGAGAGAAGGGAAGCGTCAGCGTGATGGACACATGGACACATGGCACTGTGGAAATAAGCGTCTTTTAAGTCTATAGTGAGAGAGTAATGGAAATATGGAGGATGTGATGACCACCTACAAACATCTGGGGCTAATGAATTTGTTGAGACCCCTGAGATCCAGAATGCGTCTGAGGCCACTGTCCTTCTTGGGAACAGGAAAGTAGTGGGAGAAGAAGGTATATGGATGCTCTTCTTCTGTTGCCATAACAATGCCACACTTTTCAAGGAAAGACTCAATCCTGTAAATCTAGTGTCACCAGAGACATGTGCAAAAATGTCGAGTACCCACACATCTGAGGCTGTGGTGGCCCTGATGGCATGGAAGACGGCAAGACGGTCCACTGAAGAAGGATGTAGGTCAGTAAAGTACTGGGCACTTTTATGCCCGGGAGAGAGGAGGTGGAGCTACCAAAGTTCAAACCACTAAAGCTTTTGGAAGATCCATCAGGGCACTGCACAGGCACAGTATAATCCAGTTGTGTGGTTATGGAGATCATGAAGAAATTTGTATATACTCAATTAGCATTCTCCCATCCAATTTGCTTTGGGGGGGGGGGGGGCTTACTTTGCACATTTGAGGAAGCCGGGCCTCCCAGCTACTTGTCAAGATCTTAGAGACCAAGAATTGATCCTAGACTCACCTGACATTTCTTAATTTTGGGCCAAAGCTAGATACACTGTTTCTAGCTTTGGCCCAAAATTAAGGGAATAGAAGCCTAACACTCACACAGAATGGAGAAACTGAGCTGTTAACTCAGTTAACAGCTGAACTATTTTCAAATGAAAGCAAATATTCAAATGGCTCTTGTCCACCTTCCCCCCAATATCTATGAAGGTCACATCTCGTACTTTGCTAATTGAAAGAAAAGAACACTAGAATATTTACTTATCTCTCATATTCCAAGACAGACCTCTCGTAAAAAATGTACTACTTGTCCCATCTTTTATGTCGGCATAAAGCAACTGCCATGTAGGAAGTAGGAGATAAGAACAGATCATGCACATCCCCTATGAATTGTGGAAGAAAAACTATGCTGGGGATACTTGTAGATTACTCGTTTACTAGTCATAGATCTTATCCTTGTACATCCTTTTGTAGTACAAATGTTGGTTGCTTACTTATCTACAGTTCTTTCGGGGTGCTGTGCTTGGCCGTTCCAGCTGAAGAGGTGATGGCCCACAAGGATATAAAATGCCCTTTTAATCTTCAGCTGTAAGGTTCACTGTGCAGCTGACTATGCAGACTGCATAATAAGCTATCAATCTAGAGAGCTGTGCACATCTCTTAAGGAGCAACATGTTCTACAGTCCATCATCTGATATTATTGCAAGTCTCAAAAGCTATTATCAGCATCTTCAAAGAGACTTTGCTCACTGTTCCATTTGATGGTTTGTCCAGAAAGCTTAGATCATTTAATCTGGCAGTCTTGTTAACCTTCAACATCCCTCACTACCAAAAAAATAAGCACTTCTGACTAGTCTGCAATGCTCAATTTCCTTCCTTTAGGGGTTACCTGCTTTGTTTTTTCCCAGTCGCAATACACTG
Organism: Anolis sagrei ordinatus; assembly: GCF_025583915.1. Lineage (NCBI taxonomy): Eukaryota > Metazoa > Chordata > Lepidosauria > Squamata > Anolidae > Anolis > Anolis sagrei. The sequence goes on along the minus strand of NW_026847549.1, from coordinate 5,886,498 downwards.
GCACTCAGTCCAATGTAATTACATGAGCACATGATGAATAATGCATTCACAGACAGCAAGAGAAACTTCAATTAAGACAAGGAAATAACTTTATATTCTTGCAGAGGAAAACAGGATAAGACATGAAATTAGCTCTTTTCAGTAATGCAGACTCTAGATGCGAAATGTTCTTGGATTCCCAACAATATCCGAAATCCTGAAAAGAGCCCAGTTCTGTTGCCTAGATAGCAGAAACAGACCTCAGTCTTAATGCATAGCTTTCAAACACTGCTGTCAAGAATACCAGAACTGTATCAGGGGCTTCTCAACAAAATGGGATTTGATCTTTTCACTGATAAATGGTTTGCCGATCACATCTTCCCCTACAACACAAAACAAATTGGACATATAAATGGGAAGCTTGACAAGCTACTAGTCTACAGTGAGAACCTAGGAATCTGGTGAATGGCCTGTCTGAACTGAGTCTGTGTATAGAACACAATCCTTTCAAACATACTCTTTCACAGTAGTTTCCAAGCAAAGGGTGTTGTTGTGGTTCTAGTTCCATGATCAGCCTGTTCACCACATCCTTATTCTATAGGTCAAGTGTGCATGAAGTCAAACAGTAGAAACTGAATCAGTGGGTCTTCCAGTAAGAAGCAACCAAAACCATTTCCCATTATTCATGTCCAATCCTAGAATAGAAATATTACTATTTAGAGTGGCAATTATAATAAAAAAATATATTCATTTTTACAGCAACAAGCAAGACAATCATGTTCTCCAGGGAGATTTGTTCTGTGCCTCTTTTCTTCCAAGTCTTTTGATCACTGGAATGTACAAAGTCTAGAGTTGGGCGACAAATGTGCTGGGAAAAGGAAGGAATTCAGTTATTGTATGAGTGGGACATATCAACTAGGATCCCAAATGCATATGCTTTGAAAACCTACTAAAATCAACTGGCGACACAAATAAATCTGTAGACCGAGACAACTATAAAAATATTAGTGAAGCCAAGAGGCATAAGACTGACTGTGAAGTAATTGTCTGAATGCCTCCAACACATCTTAAACATCTGTGTTCCTCTCTCAAGGGAAACTGTACAATATTTGTACAGCTTAGCAATGAAAAAGCTGTTTTACTGAGTTTGGCTTATGGTAGATGATATAGAAACTTCTCCTGTTCCATGCCATGAATTCCCCCTCCTAGGTATTTGCTGGGGTCAAAACAGAGTTCTTTTGGCATCAGCAGTTATGATGGGAAGGAGGACATCAACTACAGTTCTCAAGACAGTTCCCAAAAAGTAAGTTGTGCCACAGAAAATAAGAGTGAACAAATATGAATAGGATTCCACTTGTGGTGTGCTTTTGAAGAATTGCATTAAGTTTCATCAACTGCTTGAACAGGTCTAGAAAACTAACATCCCAAAGGAGGAGTCATTTGCTTTCTGATGTTTTTATGAAAGCCGCTCCCAAAACATTCAGCAGAGCCACTGTTTGCGTATTTTCAACTCTGGGACAATTAGTAATTCTAGCAGCTGCCTCCAGTTCCCAAATGGTAAAGTCATGAAAGCCACACAATTTGGCTGGAAAGGGGTAAAATAGCAATTAACAGGGTGGAGGGACGAAACTAAATCCAACCGCTAAAACCAAGCAGACAGGATATAGACTACTGCTGTTCATTTCTGGGCTTGTTGTACTTTGCAGAAAGCCCGCAATAGCAATTAGTGTATTCTTTTGATATCCTCTCACTGTTTTGGAGGATGCCACTTTAAGCATCTCAAACAGGTCTCAGCAAAACATGTCCTACTTTGCTTGCTTTTAACGCTGACTGATTAGAGTAAGTCCCCTGGACATAGTAGGAGAGGCAGAGAACTGCTCTGCATGTTTGTTCCTATAGTGACCTTATTTCTATCTTTTGGCCCAAAGAAGCAAAACAAAGTAGTTATCGCCGTACTGGCCAGAAAAAAAACAACTGTCATTAAGTTAATTTGTAGGGTGGGTTTCTATATGGCATATTTCCCACTGTGCTAGGATGCAGACAATAATCTAGATTCTCCCTTTAAAAGCTCTACTATCTCCCAGCACCAGACTTCCTTTATTGGTGAAGGGCCTTCCTTTCATGCTGTCTCCGGATTTTCCTCACCGCGTGGGACGTCTGGTCCAGGCCAAACTGCTTAGCAACCTGTGCTGTGTATGGAACTGATGTTTCTGCAAAGGCAATTAGTTTTTAATACCTGTGGAGAATACAAATTGCTACCAAGTAGGACAGATTCCACACAGATTCACAAATGCACATGCCAACATGAGTATGCACGGCCAAGTAAGTCTAAAACTTGAGGATGTCTCTGTAGAATTACAATGTTATGGTCTTTTACCCCACTCTCACAATGTAAAACTATTTCTTGTAGCTATAATACTATATTCAGGTACTTTCTTAGAGTCATAATGCATACCTAAGCTTACAAAAATGCACAAGACCAATTACACTATGTAACAAAATTAGAAATGTTTTCTGTTCCTGGTTTGAAAGTATTTCCTGTTCACTTACTTTGAAAATAGTTGTTATATTCCAGAAATTTCATTTTTTTATCCTTCTATTACCTGAAACCCAAAAGTTTGTAATTTTCCTTAATGAAAATATGTCATTTTTAACTTTTCCAAAAAGTTTTTGCAGTTTAATAAACATTTCCCATGTTTTATGATAGAACCAATTAGGAAATGATCCAGGAACAAAAACTGTGTTACACAGTGTCATATTTAAAATCAAAACTTTCCCTAGAAAAATAATTCAGGGACCACCTCTTTGCATTCATGGCCTCAATGAAACAAGAGGATCCACTGTGAAAGAGTACTTATTCAACAGGGTGTGTTGCCGTGCCCTATACAGAAAATCTATCTAATTGTGGTCTAAGCTTTGATAGATACTGGCATACATTTGTCCTGTGTGTTACAAACTACTGTACAGGGTATAAAATGCAAAATTTAACTATATAAATTCCCAAGATTCCATAACACTTTTTGTTCTCAATATCAACTTCTATATACCCACAACTTCCTGTCAAATCTACATTACTGCACAGAGGGTGTCCTAGACACAACTTTAAAAGACAGGGAACCAAATCATGAATCATAGAGTTGGAAGAGACCTCATGGGCCATCCAGTCCAACCCCCTGCCAAGAAGCAGGAATATTGCATTCAAAGCACCCCGACAGATGGCCATCCAGACTCTGTTTAAAAGCTTCCAAAGAAGGAGCCTCCACCACACTCCGGGGCAGAGAGTTCCACCCCTGAACCAAGTAATGAAGACATTGTTAGGAACTATCGGGTCTGCATGGGTTTCCCCAGGTTCCTTATGACTCAATGTATTTCCTGTTAGTGATTTAGCTCTATTTAGTTCCTGTTTTATTGCATTTTGTTACTATTTATTTTTGTAAGATACTTTATAAATGTATGGTTGCTTATCCTAATAAGCACCATATGTTTATAAATAAAATATGTTCATGCAGACACATAAGCCAAATGTGGCAGCCCTAGTTCCATGAGCCGTAAGAACAGAAGAAGAAGGCCCTGGCAAAGGCTCACATAACCAAACTGCTACATGGTCCTTTCCATTCTGGGCTCTGCATAGATTTTTTTAAAGGTGGGGGGAGGAGAGAGACATCTGTAGGGTCACAGGTATCTCAGCTGTGTGTCAGGCTCTGTTCCTAGGCCTACATTCTGAAAGATACTGTGAATTGCAATTTCAGAGTCATCACTGGGTGCTTCTCATCCTGTTAATAGTCAGGTTTACATTTCATCTTGGATCGCAATGTGTGAGGCTTGTCTGGGAGACTGACTTTATGAAAGATTTGATGCTGGTCTTAGATGGAGGGGATCTTCCTCATACACAATTCACACTCATAACTATAGTGCTATAATTCCACTTCAATTGTCACTGTTGCATTCTGAGGAATCCCTATTTTCAGCCAGTTTGTTTAAGTGTTTCATCAGACAGGTCCAAGATAAAGTATCCAACAAAATGTTAGGGACTGCAAAACATTCAAGGTCCTCCAACTGAGTGTATAGCAGAGCCAACAACATTGCAGGTCTAAGTCTCTAAGACAGTGCTTCTCAACCTGGGGTCCCCAGATGTTTTTGGCCTTCAACTCCCAGAAATCCTAACAGCTGGTAAACTGGCTGGGATTTCTGGGAGTTGTAGGCCAAGAACATCTGGGGACCCCAGGTTGAGAAGCACTGCTCTAAGATATCCACTAATGTATCAATTTAGGGCAATGTTTCTCAACCTGAGGGTCAGGGCCCCTGGGGAAGGGTCGTGAGGGGGTGTCAGAGGGATCACCAAAGACCATCAGAAAACATAGTATTTTCTGTTGGTCATGGTGGTTCTGTGTGGGAAGTTTGGCCCAATTCTATCGTTCGTGGGGTTCAGAATACTCTTTCATTTGCAGGTGAACTATAAACCCAAGCAACTACAACTCCCAAATGACAAAATCAACCTCCCCCAACTCCACCAGTATTCAAATTTGGGCATATTGGGTATTTGTGCCAAATTTGGTCCAGTGAATACATCCTGCATATCAAATATTTACATTATGATTTATAACAGGAGCAAAATTACAGTTATGAAGTAACAACTTACTTACTTCATAACAGTTATGAAGCAGCAACGATAACAATTTTATGGTTGGGGGTCACCACAAAACGAAGAACCTGTATTCAGGGGTTTATTTATTTATTTATTTATTTGGAAGATTTCTATACCGGCCTTCTCACCTCAACCGAGGGACTCAGGTCGGTTTACAGCATATATGCAATTACAAAGTATACAAATACAACCGGGTGCAACATCATTAAGAATTAAAAACAACACAATAAAATACAATAAAACATCATCATTACAATTACCCAGGCCAAAACGTCAATACAATCGCAGTCGTAGTCGTAGTCACAGTTCATTAAAGATTCAGTCCTCAAAAGCCACATTCCAGAGCCAGGTCTTTAGTAATTTCCTGAAAGTCAGGAGGGAGGGGGCAGATCGGATCTCTAGTGGAAGGGAGTTCCAGAGCCGGGGAGCCACCACTGAGAAGGCCCTGTCTCTCGTCCCCACCAAGCGCGACTGTGAGAGTGGTGGGACCGAGAGCAGGGCCCCCTCGGAAGATCTTAATAGCCTTGATGGCTCATAGGGGAGAATCCGTTCGGACAGGTAAACAGGGCCAGAGTCGTTTAGGGCTTTGTAGGTCAAAACCAGCACTTTGAATTGTGCTCGGAAGCTAATCAGCAGCCAGTGGAGCTGGCGTAACAGAGGGGTTGTATGCTCCCTGTACCCAGCCCCCGTTAGAAATCTGGCTGCCGAGCGTTGGACTAGCTGCAGCTTCCGGGCAGTCTTCAGAGGCAGCCCCACGTTGTAGTTTTAGGCAGGTTGAAAACCACTGATTTAGGGCATTTTCTTCTACTTCCTATTCTTTAAAAGAATCAACAAGAAAGCCTGAATACAGCTTTAAAAAATGAAAATGAACACCTTGTGCCCACCCAACATAGCATTAAGCATCAACTATGGCCTCCACCATAAACAGTTGTAATATGCAGTCAATGTCCAAGGGAAATAAAGAACTCTAATTCCAGAGCAGAACAGCAAAGAGCGCAGACCTGATGGGAAAGGGCGGATTGTGCTGTACTAATTTTAGTGGGAGGAATGATGCGTGCCAGATTGTTTCCACATGGGACACAACACAGGTCATTGCTCCTCGCCGCCATCCACCAGTCTTTTGGGCTTTGCTCTACCTCCTTTTAAAGTAAGTTCTCCATTATGCATTCCAGACAAAAGGCATGCTTTTGGCTAGAAGGCAAAGGGTCCATTCCAAGATTAGCTGAACTCACCGTGTTATTTCTTTCCTCAAGTCAAGTCTCTAGCTTTTTCAAGTATTTCCACAGAAAAACACTGAACTTCAAAGATCAGCAGTGATGAACCATGAGTAAGAACCTCCCTTTTGAGATCACACAGATTCAGAATAAGGAGGACATGAGTGGGGAGAGGAAAATTCAACAGACCTTCTTCTCTTGCGGGAAATACTGGATTCCCAAATAAGATCAGCCGAAATCATGGCATGAGATTGTCACAGAAAACATTTCCCATGATTGAGATGTTGTTCTCAGTTCACTACTTATTATAGATGACAAACTTATTTGAATTCTGCTTTAGCCTAAAGCAAGATTCATAATGAATAGTTGCACAATTCTGGCTCTGACTTTACTTTATTTAGAGTATATTGGGGGCAAACAGCACAGGTCAGCTGTATTTTTCCAAAAGCAAATACATTTCTCATAGGTAAAAAAATAATGGAATCCATAAATAATAGACAATAAAGTGCTCGTTGTTGGTATGACACATCTACACCATGCCTCTCTTGTCTAACCATGAAAATATACGAACGGAAATATTGGATCAGTCCCAAGAGCTATCTAATCTAATATTCTGTTCCTTTTGTGGCCAAAAGATTCATATGGAAAATTCAGAAACATTTTAACTGATTAGATGGAAACAGTCCATCAACAGAATCTGATGATCAGCTAAAAGGTAAAAGTTAGTTTGCCCATGAAAAGCCTTATATGAATCCATCTTTAAGTCCCGGTAAGCCAGTGGAAGAGGAGAGACAGAAAAGAGAAGTTGGAAACAGGATTGTTAGAGGGGCTAAGATGTAAGGATCTAAAAGAACTATTGGTAGTAAAAGACAACAAAAGAAAGAGGATTAAGAAGAAGAAATGTCAAGGCTTAAGAAAAGAAAAAGATGTGCTGTAGAGGAGCAAGACTCGCAGATTCTTGCTGATCTGTTGGACTGCACCTCCAACCCATCCTCTTCACTGCCAAGTTTGGTCTCTGGGTCCTGGGGGGGGGGGGGGGGGGCATATGATTCCTATCCCTGTACAATAGGCAAGAATGGGAGAGCCAATGGAAAACACTTTAGGATCATGGAAGTGAACAAGAGGTATTCCAAATATTCCAATCCGCAAGCAACATTTTTATTTAGATACTATCATAACTTGGGACAGAGGGATGGACTCCAAGAATAAAAGAATTCCAACGTGCGGCAGCCATGATACTAACAGGAGCGGGGCGCAGGGAGCATACAACCCCCCTGCTGTACCAGCTCCACTGGCTGCCGATCTGCTACCGGGCTCAATTCAAGGTGCTGGCATTGGCCTATAAAGCCCTAAACGGTTCCGGCCCAAGATACCTAACTGACCGCCTCTCGGCCTATGAGCCCACGAGGACTTTGAGATCTTCCGGGGAGGCCCTGCTCTCGATCCCGCCTGCGTCACAGGCACGGCCAGAGATAGGGCCTTCTCGGTGATGGCTCCTTGGCTGTGGAACACCCTTCCCGTAGACATCAGGCTAGCCCCCTCCCTGTTGATATTCCGCAGGAAGCTAAAGACCTGGTTGTTTAAGAAGGCATTTGAATAGAAGTGCAATGACTGGTAACTCGACCATAGGAATGGAACAACGGAAATGGTATCGGATTGTGAACTTGACGATGAGACGACTCGGAATGGCTTGTAGTAATGTTGATGGTTTTGATGAGATGTTTTGATAATGATGTACTGTGGATTATTTTATTTCATGTTGTATTTTGCACCTGTTTTTCTATGTTGTACACCGCAATGAGTCGCCATTAGGCTGAGAATTGCGGTATATAAGCGAAGTAAATAAATAATAAATAAATAATAAATAAATCTGAACTGGGAACATGAGAAAAGACCCAGTAAACAACAAAAACTAAGTATCCTGGAGAGACAACGAGTGAAGTACGGAACCATAGCAGTCTCTAGAAAGAAGATCAGGAAGGCAACTTTCACAAAGACAGCAGGGAACACCATTGGGGTGGGTCTGTTAGGAGCAACAACTGTGTCATTTAAGCATATATTATTTTAAGAGACTTCTGGACTGTGGGTGGTCAGGTTATGAGCATGGATTTTTTACTTGAAACCTCTGAGGGTTATGTTGAATTAAAGGTCATAAAAGAAGTCCTATCTGTGTTTACTTGGTAACTGCCTTTTTGGTCGTTAATAGGTCTCCACCCGCTCTCTCAGTGGCTGGCATGTTGTGAAGGACAAAGAGACAGTTCTAAGCCCTCTGAGCTGCGTGTCTGCACGAAAACTTGTGGTCAAGAGACAGATGTGGTGAACTGACGGTTATATTTCAAACCAACTCTATTATTTGAGAAGGGGGGAAGAGGCAACCTGCCCAGTGGCACATTTCCTTCTTGCCCACCCACAAGTCTCTGTTCATCCCTTCCATATGGCCCATTGCGCCTCTGAAGGTACTTTTTTAGCTATCGGCAATAATTCCACAATTTCAGTTACCCTCCCCAAACAACCATATTGGGACAATGAAGAGCCATTCATGTCAAATGTTATCTTGTGATGTAAGAAGCAATGGAAAATCCAACTCCCCCAGCAACTCAGTTACAACATCAAGTGCAGCTGTTTGTGTGGAATTACGGGCCTAATTTGGCAGCCTGAAGATAAAAGCTGGAAAAGGCAACAAGAAGGATGAGGTCTGCCCTTCATCTACTTCCTTCACTGATTGTTCTGGATTACAATTTTGTTTAAAAAATAGTAGCCTTCTGTGCTTAATTTGTAGAAATATTTTCTGTTCTTCATTTTAACCAATGGATGGGGTTAGTAATATGCATTTGCTTGCAACCTGATGTGAAATACAAGATAATGCTTGGCTCAATGCCATAAAAACTCTACCATATGAAAACATTGTCTTGTCCCATCAGTTTCATTAGAACAGACTTTTAACTTTATTTAAAGAGATTATCTGAGGCACATCTATATCTAACTAGCCTTCTCGTTTGCTCTCGGACAAAGGGGTTTTGCAAACCTATGGTTGTTTTACAATCTCACAGGTGCTTCTTATCAGATGAAAGCACGATAGTAGAAATGCACATATTCCAAAAGTTCTGCTTGTGCTACTCTTTTAGAGACATGCTTGGTTTTTCTTATCTCATGAGTTTTGTATAATATGTAGAAAAGATTAAGACAATGTTAAACTGGATGTTACATTTAACACCGCATGAATTGGAGGAGGCTTTGACCTGGAGAAGAGAAGCAACATTTGTAAATATTTTTCAGAAGAGTCCAAAAGAAAGGAAATGTTAGTAGGAAAAGGAAATCAAGTAAAACATGAACTGCCTAAGCAACAAGCTGAAATGTATACATTCTGCAAGGGATTCTAGTACGGATATTTCTTAGCCGGGTGGCCTTGTCTGGAAAGGAAGTGAAGGTCAGCTCTTTTAGGATGCTTGGCAGAAGTTAATTTTTGAATTCACTGTACCAAAAGATATGAAAATAGCATTTTTGTTTGTTCAAAATGATGCCAGCGGAAATAAGAGGAAATTTTCATTGCAATATCGTGCTTCTTTGCCTTTCCAGAGAATAAAAAATTCTTATTTCAACATACATTTTCTATTTGTATGGATAGTTATGAAAAATGGACAAATTTTAAAGCCTAGTAGGGAGAAAAATCAACTCACTTCAGATATATCACTAGACAAAAATTATGTGGATATAACATACTAAAAGACAAAGTCAAATCAGACTTGAGCTCTCCCTACAAGTCAAGGTGACTAAATGAGTCTATTTTATTCTGGCCATATAATGAGAAGACAGGAGGAAAAGGAGAAGACCACCTTCTAGATCAGTGGTTCCCAACCTGTGGTAAATGGGCCACCAGTGCTTCGCAAGAATGAAAATATGGTCCGCAATCTCACCAGTACTACACTGTTGCCTCAAAACCACACGACGAGAGTGACTGGTTTCGCAAACCCCTCTTATAGTGCCAAGGCAACAAGGATGTCGGGAGGGGAGAGGCTGACTACTACAAAAGATTGCTACTACCACATCAGCTCTAGATTATTAAATATTGTTTTCTGTGGACGAGCAGATGTCGACTACTGGATGGCATATGTTCTGTATCAGAAACTAGAGCTGATGTGGTCTATCCAATGCAATTTTCTGAAATAGCACCAAACCAAATCAAAAGTTGACAAAAACTGATTCGTAACCCTTTTAGTAGTAATGTTGAAGAGCCGTCCCTGGTTAAAATGGTTCCTGTTCAAGTGGTCCCTGGTCAAAGTGGTCCCTGATCAAAAAAAGGTTGGAAACACTGTTCTAGATGAAGAGACTCCATCAAAGAAGCCATAACTGTCCTAGGCCTGTAACATTTGTTACATAAAGTGCAGTCTGAAGTATTTTGCAGGATGAAATAAGTGGGGGAAAGTGGCAAGCAATTTCTGTTAAAGCACAACATAGAAAAATAACATGTATCCCTTCAGTACTTGCAAGACATACAATAAAACATTTAGAGTTGTTTTATCCCCCCCCCCCCTTCCTGAATACTTTGGCTACTTCTTTAAACATGGCCACAAGGTTACAGAACGTTTCCCTCTCATGCCACAGAATTTTAATTGAGTCAACCAGTTAAGGAAAACCACAGCGTAACAATCTACATTGCGTAAAAAGCTACTGAAACAATAGACATAAACATTTTCTGGTAGAAATTTTAAAAACCACAACTACTATATGATAAATAACCTCTGTAAAGGGATTGGCATCTGGGGTTTGGAGGCCACTATTTTGCAACTGGGACCCTATGGGTTCACACGGACCACAAAACCAGAACTTGTTGAAGGTCCAGCTCGGACTCTGAAAAACAAGGGTTTTTTCTGTCTCATGTAAGACATCATGAGAGGGCACAAGCAATTTAGGTAAGCAGTGTCCCCTGCAATTGCAATGCTTGGCTAGAAGAAAAGATGGAGCAGGGAATCTCAAAGGATTAAGGGCCACAGGAAACAGCCTTAAGGCTGCTGTTGTCTTAGGCTGCACTTTGCTCATCTCCTCCTGCATGTGCTAAAGGTGAGGCTAAGTCCCACTCACACTTTTAAGGAAACGTGCCTAAGAAAAATGAGCTGTAGAATTTTTTTAGTGGAATTAATACGGGAATGCTGCTGCAAGGAAACATGTTTAAGTTGAAGCCTCCTGAATGCTTTTGGTGTACTTGTCAAGCAACTGTAATTGTTAGGGTGGGGCTGGAGATGATGAGAGAAAGCATACCTTTTTATTTAAAGGGGGGGGGGGGTGATTGAGAAATCACCTGTGGTTAGGAAAGAAAAATATTTCACACCCAAGCACAGAACAACCTCTCCACACAGCCATATTTTTCCAGCCATCAAAGACTGATAGACTTCCTGTGCAGAACTAAAGATGCTGATGTTTCCAGTTTTGTGCAGAAGCAGCTCCATACAAGGACCATGAACAACTAGGTAAGAATTTCAAAACATTTTCATGTATGCCACCTTGTGTTGATGGCATTGCACTGCAGTTGCAGGAACTTATCAACGACAATGTTGCACATTTCATTTTAAGTCACACTTTTTAAGACACACTTTCTCCCCACGTCAAGTGCTGCAAAAACAATCTGTGTCCAAAATTCAGTAGCCGATGTGTTTTCCCATTGATAGTCACTGGCAACAGTAGCCCATGTAGCTTCTACTGAGGAAAGAAATGTAATGTGGACTACCACTTCAAAACCAATACATTGAGTCTTGCAATAGCTGATGCCTCCATGCCACCCCACTATGCAGCACTACCTGCATTCCTGAATGAAGACACTCCGAAAGGGACAAAGGTGACTTGAAAAACTGCTTGTGCTCTTTGAGACAATGTTGGGCAGTCACAGAAGGTCCAGGAGCTGTTCCATTCATCTTTTAAACAGAAAGGAATGCTTTCTTCCAACACCCCCAGATTTAGCAGAAGGAAGTATAAGCTGTTAGATCTATCTGTCTCAACACACTTTCTCTTTAGGATGCGACATCTACTTTTTGATGCTAGCATGGATTCCCCTCTGATAATTAGGGTTCACCTGCCCTATTTCATCAGTGTACAGAAAATCTGTATTATGCACAAAATTGTTAAATGTATGGTATACAAAATTACCTCAGGTTAGATATAAAAGTTGTATAAGAAACATAAATCAATTTCATGTTTAGGCTTGGGTCCCACCCCCAAGATATATCATGTACCCATATGCAAATACAGATATTCCAAAATCGGGAGAAATACATTCCAAAACATTCAAACACTCAGAGAAGGAATACTCACTCTGTACCAGCATCTTCTACTGACATCTAGTGAATGAAAACCAAATTACAATCCACACTCATTCTTAGGCAGGAATTACTCAAGACATGACGTTGCCAGTTCCTTCCTCTGAAATCTCTCCTATAGCACCTGATATTGATTGATAGCCTCCCATCCGAGTATTAACCAGTGCTGACCTTGCTTAGCTTCCCAGACTAAACAAGATCTGGTGCATTTAGAGGTCTATTTACCAAGTCATTATAAAGTTTGCATGGTAAACTTGGGAAAGCAGTTGTGGGAATATTTCCTAATCTTTACCAGAATACCTTGGTACAAATCTTTTTCTTGCAGCATCTAATCTCATTTCAAACTCATGGATCATCCACTTTTGATCCAGAATGCCAAAAAAACTGAGAAGATGCACTATGGATTGTCTACAAAATAACAAAAGTCAAGCAAAGGCTGAGCAATTTGAACAAGGGAGAGCTACACTAAGTTGAAAAATGAAAAATGTGTTTTAAAATCTTGTATACAAGGACAATTGTAGTATTGCAATGCCTTCCTTCTTAGAAGATCAAGAAGCCAAAAAGAATTACATAATGTTTTCCATTTGGAAAGGAACTTCTGAATGATCCATATGTTCTCTAGTCTTCCCATAGAACCATCTTTAAAAATTTTGCCTTTTATAAAAAGGACAGAACGAGCATAAGCGTTTTGTAAGTTTCTTCTACTTTGTTAATGATTTTGCCATAAAATGGATGTTTGGCCTTAATGTCTTCTATCCTAAAAGTTCCCATAAGCAGACTTAAGTATTAGCATCCATAAAAACTAACACAGTGTTCTTGCAAACTACCTTTCCTGGAAGATAAGCCAAAGCTACAGTATATTTTATAATGTTGCTGGGACTTTCAATATCAGTGGAAGCAAACACCAGCTGATAGCAAACGTCTTCTTATATAAATGTCACTAGCCGTCCCCTGCCACGCATTGCTGTGGCCTAGTCTGGTGATCTGGAAAATAAAGTAATGAGAAAGTGTTGGTTTCTAATATATGTAATTTCTTTATGTTTGAGGGTAAACAGTATTTCTTGCTGTTTCTTTGTCAGTGTTGATGTGGAGAGTGTCTGGTTTGCCTACTCTGGAATATGCAACACATCATAGTCCTTCTTTAGGGGTCCCTTTCAAATCTATGATACTATATCTCTCTGTGTATGTGAATCATATCTATGTATCTATATTTATGACTGGATAGCTCTTTCTCTGATTACATTTTCTTGCCCTGGTGAAGAGAGTTGGACTGGATGGCCTTACATATTTTCTGTTGGTCATGGGAGTTGTGTGGGAAGTTTGCCCCAATTATGTTGTTGGTGGGGTTCAGAATGCTCTTTGATTGTAGGTGAACTATAAATCCCAGCAATACAACTCCCAAATGTCAAGGTCTATTTTCCCAAACTCCATCTGTGTTCATATTTGGACATATGGAATATGTGTGTCAAGTTTGGTCCAGATCCATCATTGTTTGAGTCCACAGTGCTCTCTGGATGTAGGTGAACTACAACTCCCAAACTCAAGGTCAAATGCCCACCAAACCCTTCTAGTGTTTTCTGTCGGTCATGGGAGTCCTGTGTGCCAAGTTTGGTTCAATTCCATCATTGGTGGAGTTCAGAATGCTCTTTGATTGTAGGTGAACTATAAATCCCACCAACTACAACTCCCAAATGACAAAATCCAATTTTTTGAGTGAAGGGCATACATTGGGTTGTTAGGTGTATGCTGTCCAAATTTGGCATCAATTGGCCCACTGATTTTTGAGTTCTGTTAATCCCACAAACATTACATTTTTATTTATATAGATATACAAAGAAGGAATTGTGAGTGTGCATGTGTATACACAGATATATGTGATCATTGGTTAACCAGAAACTTTCAGTCAGCCTAAGCTATGGCTGTCCAGATGTTGAGAAACGATGGTAGTCACAGTCCATCCACACTTGGAATGCCTGGTGAAGATAATATTCTACTACACAAACTAGTAATCTGACTCAACGTTAAGCAGCTTTTTGAGACCAGCTTTCTCACTGTCACACATCCACTTTCTCCCCACAGGAATGAACTACACTCTTGAAAAGCGCTAAGAGCTGGGAGGAGAACTAAGAGAAAGTGTCTGGACAAGAAGCCCAACCCTGCGGAGGGAAAGCAGTTTGAAAGTATTTAAGAGGACTGAGGGATGTACACTGGAAAGGGAGGACACAAAGCAGGATGGCCTGAAGCAACTGAAATGGGGAAAGAAAAAGCAGGATGTGGTTTCACTCCCCTGAGCCTGGGTGTGCTTTCATTCTTCATTCAGCTATCTTTCCTTAGGGGTCTAGGTTTTCTCTCTCATGTCTGGATCCCTCCCTACACAACATTCATCTCCCTCGCAGTCAGGTATGTGTATTTTCATTCTCTCTACAATCTCTCTTACTATCCTGGGAGGAAACTGAGCAAAAGAAAAACCTATCCTCTGCAAAATGGATATTCTATTGGATTAAACAAAACCATGGGGTCATGCTGGTTTTAATTCCACTTTACATTCTGATTCTTGATAAAGTTACCCATATTTACCGGAGTCTAATCCAGCATCGAATCTGATGCGAACCTCAATTTTCAAAACCTTGAAATCAAGGAAAGTATTTGCTGGCGAATGTAAAGCACAGCAGCAAAAGGTGCACTCTTTTTAATTTTCCCATTACAGTTGCTGCCTGCTTAAAATTCCATCTTTAAAAACAATTTTGTTGGAACACCAAAGCTTTCATCAATTGAAAAGAAACTTTGGGATGCATCTATGCTGCAGAATGAGTCCACTTTAATTACCTTTGTTCAATGTATGGAGCCATGGGAGCTACAACACTGCCATGTGGGGCATTGATTGCCAAATGTAAATCGCCTCAAGTCGCCTTCGAGCTGAGAGGGGCAGTATACAAATATAGATAAATAAAGAGTGCTGATGCCTCATCAAACTACAAAATTCCAGAATAGCATAATAATAATAATAATAACAACAACAACAACAACAACAACTTTATTTATACCCTGCTACCATCTCCCCAAGGGACTCGGTGCGGCTTACATGAGGCCAAGCCCGCAATACAACAATACAAGCAATAACAATAACAATACATGCCTTGAGCTACGACAATAAAATTATAGATGACATCTCTCAAATAGAAGTCTCGGGTGTTCCTGAAGCAGCTTCCCCTATTGCTTTGACTCAGCACTAAGATGACCCTATCACACAAATCTAATGTGCACCCTAATTTCGGCAAGGTGATTTAGCCAAAAAAGGTGAGAGTTAGATTTGAGTAAATACAGTCCTTGACTCTTGAGGTGAAATGGGCATTTTGTGATCAGCCACGGACTATAACAAATATTTTTATATTGTCCCAATATTTCAGTGTACCCATGGGACCAAGAAATGAAGAATTCTATGATCGTGATACTTGGATGACAGAAGAGATTGAAGAGAGAGATGGCTGAAGAATACAGAGCAAGCTACCCAAGATTATACACAACACACCTTTGCTTGGTCTTGTGTACTGCAACAAAACCTGACAAAAAGAAAATGAGAGTTGCTTTTAAGAAATAACATGAAAAGGTTGGTAGGAACACATTTTGCACAGTTAGGAAAATATTGAAATTCAAGTCCTACCCGCCTGACAGAATGACATAATCAAGGCCTGAGTCTTCAGAATGGATTGTACAACTTCAGATTGTGGGTGCAAGAACATCTGGATACTCCCCAAGTGGAAAAATAAACACACACACACCCCGCCCACACATAAATGGACACATACATACAAGTAAAATGCTTGCACCACAGATAATAGCTCGGTTAAACTATTTCTACTTAATGAAGAAATGTGTTTTGAATTATTTGCCGCGATGCTATAAAAATGGAATGCCCAGAAATGTAAAACTCCACCTGCAATAACAAGATATGCTCAAACTTCTGCTACTTCATTCGGCTCTACTTGCAGCAGAGCAGGGCCACAGGCTGCTTTAAAGGTGATGTCATGCCTGCAAGAAAACCATAGCCAGGACAGTTCCACTCAACTAACTTCAGTAAGCCACTCTGGATGTAGTTTCTGGGGAGAGAGTTAGACAGACTCTACTTCTCCTTCATGTACTCCACTTGCAGACCAGGACTGCTAAGATTATCTCGCATCTCCATGGGCTATTATATTTGAATAATCAGACATTTATATTTAGTATTTACTGTGAACTCTTTGTTCTTGTTATGAGTCTTCAAGGCATTTCTGACCTACGACAACCCTAGGGTGAAACTTTCTGGGGTTTTCTTGGCAAAATGTGTTCACAGAAGGTTACTTTTGCTTTCCCTTGAATCCGAGAGAGAGTGATTTGCCCATGACCAACCAGTGAGTTTAATGGCTAAGCAGGGATTTGAACCTTGATGTTGAGTCATAATTCTCTAACCACTACACCACGCTGGCTCTTTGACTCTGCCTCCTTTTAAAATACAATAAAAGCACCCAATTGTTTTTTTAAAAAACGCTGACATTTTAATTGATCTGTATCAAGCATTAGTAAGCATTTTTGGAAATAAGTTCACTTGCATCTGATCAAGTTAACAAATAAAATCTGTTAACTTCTATGTATTCCAAGACTGGGGTATTTGGTACCATGCATTACTGGTATAGTAGTAAGCTTGCTTATGCTATGCATCCCAAGGTTGCTCCTCTTTGGGCACGCTTTCTTGGCTGTTTTTTTAAAAATATGTTTATTATTATTATTATTATTTTATTTACATTATTTCTATCCCGCCCATTTCAGCCCGAAGGCGACTCAGGGCGGTATACACAGTCGGCACAATTCAATGCCAAAACAAAATACATACACTGATAAAGCAAAAACATCAAGTGAAATTAAACATAAACGACTGTGCAAAATAAACAATGTAAAAAGAAACTATGTCCTCTCGTTCAAATTTTCATCCGTTACATTGTCTAGGCCGTTCCTGGGTCAATTTCGAGCTCTAGTTTGTCTGTTTACTCCAGGGTTCCGAATGCTTGCTCGTAGATTCAAGTTTTTACTCTTTTTCGGAAAGTCAGGAGGGAGGGGGCTGATCTAATATGTCTAGGGAGGGAGTACCACAGCCAGGGGGCACCACAGAGAAGGCCCTGTCTCTTGTCCCCGCCAGACGTGCCTGTGAAGCAGGCAGGATTGAGAGCAGGGCCTCCCCAGACGATCTTAAGTTCCTGGGGGGTTCGTAGGAAGAGATGTGTTCAGATAGATAGACTGGGCCAGAACCATTTAGGGCTTTATAGGCTAAAGCAAGCACTTTGTATTGAGCCCGGTAGCAGAGGAGTTGTATGCTCCCTGAGCCCCGCTCCTGTTAGCAACCTGGCTGCTGCACGCTGGACCATTTGAAGCTTCCGGGCTGTCTTCAAAGGCAAACCCACGTAGAGCGCGTTGCAGTAATCTATACGGGATGTAACCAGAGCATGGACCACCGTGGCCAAGTCAGATTTCCCAAGGCATTATTATTATGTGGGCATCACTGGCTTCATGGGCTCTTTGGACTCTGAGTCCACACTCTCTTTTCTTGACCTGGCTGCTTACTCTAACTGCCGGAAGGTTTTCCATTACTGCTAATTTGCTTCATTCTCACCAAGGCTGCTGTTCCTGTCACAGCTCTACCTTAACTGGCATAGAATAAAGACTTAAAGCAGACTGGTGGTGATTTTGTAGCATGCTTTGGCCCTTCTGCCAAGCAAGGCTAGAAAAACAAGCCCCCAAACTCCAGTAGGCAATACTTATTAATTTCACATACCTAATCCATCAATTCCTGTAATGCCTTGTTTCCCATTATGAAAAAAAGCTGTGAAAAATGAAACAGCCATGGCCAGAGGCAAACCTACAACTGTGCTGTTGTTCTTCAGAAAGTTCTGCAGTTCTGAGTGACACTGTACAAATTTCTTGAAAATTCAGTTTTTAAACATGTTGCAGTGAGTTTTCTCTGCTTGATAAGAAAAAACCTGAATGTTCCAACTTCACAGAAATAAACATTCTCACCTTTTTCTCATCATCTGTCCTGAACTGTAAAAACCAAGCATGACCATCCATACTTTTAACATAAAATAGGACTGGAAAAATGACAGATGGGTGGCCAACTTGCAGAGACTCCTTCTAATTCTAAACTAAGGTTATGAGTTTTGTTAAATTCCTGAGCAAGGTGGGTATAAGGTTGATGACAGTTGGAAATGCACTGATAAATCTCCCGCAGACTACTTGTCAACTGCAGGGATTCATGAAAGAATATGCAGCTAACTTGGATAATTTTAACACAGCAAGGCATCTTACCTACTTCATTTCCATATAAATTAGCTTTTCTTCATTTGTTACATTGTCATCCAATAGATTTCAAGTTAAGGTGACACTATAAATGAGAAACCTTTAAATCCCTGGTGATCAGCTGCCATGCTCAGATCTTTTTTAAGAAGTCACATTCTTTCATCATTTGTCCAAAGCAGGGCAGCTTGGGTTTTGTCATCTTCTCTTCTTATGAGATCAGGACTGATTTGCTCTTGGACTCTTAAGCTTTTTTGAAACTGGTGGTATCTGAAGATCTCTTCTTCAGCACATTTCAAATGATCCCACTTTATACAGCAACTGACTATAGGCCAACTAACCTGGCACCACCTGTTACCAACACTTCTCAGCCTCAAAGCAGTGTTGCTTGATAGCCTTTTATAGAGAAATCTTTAATACCTTTGGGACCAAATTCTCTTTTGCTTGCAGAGGAAGGATACCATTGAAAATAGCCATACAGAAACTCCCGACCGCACACAAACACATTCATAGGGATTCACACAGAAAAAGTAGCTTTCTGGATCTGTCTAGAGGCACTGTCAGTGATGAGCCTTTAACCTTTTGCAAAATACCAACTGCAAGAGGAACAATGGTACATGGCTGCTTTTTTGTGACCCACCTGTGGCTTCACAGAGGGTGCTTCGCTGGCACTTGTAGTTTTAGGTAGTTTTGATCCAAAGTAGGCCTCTTACTATTCACTATTTCTATGTTTTTTAAGAACACACCAAGGGAATGCTGCTCTAAATAACAACATGCACTAAACAAAAGGATCTTAGCTGATTACCGGTGCCTGTCAACAGTAATGGACTGGATGAGGGAGAACAGATTGAAATTAAATACTGACAAGACAGAGGTGCTCCTGGTCAGTCGGAAGGCCGATTAGGGAATGGGGATACAGCCTGTGTTGAATGGGGTTACAGTCCCCCTGAAGACACAGGTTCACAGCATGGGGGTGATCCTGGACACACCGTTGACCCTGGAACCTCAGGTGTCAGTGGTGACCAAGAGTGTCTTTGTACAGTTAAAACTTGTGCGCCAGCTGTGCCTGTACCTTAAGATGCCAGATCTGGCCATGGTAGTACATGCCCTAGTGATCTCAGAGCTTATATGCGCTGGTAGGGGGCAATGCAGTCCCTCAAGTAGGCTAGGTCCAAACGGTTTAGGGTTTTATAGGCTGTTGGAAGTAGGAAAATGGGTTTATATATCTGTGGAATGACCAGGGTGGGACAAAGGACTCTTGTCTGCTGGAGCTAGGTATGAATGTTTCAACTGACCACCTTCATTAGCATTTGATGGCTTGGCAGTGCCTGGGGGAATCTTTTGTTGAGAGGTGATTAGATGTGCCTGATTGTTTACTCTCTGTTGTTTTGCTGTTGTAATTTTAGAGTTTTTAAATATTGGTAGCCAGATTTTATTCATTTTCATGGTTTCCTCCTTTCTGTTGAAATTGTCCACATGCTCTTGGATTTCAATGGCTTCTCTGTGTAGTCTGACATGGTGGTTGTGAGAGTGGTCCAGCATTTCTGTGTTCTCAACAGACCGCACTACCTCCGAGGATGCTTGCCATAGATACTGGCGAAATGTCAGGAGAAAATGCCTCTAGAACATGGCCATATACCTGGGAAAACCTACAACAACCCAGTGATTCCGGCCATGAAAGCATTCTACAATATACTTCATCTTGGCCTCTACTATCCTTCCCTCCAATGAGCAGTCATGTTTTATTTCTTGAAGTATAGACTGGTTGGATCTTCTCGCTGTCCAAGGCACTCCATGATTCTATGACAGCTAAAAAACCCTAATTAAATTTTGGAGGACATTAACAGGAGTAAAATGTCCAGGTGGAGGGAAGTCCTCACCTCACTTCCTTCTGCTTTGATCCCCAGCATCATTCTCATCTCTTAAGCTTTCCTTGCTTCTCTTGATGTGGCCAAAGTACTTCATCTTGGCCTCTGCTATCCTTCCCTCCAGTGAGCAGTCGGGCTTTATTTCCTGGAGGATGGACTGGTTGGATCTTCTCGCAGTCCAAGGCACTCTCAGCACTTCCCTCCAACACCACAGCTCAAAAGCATCTATCTTCCTTTGCCCAGCCTTCCCTATGGTCCAGCTCTCACATCCGTAGATGTGTGTGCATATATTTGTGTGTACATTGGTTGTTAGGTGTATGCTGTCCAAATTTGGTGTCAATTGGCCCACTGGTTTTTGAGTTCTGTTAATCCCACAAACGAACATTACGTTTTTATTTATATACTATGATTTTTATGTAGATTTTTATGTAGTCTGTATTGTTGTATAGTTATGTGTTGTGGATTCTGGCTTTTGTAACTTGTCTTTTATGTGTACTGTACATCGCCATGAGTCGCCCGTAAGGGCTGAGAATGGCGGTTAATAAGTGCATCAAATAAATAAATAAATAAATAAATACTAGCTGTCCCCTGCCACGCGTTGCTGTGGCCCAGTCTGTGTATATGTGTGTGTATATTTGTATATGTGTGTGTCTGTACATGTGTTATATTTTTTGTTTTTTGTCTTTTTAAGTCCCTTCTGCTGTTTTTTAGTGTTGTTTTTTAATGAAGGACATACATTGGGTTGTTAGGTGGTTTTTGAGTTCTGTTAATCCCACAAACGAACATTACATTTTTATTTATATAGAAGATTATTATTATTATTACTGTTTTTATTTGTCTGAGTGGGAAGGCAACTCATATTTCTTCTGACACTTATTGCTACTCGTTATCACTGATGTGCTTCGTCTGGATTCGATACGACAGTGTCCAAGGGGCCTAACAGACAAAATTCGAGGCCTTGTAAGACTCCCATGATGCCACAACATTGAAAGCGACGCCCAAGCGCCTTAACAACACGGCCCGAAGCGCGAGGCCTGCTCTTACCGCCCTCCTGAGGCCTGCTGGTCCCCGCGAGGGGTCTCCGCCAGGGACGCTAGGCCCCGCCCGGCCTTGTTGTCGTTTTCCTCGGCGCTGCTGCTCCGCCTGAGCCCCGAGCGGCTGGCCCTCCGCCTCAGAGGGGGTTTCTCCGCCCCGGGGGGCTTCCCCTCCGCTTCCAGACCCGCCATCCCTTCCTCAGCCCGGGCGGAGAGGAGTTAAATGGCGGCGGAGGACACAAAGCGGTTTGAAAATGGCGGCGGGAGCGGCCTCAGCCAATCAGCGTCGCTTGCCTGTTGCTAGGAGACGCAGAGCGCAGCCGCAGAAGCCGAGCGAGGAGGAGGGAACCGCGGAGAGGGCGGGGCTTCGGTTTGAAAAATGGCGGCGGGAGCGGCCGCAACCAATCAGCGTCGCTTACACGTTGCTAGGAGACCGCTGAGAGCCAGAGGCCTAACTTCAAGGCTTTGACTATAGATTTCACTGAGGGAAGCCAGGCCTTTTCTACACTGACATATAATCAGATCATCTTACCCATATTATTTATTTATTTGAAAGTTTTGTATACCGGCCTTCTCACCTCTCTTGAGGGACTCAGACCGGTTTCCAACCATAATATCACATACAATCCATAAAACGTCATAATACATATTACAGCAAAACATTAAAACAGCAATTACAATCAATAACTATAATGGTCAGTCGTCACACTAAAATCGTTGCTCATCATCCTCCATCCATATCTCAGGGTGTTGGCTCACTCGAATGCCTGTCTCCATAACCAAGTCTTCACCTGTTTCCTAAATGTCAGGATAGAAGGGGCGGTTCTGATCTCCAGTGGGAGAGAGTTCCAGAGTCGAGGGGCCACCACCGAGAAGGCCCTGTCCCTCGTCCCCACCAGACGCGCTTGCGAGGCCGGTGGGACCGAGAGCAGGGCCTCTCCAGACGATCTTAATAATCTTGATGGTTCATAGGGGAGAATACGTTCGGAGAGGTAAACAGGGCCGGAGTCGTTTAGGGCTTTATAGGTTAACACCAGCACTTTGAATTGTGCTCAGAAGCTAATTGGCAGCCAGTGGAGCTGGTGTAACAGCGGAGTGGTGTGCTCCCTGTACCCAGCACCCGTTAGTAGTCTGGCTGCCGAGCGTTGGACTAGCTGCAGCTTCCGGGCAGTCTTCAGAGGCAACCCCACGTAGAGAGCGTTTGCAGTAGTCTATACGGGATGTAACAAGAGCGTGGACCACCGTGGCCAAGTCAGACTTCCCAAGGTACGGGCGCAGCTGGCGCACAAGTTTTAATTGTGCAAAAGCTCCCCTGACCACCGCCGAAACCTGGGGCTCCAGGCTCAGCGATGAACCTAGGAGAACTCCCATTACCTGCTTTGAACTGTTTTATGTCGTTTTATAGACCAATCCCCAGCTTTACAAAGTTCTAGAGATTCTTATTTTGCATAGAATTATGGAAAAATAGAGCTATGTCTGATTCCACAGCAAGGTGGCGTCAGGAAAAGGCAAAAGCTGCACATCCTAAGGGTTGGAATCTGACTCAGCACACAGAAGATGGCTTTGAAAGGCAGCAGATCACAGGAGCTGTCTTTATACAATGAAACAATGGCTTCAAACTACAAGAGAGGAGATTCCATCTGAACATGAGGAAGAACTTCCTGACTGTGAGAGCCATTCAGCAGTGGAACTCTCTGCCTCGGAGTGTGGTGGAGGCTCCTTATTTGGAAGCTTTTAAACAGAGGCTGGATGGCCATCTGTCAGGGGTGATTTGAATGCAATATTCCTGCTTCTTGGCAGAATGGGGTTGGACTGGATGGCCCATGAGGTCTCTTCCAACTCTATGATTCTATGTCTGATTCCACAGCAAGATGGCGTCAGGAAAAGGCAAAAGCTGCACATCGCAAGTGCTGAACCTGACTCAGCACATAGAAGATGGTTTTGAAAGGCAGCAGATCACAGGAGCTGTCTTCATAGACTTGTCAGTGGCTTATGATAACTGTGAACCACCTCCTCCTCCTGAGAAAAATGTATAATAACACAAAGGACGACCACCTCACCCGCCTCATAGGAAACAAAACAGGAGCTTTTTTGTTGAGTTCCAGGGCCAGAGAAGCAGATGGCAGAAACAGAAGAACGGCCTGCCTCAGAGGAGTGTGATTGCTCCTTCCATGTTCAACATTTACACAAATGACCAGCCACTACCAGAAAGGACCGAGAGATTAATCTATGCTGACGATCACGCCATCACCACTCAAACAAGGAGTTTTGAGATGGTTGAATAGAAGCTCTCTGAAGCTTTAGGGCCAGAGAAGCAGACGGCAAAAACAGAAGAATGGCCTGCCTCAGGGGAGCGTGCTCGCTCCATCAATGTTCAACATTTACGCAAATGATCAGCCACTGCCAGAAGGGACAGAGAGTTTCATCTATGCTGACGATTGTGTCATCACCACTCAAGCATAGAATTTTGAAATGGTTGAACAGAAGCTCTCCGAAGTGCAGGGGCAAACAGACCAAGATAATCCATAAATCCAAATCCAAGAGCAGATCACCCCTTTCCCAGGGAGGGTGAAGAAGGACACCACAAAAGTTGAATGACCTATAAAGCCCTAAAAGGTTTGGGCCCGGCCTATCTCCACGATCGCATCTCCCTCTATGAACTGGCATAGGAGGCCCTCCTCTCGCTCCCACCACCGTTTCAAGCCCGATTGGTGGGGACAAGGGAGAGGGCCTTCTCAGTGGTGGCCTGCTACCTCTAGAATGCCCTCCCCAAAGAGATAAGGCTGGCCCATCCCTCACCTTCTTCCGTAAGAACTTAAAGACTAGGTGGTTTCATCAGGCCTTCGATAATGACTAGTCTCAAGTCTCAAGCCCTTGGTCCAACAGTTAGGACTTGGCCTTGTACCCCATCCATTCCTCCAATTCCCTGTCATCTGAGGGCACCTTTTCTTCTGGTTCAGATCTTTTTTATAGTCCTTTAATTGGCCCTGGGGAGAAAAAAAACCCATTTTTACCCATCTCCTTGCAATAGCCTTGGGCCAGCTCGTTCCAAATAGTCCAGGCCCCTTATTGAAATCTTGGCCCCGGGCAGCTTAGCTTGTATGAAGAAGAAAGCAGAACTGATTTTAAATTGATTTTAATGTATATGTTGTGTTAACAGTTTATATCTATCTTTTTGTTTTATATAGTATGTTTTTGTATTATTTTGCATATGTGGAAACTGCTCTGAGTCCCCTTGGGGAGGTAGGGCAGTATATAAATAAAGTATTATTATTATTATTATTATTATTATTATTATTATTATTATTATTGAATCCTTAAACCTGCAAAATGCTATTTATTGAGCAGCTGACAGCAATAGTGACAAACATGCATATAAGAATGCAAACAAAGGGTTTGTCCACCCTAAAGTTAGTTGCATTGGTTATTTATGACTTTCATTAACATTAGAAGGCACAGTTTGGTATATAGAGATCAATGATTTCATTGGTGGTGGCTGACAATTATGGGATCTACTTACATTTGCATGTTTTTGAACTGCTGGATTGGCAGGAACTGGAGCTGACAGGCAGAAGTTCACTCCGTCTCGCAGATTTGAACTGCCCACCTTCAGGTCAGCAGTTCAGCAGCACAAGGGTTTAACCTATTGCCCCACCATGGCCAAAAAAGGTGAGCATTAGATTTGAGTAAATAGGATATGTTTGTACCAGAGCATCCTGCATATATTATCTCCCGTTTCCTACCATAAACACATATACAGCGCTGGCTGTAGATACTGAATATTACTAAATACCTTAAAGACACCCAATTGGGAGACTGCCAACTAATACCAGGTGCCATAGTAGGCTATATAACAGACGAAAGAACTGGCTACTACACCTGAGTCTTCCTTTCTTAAGGCAACTCTATGAAATCTGATCTCTTTTTTCGATAGAGTTACAAGCTCGATAGATGCGGGGAATGTCGTGGATGTAGCATACCTGGATTTCAGTAAGGCCTTC
>NW_026847549.1:5807589-5859736 GCF_025583915.1 Anolis sagrei ordinatus | reverse complement strand
AATTCTCCAGAGGACAGGAGCAGGATTCAAAACGATCTTGACAGATTAGAGAGATGAGCCAAAACTAACAAAATGAAGTTCAACAGGGACAAATGCAAGATACTCCACTTTGGCAGGAAAAACGAAATGCAAGATACAGAATGGGGGACAATGCCTGGCTCGAGAGCAGTACGTGTGAAAAAGATCTTGGAGTCCTCGTGGACAACAAGTTAAACATGAGCCAACAATGTGATGTGGCGGCAAAAAAAGCCAATGGGATTTTGGCCTGCATCAATAGGAGCCTAGTGTCTAGATCTAGGGAAGTAATGCTACCCCTCTATTCTGTTTTGGTTAGACCACATCTGGAATATTGTGTCCAGTTCTGGGCACCACAATTCAAGAGAGATATTGACAAGCTGGAATGTGTCCAGAGGAGAGCGACTAAAATGATAAAAAGGTCTGGAGAACAAGCCCTATGAGGAGTGGCTTAAGGAGCTGGGCATGTTTAGCCTGAAGAAGAGAAGGCTGAGAGGAGACATGATAGCCATGTATAAATATGTGAGAGAAACTCACAGGGAGGAGGGAGCAAGCTTGTTTTCTGCTTCCCTGGAGACTAGGACGCAATGGAAAAATGGCTTCAAACTACAAGAAAGGAGATTCCATCTGAACATTAGGAAGAACTTCCTGACTGTGAGAGCTGTTCAGCAGTGGAACTCTCTGCCCTGGAGTGTGGTGGAGGCTCCTTCTTTGGAAGCTTTTAAACAGAGGCTGGATGGCCATCTGTCAGGGATGATTTGAATGCAATATTCCTGCTTCTTGGCAGGGGGTTGGACTGGATGGCCCATGAGGTCTCTTCCAACTCTTTGATTCTATGATTCTATGAAATAACCTTTTTGGACTCCCAGAATATCCAATGACTTTATTATATTTCTGCTTTACATTAGATTCACTATCATGTGGTAAACCTTCTTCTAATTTCTGTGATGTTGGCATCAGATGACTTTCTTAGGGCTGTGGTCAGTGTAGCAGATATTCCTACCATAGGATCCGACTGGTGGGACATCCTCCCCGTCCAGGCTGTTATCTCACCCACTGAAACCCATCTGTTTCTATAACTTTCTTCCAGGTACTGCAGAAACCTCATTGACTGGAATGAGCAATCTTGGCAGCGAACGTCCTGTCTCATATTTCATTTCTCCTCAAAAGGGTAATGAGGATGGAGGGATCTACATGTAGACGCAGTAAATGAGAGCCGTCTGGTTCAAAGCAGTTTTGACTGGTTTAGTGAGTTTAACTTTGCTTTCATGCCAAAGCATATATAGTTTAGAGTCTCAGCATCAATACTAATGAGTTTTATGGTTATGGCTTGGCATGAGCAGAGGGCCAAGGGCTGCCAATAAGAGTGTTGTTCCAGCTCCCCTCACAGCACATTGGTGCAAGGAAACTGCATAACAATACAATTGTGGGCTGGCATATTTTGCTGACTTAACACCGGCTCACTGTCCAGGTTGGCCAGTATTTTCATGCACAGCATCTGAACTTTTTTATTGGGCCAACAGTCACAGCCTCAGCCAGCCCAAAGGGTGAATTTATCAGCTAAACTAAGCTTTCACGTATTCCACTAATAGGATATGCAAACATTAGTATGTGGAAAGAGGTAAGAAATCCATGCAAGCACATCTTAAAATTTGCCTGTAGCTTCCTACATCTATAGCAGGAATGTTCTTGATAGATTAAAGACTCAAGTTTCAGACCAGTTAGTGCAGGCATGGGCCAGCTTCAGGCTTCCCTCCAGGTGTTTTGGACTTCAACTCCCACAATTCCTAATGGGAGTTGATGTTCCTAATGGGAGTTGATGTTCCTATGGGAGTTGGTGTTCAAAACACCTGGAGAGAGGGTCAAAGTTGCCTGAGTTAGTCCAACACTAAAACATTCTTACATCCCTCAGTTTGTAAAAACAAATGACATGTGAACACATCTACTGGTTTTGACACCACTTTAGCTGCCATAGCTCAATGCCATGCAATCTTGGAGTCATAGTTTGGTGACACAGAATTTATGCAATTTGACACCACTTCAGCTGCCATAGCTTAATGCCATGCAATTTTGGGAGTCGTAGTTTGGTGATACAGAATTTGTACAATTTGACACCACTTCAGCTGCCATAACTTAATGCCATGCAATCTTGGAGTCATAGTTTGGTGATGCACCAATACTTTGTAGCACAGAAAGCCAAAGACTATGTAACACTGCAACTTCCACAATTGCATAGCATTAAGCCATGACAGTGAAAGCGGTGCCAAACTGCATCCATTCTACAATATAGATGCATCCCTTGTCTCCAAATGAAGATAGCAAACTGTCCGTGCTACTAGCTTTATTTCAGCATCCACCTTCATGTAATTAGGACTCCTTCCATACAGCTGTATAAAATCCACCTTGAACTGGATTATCTGGCAGTGTGAACACAGATAATCCAGTTCAATGCAGATATTACGGATTATCTGCCTTGATATTCTGAGTCATATGGCTGTGTGTAAGGGCCCTAAAATAACGCAGAACAAAATTCCTCCCAAATGGATCACAACAGAGTTTTTGAAAGTATGGAAAACATTGTGTGTGGGGGTTGCTGGCTTTTGTTTTGCGTGTGTGTGTGTCATGAGCGACTTGAGAAACTGCAAGTTGCTTCTGGTGTGACAGAATTGGCCATCTGCAAGGACGTTGCCCAGGGGACGCCCAGATGTTTTGATGTTTTACCATCCTTGTGAGTTGATGAGCTGAACTGATTTAATGTTTTTTGCTGTTGTCCCCTCAGGCATGTGGTTCATTACACATCAACAGTTGCTTATGGAAAGTGTTATAAAATTCTACACCTGAGATTTTATGGTGCTACAAATTTCCAAGCTGCACTGCCTGGAAATCTTCAGAACTTGCTCAAGGTGATGAAAGTCATTAACGTGCTATTGGCACGTTGCATATATTGGAGGCAGAGGAGGAAAAGAGCCTGTTACAAAGAACAACAAAATGTCAGAATTCTCTATACCTTCATGTAACAGACACCCAAACTGACCAGCCCTCTAAAACTAAATGATCATTAATTATTTCCTGCCTTAAACGCATTGAGTCTTTTCCCACCTACGAAGAGCCCTTGTAAACACTTCCACTCAATCTACTGAATATTTTAACAATACATGCATTGCACTGAAAAATTAGCTACAGTTGAGTCTCACTTATCCAACATAAACAGGCTGGCAGAACATTGGATAAGGGAAAATGTTGGATAATAAGGAGGGATTAAGTAAAAAAAATATTATTATTTATTTACGTCATTTTTATCCCACCCATTTCAGCCCAAAGGCGACTCAGGGCGGCATACAAACTGGCAACAATTCGATGCCATATATATATACATATATACATATGAGGGGTATTTTTTAAGTAAGGTCCGTTTGAACATAAGTACACAACGAAAGTTTATTTCAAAAAAGTAAATTTATTTTCAGAAAGTACATACTTCACTCTATTTTTCGACATAGTTGCCAAGTTTGTTCAAACACTTATCATACCTCTGAACCAATTTTAAAATACCCTCTTCACAAATCCTCGCTTCAACTGAAGCCACCAAATCGTCTGTAATCAAAGAAGGGCGACCGGAGCGGTCCTCATCATGGACGTTGTCATGGCCATCTTTGAATTGTCGTATCCACTTATGCACTTTGCTTTCACTCATAACAGTATCACCGTACACTTCACAAATCTGTCGATGAATTTCTGCAGCAGGCAGGTTCCTTGCTGACAAAAACCGTATCACTGAGCGAACCTCACATGCGGAGGGTGAGTTGATAGTCTTAAACGTTTTTAAAGCACAGAACAGAACCGTACAGGTTAACTACAGAGCGGAAACTGAGCACAGCTGTTCCCGAGGCATGCCGGTACACGACGCACGCACTCGTTGCGATATGCGCGCGAACTACTAGCGTCTACAACAAAACGGACCTTACTTAAAAAATACCCCTCGTATATCAGTTAAAAGCAATTAAATCACATAATAAATACATATAAAATCCATAAAAGCTATAAACACTATAAAAATCTATTTAAGAAACAATCCCTCATCTGTTTACATTATCTTAGTCGTTCCATATTCATATTACAATTTTGTGTCTGGTCACGCTGAAGCTCCAAACCAATACACACATACAGTACAGTAAGCAATTATATACATAACAAACAACCAATGGAGGCTTGAGAAGATTGCCATTCCCAACCTTTTTCTCTATGTCCTTGGGAAAAGTGCCCAAAATGAAAAACAAAGTGATGAAAGAGTCGCATCACAGCTGCATGTTGTGTCACAATGGATGAAATCGACATCAGCCTCAAAAGTCCTCTCCTGGAGGTAGGCTTCCCCAAAGCCCTCCTTGGGGGGCACAAAGGCCAGGCGGGGACCCCCAAATATGAAACCATTTGCGTGGCTCACCTGCTACAAAAATGAAAGGAAGTAATGGACGATAGGATTGTAAAAAATTGCTGCCACTTTTGGATATGGGACCTAGGTAGAAGGTGTTTCTTGAAGCAAGATTGGCTTCTGTTTCTTTTCTTTTAGACTTCAACTCTGATGGATTTTGCCGGCTGTCCAGACTGGATGGAGGGGCTAAGACACAGATTCATGGTAAACTATTTGTCCCCTGCTCCCAAAATCTTTTCACTATAGAGCAAAGTATTTCTAATTCTATTTTTTATTTTTTTTAAAATAATACTTATTGCTATCTACATTTCATATGGTCAGACTTCAGTTTAACTCTCTAGACCAGGCATGGGCAAACTTTGGCTGTCCAGGTGTTTTGGACTTCAACTCCCACAATTCCTAACAGCCGGTTTTTCAGCCCCCTTTTTAGGCTGAAAAAGCTCCCTCTGGCTTAGACTTGACTCAAGGTTATTTATGATTTTACTCTGTTATTATTATTTTATTATATTTTTTTATTTTACTCTATTATTGTTATTACATTTACATCATTTTACTCTATTATAATTTTATTACATTTACTATTTTAGTCTTTCTTTTTCTTATGTTTATTTTACTCTATTATCACTGTTATTACTACTATTTTACTCTATTATTATTACATTTATTATTTCACTCTATTATTATTGGAAGGATATGTAAGCACATTTACATTGAAGAAGGTCAGAATAATGATTTACTCAGAATTGGGCAGTTTTATGTAAATATCCAAAAAAAAATCTAACCTCCTGATACCTCAATTAATGTACTTTTATTGGTATCTATTTTTATTTTGAAATTGACCTGCTGCATTTTACAGCCTTGAGCCGATACATTTCCCTAGTTTTTTGTGCTAAAATTAGGTAGCTCGGCTTATTATATTCGGGTTGGCTTATACTTGAGTATATATGGTAGACTAGTTTGTTGTGTGTTTGTCATTAGGCATTTAACAGGCTACCTCTACTATCTCTTTCACCAAAGCAGAATTGCACAGTGGAGCCTGGGACTCGATCATCTTCCAAAACCAACCTTAAGGTAGGAATCTTTTTTTGCCATAAGACTGTCTCCCTTCTCTATGGATGGATGACTGGAGGATGCAGATGAAGACTTTCCAAAATTTCAGGTTCTCTTTGGTAGCTCCAAAGGGATATTTTCTGTGGAAGGAGATTTGGGAGTTGGACTCCAACATCTTGGTAAACATACGTATACTGCCTATAGCACATTGGTTCTCAACCTGTGGGTCCCCAGGTGTTTTGGCCTACAACTCCCAGAAATCCCAACCAGTTTACCAGTTGTTAGAATTTCTGGAAGCTGAAAGCCAAAACATCTGGGGACCCACAAGTTGAGAACCACTGCTATAGCAGGCATGGACAAACTCTAGTTCTCCAGATGTTTTGGACTTCAGCTCACACAATTCCTAAAAGTTGGTAGGCTGTTAGGAATTGTGGGAGTTGAAGTCCAAAACACCTGGAGTGCCGAAGCTTTCCCATGCCTGCTATAGTGTATGTTCCTGTATTAACAAGCTATACCTTCCAAGACTCTTGGGCTTGAAGAATATCATAGAATCACAATGTCCTCAAAGAGTTCTGGGGAAAAGCATTTGATATTTTGGATCATGGATAACTGAAACCATAGATATCAAATCGATGGATAAGGGGGCCGCACCTTACATGTTAATTCAGACAAAATTCCTACAGTATCCAATGACTCTTATCTTCAAGAACCGTATTTTGACTTATCTTTCATTAGATGGCTACCATTCTACTACTATGTCATTTTTAAGCAGTTTCCACACAATTTAACAAGAATAGATTAGCCTAGTGGTTCTCAACCTGTGGGTCTCCAGGTGTTTTGGCCTACAACTCCCAGAAATCCCAGTCAGTTTACCAGCTGTTAGGATTTCTGGGAGTTGAAGGCCAAAACATCTGGGGACCCCAGGTTGAGAACCACTGGTTTAGCCAGAGACTTTGAAGTGAATGTTATCTACTTTTTAAAGTGTTATTGTAAATATTTATAATGTAAACATTTCTGAAACAGGACGTGTTCCACATTCCTGCAGATGGACTTCCAGAGATAAAAGGTCAAATGGCTTCGCAAATAGGTTTGTAATTTTTTTTCTAGTTTGTGATAATTTCCACATGACTTTTGTTTTCTCTTCTTTCTCGTCAGGAAAGCAGGCTAAAATGCCATGTGAGGGAAACAGACTAAAATACCAAAGACTGTATAAAGTTGTATGTTAAGGACATGTTGGCAAGACATAAATAATAATTCTAGCCTTAAGAAAAACTGCAGTCTTAACACTTTTTCTAGTTTTAAGAAAAACTGTTAGTTATGATGGTGAGGCAGCGTGCCATAGTGTTTTCAGCGTCGCACTACAATTGTGGAGGCCAGGGTTGGTCTTTTTGGGGTATCATAGCTTTTTGTAAGGCATAACCTTTTGGGAAAATGATGCCATAACCTTTTGGGAAATGGAAATCTCCATAACCTTTTGGAAAATGGCACTCATAACCATTTGAGAAAATCAAGGATCTCCCTGAGAAGAGTTAAAAACTCGTTTGAGTCAACCTTCTCCTTAGTTGTAAATATCTACTAGTATTCATGCAAGGNCTAAAAGTTTACAGTTGCACCACGAAAGCTGCAAGGATATCCCATATGAATTGTTGTAACTATATAGTAATTTAACTATGCCCCAATTTTTACAAAAACAAATGAATTACAAGTAACTAGTCATTTATACTTAATTACTTATGTATTCTGAAGCAAATCCATACTACAAGGAAATCCACCCTGAATCCAGTTTATAAAACTCTGCTTTTTGCCAGTTCCATGTTGGTTCCTGGATTGGGTTAATAAACATTGCTAAATAGCTTTGAACTGCAGTTCTATAATAAGTACGGCCAAATCCGTGGTCAAATTAAATATGCTATTAAGGAATTCTAGAAATGGAAAACTGATGGTCTGTTTGTTATCTGGGTGGGCTGTTATTGGGAGGAAGGGATGCAAAGCTAGCAGCCCAGTAGGATTTTGGCACCATGGCAGGAAGATTTATGCTTGAGTCCTGCACATCTATTTCCATCTCAGATATTAAGTTTTGGGGAGCTCAAGAAGGGGAGGAACAGCAAAAGACACGCCATATATCTGGAAAGGGAGATCACATCAAAGATAAAGCAGAGCTTGGGAACATTGCAGAGGGGACTATAACTCTCAGCATCCTCCTGGAACCATAAAAATGATTGCGAAATTCTGAGTTACCACCCAAAAGTCTCTTTCAATAGTCACCCAGAAGTGGGATCCACAATAATGTAAAGGGAAAGCATATTCATCAAGGAAGGGTCACTAGTAGCTATAATGCTATCCATTGCAATGAGGCCACAATGCTATCCATTGTGCTGAGGCCATTTTTCAGAATAGAATCCAGCACCATGGATAGCTCATTCAAAGTTTGGTCTAAACCAGTATTTCCCAAACTCTGGTCTCTTGAGCATTTTGGACTTCAGATCCCAGAATCCCTGGTTGTTGGCCAAGGCTGTTGAGGCTTTCTGGGATTTTCCATCCCACTGTCAACATAATTTTCACCATCTACTAGGCTGTACAATCCCTCATTTTATATATAGTTTCTTAGCTTAACCCCAAATTGTTAAATTGATTAGAGCAATTAGTTCATTTGCAACTAGAGAGAGAGACTGACCAGCCTTATCTCAGCTGAAAGGCTTACAACTGTATTCTGAACCAGTTTGCTTCTGAACTATTGTCAGGGTAGCCCCATGTACAGTGCACCAGAGTTGTCAAGCCTAGACATAGAATCATAGAGCTGGAAGATACCATATGACCCATCTAGTCCAACCCCCTACCATACAGGAGAAGCACAATCAAAGCTTCCCTGACAGATGGCAATCCAGCCTCTGGTTAAAAGCTTCCAAAGAAGGAGTTTCCACCAGACTCCAAGGCAGAGAGTTCCACTGCTGAACAGCTCTTCTTACAGTCAGGAAGTTCTTCCTCATGTTCAGGTGGCATCTCCTCTCTTGTCATTTGTAACCATGGCTCTATTAAGTCCTAGTCTCCAGGTAAGCAGAAAACAGACCTGTTCACTCTTCCTTAGGACACCTTTTCACCTGTCTCCTCTCAACCTTCTCTTCTGCAGGCTAAGCATACCTAGCTCTTTAAGACGCTCCTCAGAGGGACTCATGACTGATACATGGCTCTCATGTGTCCTGTCAACTTTGTCTTCTGCAGGATAAACATACCTAGTTCTTTAAGATGCTCCTCAGAGGAATTCATGGTCCCCAGACCTTTGATTCTTTTAGTTGCCCTCATCCTCTGTTTACATTCCACCAGAAATACAGCTTAATGGTGTGACATTAAAAAATGTGGACCATTTCCGCTCCCTTGGCAGCCACCTCTCCACAAAAGTCAACATTAACACTGAAATACAACACCGCCTGAGCTCTGCGAGTGCAGCATTCTTCCAAATGAAGCAGAGAGTAATTGAGGACCAGGACATTCGTACGGATACCAAGGTACTTATTTATAAAGCCATTGTCTTCCCAACCATGCAATATGCCTGCGAAACATGGACTGTCTACAGATGTCACACTCAAATCCTGGAACGATTTCATCAGTGTTGCTACCAAAAAATCCTGCAGATCTCTTGGGAAAACATGTGGACAAAGTGATGTTCCCACACCATCAACTCCGCTGGACTGGTCATGTTGTCCGAATGCCCAAAGATCACCGTCTCCCAAAGCAGTTACTCAAGAACAGAATATGTAATGTTGGTGGAGATTTTAAGATGGGCTCAAAGCCAATCTTAAAAACTGGCATAGACACCAAGAGAGAACTGGGGAGCCCTGGCCCTTGAGCGCTCTAATTGGATGTCAGCTGTGACCAGCAGTGCTGCAGAATTTGAGGAGGCATGAATGGAGGGCGAAAGGGAGAAACGTGCCAAGAGGAAGGTGCACCAAGCCAACCCTGACTG
Source organism: Anolis sagrei ordinatus (assembly GCF_025583915.1). Lineage (NCBI taxonomy): Eukaryota > Metazoa > Chordata > Lepidosauria > Squamata > Anolidae > Anolis > Anolis sagrei. The sequence goes on along the minus strand of NW_026847549.1, from coordinate 5,850,281 downwards.
GCACTGCCTTCCACCTGGAAACCGATGCATTCTCACTGGAAGAACACGCAGGTCAAGAATAGGGCTCCACAGCCACCTAGGGACTCACTGCCAAGATGCTACACTTGGAGGACCATCATCCTCAGGATACGAAGGATTGCCTAAGTAAGTAAGTTGACAATAGAAGACCTAGGGATTCCTAAAGAAGTTGAAGTTGACCATAGAGGACCTAGGGATTCCTAAAGAAGTAGAAGTTGACAATAGAAGACCTAGAGATTCCTAAAAAAGTTGAACTTGACCATAGAGGACCTAGGGATTCCTAAAGAGCTGAAGTTCACAATAGAGGACCTAGGGATTCCTAAAGAGTTGAAGTTGGCCATAGAGGACCTAGGGATTCCTAAAGAGTTGAAGTTGACCATAGAGGACCTAGAGATTCCTAAAGAAGTTGAAGTTGACCATAGAGGACCTAGAGATTCCTAAAGAAGTTGAAGTTCACCATAGAGGACCTAGGGATTCCTAAAGAAAATTCTAATCATCAAATCCATGGATAATAAGATCTGCAAAAAGTCAAATCCAGAACAGGATGACTGCACTGTTACTTCAGTTTGGTTCAAGCTTTGCTCTTCTTGGTTGGTTTTGTGAGCCTTCGATTCAGTTCTGACTTATGGAGACATTACGGCAGGCATGGGCAAACTTTGGCCCTCCAGGTGTTTTGGACTTCAACTCCCACAATTCCTAACAGCCTACCGACTGTTAGGAATTGTGGGAGTTGAAGTCCAAAACACCTGGAGGGCCAAAGTTTGCCCATGCCTGCCCTAAGGCGAACCAATCAAAATGCAAACCTGGGCTCTGTTCGTTATATGCACTAGTGTTTACATAAATATGTTTTTGTGCTAAGCTTCCCATGAATGATTTCTCAGTGATCCTTAAGAAGAACTCAGCAATGCAAGGCAGAATGTCTCCCCTGCTGCCTTTGGAGAAAGCCTGCTGAAAGTGAGGGATGACCCAAAAGTTGCCTAGAAAGCGTGTGCTGTGCGGAGGGCTGTGTTTCAACTTAGGGGCCTCCTGCCTGGTTTGCCGCTTACTCCTCCCCCTGCGCTCCCCCCAAAGCGATAGAGTGACTTTTCAGAGCTTAAAAACAGATGGTTTTAACTTAATCCTTGGAAATTTTCTGGCTGGATGCCTTTACAATTGACAAGAACAGCTAGGGCTGGTTGCAGGCATTTTGACTTGCGCTCAAAAGGACTGGAAGAGTCCCTGCCTGCCCATATAAGTAGCTGCGCACATGTCTCATTTGCATGCATTTTACTAGCCAGAACCTGTGGCTCTGCACGCTTGCTCACGCTTGATCGTTTCTTCTTGCAAAGGTTTGACCTAGAAGCAAGCAATGCTGAATTTGTATTGTCGAAGGCTTTCATGGCCGGAATCACTGGGTTGTTGTAGGTTTTTTCGGGCTATATGGCCATGGTCTAGAGGCATTCTCTCCTGACGTTTCGCCTGCATCTATGACAAGCATCCTCAGAGGTAGTGAGGTCTGTTGGAACTAGGAAAAGGGTTTATATATCTGTGGAATGACCAGGGTGGGACAAAGGACTCTTGTCTGCTGGAGCTAGGTGTGAATGTTTCAACTGACCACCTTGATTAGCATTTGATGCCTGGCAGTGCCTGAAGCAATCTTTTGTTGAGAGGTGATTAGATGTCCCTGATTGTTTCCTCTCTGCTTGTTGCTGTTGTAATTTTAGAGTTTTTTTAATACTGGTAGCCAGATTTTGTTCATTTTCATGGTTTCCTCCTTTCTGTTGAAATTGTCCACATGCTTTTGGGATTTCAATGGCTTCTCTGTGTAGTCTGACATGGTGGTTGTGAGAGTGGTCCAGCATTTCTGTATTCTGAAATAAACCACCATGCCTATGGCCATACCACCGTGAATAAATCAGTAAACAGAAAAACAAGCAAATATCTTGATAATCTTTTTGTTGTTGTTCATTCGTTCAGTCGTCTCCGACTCTTCGTGACCTCATGGACCAGCCCACGCCAGAGCTCCCTGTCGGCCGTTACCACCCCCAGCTCCCTCAAGGTCAGTCCAGTCACTTCAAGGATGCCATCCATCCATCTTGCCCTTGGTCGGCCCCTCTTCCTTTTCCTTCCACTTTCCCCAGCATAATTGTCTTCTCTAGGCTTTCCTGTCTCCTCATGATGTGGCCAAAGTACTTCATATTTGCCTATCATATCCTTCTCTCCAGTGAGCAGTCGGGCCTTGTTTCCTGGAGTATAGACTGGTTGGACCTTCTTGCAGTCCAAGGCACTCTCAGAATTTTCCTCCAACACCACAGTTCAAAAGCATCTTCCTTCGCTCAGCCTTCCCTAAGGTCCAGCTCTCGCATCCGTAGGTTACTACAGGGAATACCATGGCTTTGACTAGGCGGATCTTTGTTGCCAGTCTGATGTCTCTACTCTTTACTATTTTATCGAGACGGGACATTGCTCTCCTCCCAAGAAGTAAGCATCTTCTGATTTCCTGGCTACAGTCTGCATCTGCAGTAATCTTTGCACCTAGAAATACAAAGTCTGTCACGGCCTCCACGGTTTCTCCCTCTATTTTCCAGTTGTCAATCATTCTTGTTGCCATAATCTTGGTTTTTTTGACGTTTAGCTGCAACCCAGCTTTTGCGCTTTCTTCTTTCACCTTGATTAGAAGGCTCCTCAGCTCCTCCTCGCTTTCGGCCATCAAAGTGGTGTCATCTGCATATCTAAGGTTGTTAATATTTCTTCCAGCAATTTTCACCCCAGCCTTGCATTCCTCAAGCCCCGCACATCCTCGCATGATGTGTTCTGCATACAAGTTAAAAGGTTGGGTGAGAGTATGCAGCCTTGCCGTACGCCTTTCCCAATCTTGAACCAGTCTGTTGTTCCGTGGTCAGTTCTGACTGAGAATCTTTTTGAGAATAGGTAAATAAACACAACAGATTTGATAGGATTCTGAGCTGTACTATTTTGAAGCTGATGCTTCGTTTCAATTGTATGTTTTAAATTATTTCTCATGCTATCGACAACTTAGACTTCAATATGAAGATTCTACATCAGGTTTGCCTTTATTTGTAAGCTGTTTTAGGGCCCTTCCACATTGACTTTCAAGACAGATAATCCACAATATCTGCATTGAACTGGGTTATCTGAGTCCACACCGCCAATGTAAAATTTGTACAGGTGTGTAGAAGGGGTCTCAGGCCCCTCCTACACTTCCATATAAAATCCAGATTACCTGCTTTGAACTGGATTATATGACACTGTAGACACATATAATGTGGGTTATCTGCTTTAATAGTCTGGATTATATGGCAGTGTAGGAGAAGCCTTAAGCACCAGGGGTTTTTTTTTGGGGGGGGGGCACTAATAATGACATTAACACAAACAACAGGAGGAGATTGTTGTAGGTTTTTTTGGGCTGTATGGCCATGGTCTAGAGGCATTCTCTCCTGATGTTTCGCCTGCATCTATGGCACGCATCCTCAGAGGTAGTGAGGTCTGTTGGAATTAGGAAAAACGGGTTTATATTCAACCAGAGAAATCAGACATAGCAGAGCACCTGATGAACCAACCTGGACACAGCATTTTATTTGAGAACACAGAAATGCTGGACCACTCTCACAACCACCATGTCAGACTACACAGAGAAGCCATTGAAATACACAAGCATGTGGACAATTTCAACAGAAAGGAGGAAACCATGAAAATGAACAAAATCTGGCTACCAGTATTAAAAAAACTCTAAAATTGCAACAGCACAACAACAGAGAGGAAACAAACAAGGACATCTAATCACCTCTCAACAAAAGTTTGCCAGGCACAGTCAGGCCATTGTATGCTAATCAAGGTGGTCAGTTGAAACATTCACACCTAGCTCCAGCAGACAAGAGTCCTTTGTCCCACCCTGGTCATTCCACAGATATATAAACCCTTTTCTAGTTCCAACAGACCTCACTACCTCTGAGGATGCTTGCCATAGATGCAGGCGAAACGTCAGGAGAGAATGCCTCTAGACCATGGCCATACAGCCCGAAAAAACCTACAACAACCCAGTGATTCGGCCATGAAAGCCTTCGACAATAACAGGAGGAGGAATTCCATTAAAATGCAGGTTTGATCCTGGAGCGGATTTGTTGTCCCACCGACCCGGAGGCCACCAGCTGCCTGTGGTTTGAGGGTCCCATTGCACCCAGCAGAAAGAAACAGATGCCAGTGGGCTTTTATTAAAAATAACAGGCATGTGTGAACAGGTGGCTCGGCAGACACGGAGGAGGTCGGGAATGTGGCAAAGGCTGGGTGAAGTTTGAGTTCTGCTGCTTCAGATGCGATGCGATGCAATGCAATGCAATGCAATGCAATGTAATACAATGCAATATATCTGAAGCAGGTCTAATGGTATATATCAGGCCTGGGCAAACTTGAGCCCTCCAAGTGTTTTGGACTTCACCTCCTTTTCCCCCTCGGCTGCTTAAGCTGGGTGCTGGGCCCATAACCCGTGCTTAAGTGGCTGAGGGGCCCAGCACCAACTACCGCTCTGGGCCAGAGTGAAGAGAGAGGGGGCAGGGGACAATTCCATCTTGTCTCCTGTGTTGTGCTAATAATAAAATGTAATATAATGTAATGTAATATATTGTATATACATATAATATTTATAATATTATAATGTAATACAATGTTGTTGTTCATTCGTTCAGTCGTCTCCGACTCTTCGTGACCTCATGGACCAGCCCACGCCAGAGCTCCCTGTCGGCCGTCACCACCCCCAGCTCCTTCAAGGTCAGTCCAGTCACTTCAAGGATGCCATCCATCCATCTTGCCCTTGGTCGGCCCCTCTTCCTTTTGCTTTCCACTTTCCCCAGCATCATTGTCTTCTCCAGGCTTTGCTGTCTCCTCATGATGTGGCCAAAGTACTTCAACTTTGTCTCTAGTATCTTTCCCTCCAGTGAGCAGTCGGGCTTTTCCTGGAGGATGGACTGGTTGGATCTTCTCGCAGTCCAAGGCACTCTCAGAACTTTCCTCCAACACCACAGCTCAAAAGCATCGATCTTCCTTCGCTCAGCCTTCCCTAAGGTCCAGCTCTCACATCCGTAGGTGACTACAGGGAATACCATGGCTTTGACTAGGCAATGGATCTTTGTTGCCAGTCTGATGTCTCTACTCTTTACTATTTTATCGAGATTGGACCTTGCTCTCCTCCCAAGAAGGAAGCGTCTTCTGATTTCCTGGCCACAGTCTGCATCTGCAGTAATCTTTGCACCTAGAAATACAAAGTCTGTCACGGCCTCCACATTTTCTCCCTCTATTTCCCAGTTGTCAATCATTCTTGTTGCCATAATCTTGGTTTTTTTGATGTTTAGCTGCAACCCGGCTTTTGCGCTTTCTTCTTTCACCTTGATTAGAAGGCTCCTCAGCTCCTCCTCGCTTTCGGCCATCAGAGTGGTGTCATCTGCATATCTGAGGTTGTTAATGTTTCTTCCAGCCATTTTCACCCCAGCTTTGCATTCCTCAAGCCCCGCACATCCTCGCATGATGTGTTCTGCATACAAGTTGAAAAGGTTGGGTGAGAGTATGCAGCCTTGCCGTACGCCTTTCCCAATCTTGAACCAGTCTGTTGTTCCGTGGTCAGTTCTGACTGTGGCTCCTTGGTCCTTGTACAGATTCCTCAGGAGAGAGACAAGGTGCCTTGGGATGCCCATCCCACTAAGAACTTGCCACAATTTATGATGATCCACACAGTCAAAGGCTTTAGAATAGTCAATGAAGCAGAAATAGATGTTTTTTTAAACTCCCTGCCTTTCTCCATTATCCAGCAATACAATACTACTACTACTAATACAATATTATAATTATATATTTTATATTACTTGAAATATTACTAATAATATTTGTTCTGTCGCGTGCTGGGCCTGTAACAGCTGTACTTTTCTATAGGGCGTATACTTTAAGCCCAGCAGGAAGCCAGAGGCGCCTCAAAGAGAGGTTCTCAGGGATTTTTCTGAAGTGATGGTCTTTAGAGTCTTCAATGATACACCAAAGTCTTTATTATGGAACAAACAACAAATCTTCAATGGTTCAAACAACACTTCAAGGCTTTCTTAGTCTAGTCCTCAATGGACTGGTACCTGACTTTGATTAACTAAACTTTCTCTGTAAGAAAAAACCCTTTTTAACCTCTCCCGGGCTGTCTATTGTCTATGCCTCATCGGTGTGGGTCCTACTACCGATTCCAAATGCGTCTGGGTATCGAGTAGACCTACCAGCCGAGGCTTGTAGATATTTCAGATGGAGTTCCATGGATCTGTAATGCTGTCCTCCCTCTTTAAAAACTTCAGGGCTGTTTCCCCTCTGATTGCTGTGAGGCTGAGAGGCAGTGAGCTCTCAGCCGGAGCCTTGGGACCTTTTCCCTGGAATTTCTGTTTCTGTATCCCTGGATGTTATTGAGAAAAGAGCCTTTTCTACAGGACGAGCTGGTCTACGTCCTATAGCTTAGCTACCTTGTGTGAGACTGACCAAAAAATGGCTCCTTTCCCTCCCAGAGCCCTGAACAAGGGGAGGAACCAAAGCTTAATTATGATGGACAGGAGCCCTGGATTACAAATGACTGGTGTTTGCCAAATGACCAGGAGATAGCTTCAGGCTCTCAAGCCTGGCCTGAGTTATTGTTTTTTCTCTTGAATTAACATTTTTGACTGGTCCCAAGAGGCCAGGTCCTTTGTCACACTGTCCTGCGATATGAAGTTAATTGATGAAGCAGAGATAGATTCCAGAGGTCAGGATGTGACACAGCAAGGAGGCAGTAACAAATCCCTGGTTCCTCGCAGATGGGAAATGTCCTTTGTGTTGAGTGATTCAATATGTACATAGACTCCATTATTCTGGATGGCCTGGCTATCAGCCCTCCGAGGTCCAGGCAAGTAGAGCCATTTATTTATTGTGAAGTCACAGGTCCGCAGTTTGGGAGTCCTCTTGGATTCATCACTTACGCTTGAGGCTCAGGCGTCGGTGGTGTCCAGGAGGGCTTTTGCACAATTGAGACTTGTGCGCCAACTGCGACCGTACCTCGTAAAGGCTGATCTGGCCGGGGTGGTCCATGCCTTGGTCACCTCTATATTGGACTACTGTAATGCGCTCTACATGGGGCTGCCCTTGAAAACGGCTCGGAGATTTCATTTAGTCCAACGGGCGGCAGCCAGGATGTTAACTGGTGCTCCTTACAGAGAGAGGTCAACCCTCCTGTTCAAGGAGCTCCATTGGCTGCCGTTCATTTTCCGGTCCCAATTCAAGGTGCAGGTGCTTACCTACAAAGCCCTAAACGGTTTGGGACCTGCCTACCTGCGTGACCGCATCTCTGTGTACGAACCCACACGATCTCTTCGTTCATCTGGAGAGGCCCTGCTCGCGATCCCACCTGCATCGCAGGCGCGTCTGGTGGGGACGAGGGACAGGGTCTTTTCTGTGGTGACCCCCCGACTTTGGAACACCCTCCCCAAGGACATCAGACAAGCTCCTACATTGGCAGTCTTTAGGAAGAGTTTGAAGACCTGGCTGTTCCGGTGTGCCTTTCCAGAATAGGAAACTCCAGCAATATGTCCCAGAAGCACTTTAGTAGAGATTAAGATTGTCTGCACATTGCACTTACCCTACTTTTCACCTGCCATACTCAGCACTTTTTAATCTGTACCCATTACATTTGGCCCGGCCCTAGTTTTATCGTGTTATGGTGTATTGTCTTATTGTTTATTATTGCTTAACATTTTGATTTGCTTTATGTTATGTGTATTGTTATGCTGTTGTTTTTATTGAGGCCTTGGCCTTTGTAAGCCGCATCGAGTCCTTCGGGAGATGTTAGCGAGGTACAAATAAAGATAATAATAATAATAATAATAATAATAATCATGCAAATGGATCTGGTTGAGTCCTTTGTTAGGGGATTATTGGCTCAGGAGGTTTGGAAACTCCAAGAGCTGTGAGTTGCTGGTTTATGAAAAAGGCAGCTTTGCTTCCTATTTTCTTATATAGACATACGTATAGGGCAGTGTTTCTCAACCTGGGGGTCGGGACCCCTGGAGGGGTCGTGAGGGGGTGTCAGAGGGGTCACCAAAGACCATCGGAAAACAGTATTTTCTGTTGGTCATGGGGGTTTTGTATGGGAAGTTTGGCCCAGTTCTAACCTTGGTGAGGTTCAGAATGTTCTTTGATTGTAGGTGAACAATAAACTCCAGCAACTACAACTCCCAAATGCCAAGCCTATTTTCCCTACACTCCACCAAAGTTCACATTTGGACATATTGATTTTCATGCCAAGTTTGGTCCAGATCCATCATTGTTTGAGTCCACAGTGCTCTCTGGATGTAGGTGAACTACAACTCCAAAACTCAAGGTCAATGCCCACCAAACCTTTTCAGTATTTTCTGTTGGTCATGGGAGTTCTGTGTGCCAAGTTTGGTTCAATTCCATCATTGGTGGAGTTCAGAATGCTCTTTGATTGTAGGTGAACTATAAATCCCAGCAACTACAACTCCCAAATGATGGAATCAATCCCCCCAATCCCACCAGTATTCGAATTTGGGCGTATCGGGTCTTTGTGCCAAATTTGGTCCAGTGAATGAAAATACATTCTGCATAACAGTAGCAAAATTACAGTTGTGAAGTAGCAATGAAAATAATGTTATGGTTGGGGGTCACCACCACATGAGGAACTCTATTAAGGGGTCGTGGCACTTGGGAGGGAATGAGGAATAGAGCATGGGAGCATACACATGTAGGGTTGAAGGGGAACTCATGCCAGCCAGCCCCCCCCCCCCCATTCATAAAAACAGGAGAGACAGGGGATTATGGGATCATTCTCGCCTGATGCCCTTGGCAAAACTATGAATTCCCTGATTCTGAATTATCTTTTACAGAGCCCTGGGGGGGGGGGTCACCTCCGATTACAGTTAGACCTCTTCAGCTGGAATACTGTCTCCAATTCTGGGTATCGCAGTTTAAAAGAGATATTGACAAACTTGAAGGTCTCCAAAGGAAGTGACTAAAAGGATCAAAGGTCTAGGGATCGTAAATAATCCCTCTGAAAAGCATCTTGAAGAACTGGGTTTGTTGAGCCTGCAGAAGAGAAGGTTGAGAGGAGACATAAAAAGAGCCATGTATAAATATGTGCAAGGCTGTCATAAGGAAGAGCGGGCAGCTTTGTTTTTCTGCTGCCCTTGAAACTAGAACTAGGAGCCATGGGTTCAAATGACAAGAAAGGAGATTCCACCTGAACATTAGAAACAACTTCCTGACCATATGAGCTGTTCAACAGTGGAACTCTCTGCCTCAGAGTGCGGAGGAAGCTTCTTCCTTGGAAAAGGATTTCCCCCTGGCATTAAGTCCAGTTGTGTCCGACTTGAGGTGATGGTGCTCATCTCCATTTCTAAGCTGAAGAGTCGGCGTTGTCCATAAACACCTCCAAGGTCATTGGCATAATCTCATGGAGCACCATTACCTTTTAGCCAAGGCGGTACCTATTGATCTACTCACATTTGCATGTTTTTGAACTGCTAGCTAGGCAGAAGCTGGGCCTAACAGTGGGAGCTCACCCCACTCCCTGAATTCGAACCTGCGATGTTTCAGTAAGTAAGTTCAGCTGCTCAGCAGTTTAACCCAATGTGCCACAGGGGGCTCCAAATTCTACGAGGGTTGAATGAAAAGTAATGCCTCCACCTTCGTAACTCCTCAACAGATGGCAGTACTGATATGCGGCAGGTACTGGCTTGTTCAGTAGACTCTCCTCTACAGTTCCATTTTGGCGGGAAGCTTTAGCATTGAACAGTTGTGTTGTTAAAGTGCAAAGTATGGAACCCTGCACAGATGGTCGGTCAATGCGACTTAAGCAACGTGCAGTCATTGAATTCTTGACCACAGAAGGTGTCACCCCAAAGGAGATTCATCAGAGAATGCAAGCTGTTTATGGTGATTTTGTTGATGTGAGTACTGTGCGTTGTTGGGTGAGTAAGTTTAAAGATGTTGAGGTGGGAACATCTGACTTGCGTGACAAAGATTTGGATGTCCTGTGACAGCAACCACCGAGTTTCACAAGCAAAAGGTTGACAGATTGATTTAGGACAATCGTCATATCACTCAGAGAGAAATTTCAAGCATAATCGGCATTCCACAAGAACATGTGGGTCATATTATTGCTTTGTTTGGCTATCGGAAGATCTGTGCACGATGGGTACCCAGGATGAGAGAACTGTGAGATGCTGGTTGTGGAAACAGAGTGTCAACTTCTTCCATGACGGCTTCAGAAAACATGTTCATCGTTGGCAGAAATGTATCCAATTGTCTGGTGATTACGTGGAAAAGTGAATAATGGTAGTTAAAGAGCACATTCTCAGGATTATTTCTGTGTTTGATTTATTGAAATATTCCCATGTGAACCCAAGTAACGAAGGTGGAGGCATTACTTTTCATTCAACTCTTATACAAGCACACATTAAAATGTGCGGGGCAAGGCACACTTTCTCAGCCTTGGCCATTGCCAAGAAAACACTAGGACAGGATTGCCACAATCTGTAGTCAACGAGAAGATACATGACAAGAGCAACACTGTTGCTTAGAAGTCCTTTGAAGATTAGAGAGATGATTGGCCAAAACTAACAAAATGAAGTTCAAAAGTGACAAATGCAAGATACTCCACTTAGGCAGAAAAAAATGAAATGCAGAAATACAGAATGGGGGACAATGCCTGGCTCGAGAGCAGTATGTGTGAAAAAGATGTTAGAGTCCTCGTGGACAAGTTAAACATGAGCCAACAATGTGATGTGGCAGCAAAAAAAGCCAATGGGATTTTGGCCTGCATCAATAGGAGCATAGTGCCTAGATCCAGAGAAGTCATGCTCCCCATGCTCTATTCCACTTTGGTTCGACCACACCTGAAATATTGTGTCCAATTCTGGGCACCACAATTGTAGAGAGATATTGACAAGCTGGAATGTGTCCAGAGGAGGGCGACTAAAATGATCAAGGGTCTGGAGAACAAGCCCTATGAGGAGCGGCTTAAAGAGCTGGGCATGTTTAGCCCGAAGAAGAGAAGGCTGAGAGGAGATATCATGAGGGCCATGTATAAATACGTGAGAGGAAGTCATAGGAAGAAGGGAGCGAACTTGTTTTGTGCTGCTCTGGAGACTAGGATGCAGAACAATGGCTTCAAACTATAAGAAAGGAGATTCCACCTAAACACTAGGAAGAACTTCCTGACTGTGAGAGAGTTCCTCTGCCCTGGAGTGTGGTGGAGGCTCCGTCTTTGGAAACTTTTAAACAGAGGCTGGATGGCCATCTGTTGGGGGTGCTTTGAATGCAATTTTCCTACTTCTTGGCAGGGAGTTGGACTGGTTGGCCCATGAAGTCTCTTCCAACTCTAGGATTCTATGTAAAACGCCTTGGATTGGAAATGTGATGCTTTCCTCTTCACCACATCTGAGGACAGGTTAATCCAGGGGTCCTCAAACTAAGGCCCGAGGGCCGGATACGGCCCTCCAAGGTCATTTACCCGGCCCTCGCTCAGGGTCAACCTAAGTCTGAAACGACTTGAAAGCACACAACAACAACAATCCTATCTCGTCAGCCAAAAGCAGGCCCACACTTCCCACTGAAATACTAATAAGTTTATATTTGTTAAAATTGTTCTTAATTTTAATTATTGTATTGTTTTAAGTGTTTTTTTGAACTACAAATAAGATATGTGCAGTGTGCATAGGAATTCATTCATATATTTTTTCAAATTATAATCAGGCCCTCCAACAGTTTGAGGGACTGTGACCTGGCCCTCTGTTTAAAAAGTTTGAAGACCCCTGGGTTAATCTATACCTGTTGATTTTTTCCCCCTATTCCAATACACAGATGAAGAAGAAAAAGGTTTGTAAAGTTCGTTTATTTTTATTTCCAAGAGATGTTTGGAGTATCGGCGTGTGTTTATTCCATCCATTGTTCCATTCACCACAAACCAGTGGAAGTAATGCTTCCCCTCTATTCCATTTTGGTTAGACCACACCTGGAATATTGTGTCCAATTCTGGGCACCACAATTCAAGAGAGATAATGACAAGCTGGAATGTGTCCAGAGGAGGGCGACTCAAATGATCAAGGGTCTGGAGAACAAGCCCTATGAGGAGCGGCTTAAGGAGCTGGGCATGTTTAGCCTGAAGAAGAGAAGGATGAGAGGGGATATGATAGCCATGTATGTGAGAGGAAGCCACAGGGAGGAGGGAGCAAGTTTATTTTCTGCTTCCTTGGAGACTAGGACACGAAACAATGGCTTCAAACTACAAGAGAGGAGATTCCATCTGAACATGAGGAAGAACTTCCTGACTGTGAGAGCTGTTCAGCTGTGGAACTCTCTGCCCCGGAGTGTGGTGGAGGCTCTTTCTTTGGAAGCTTTTAAACAGAGGCTGGATGGCCATCTGTCAGGGGTGCTTTGAATGCAATTTTCTTGCTTCTTTGCAGAATGGGGTTGGACTGGATGGCCCACGAGGTCTCTTCCAACTCTGGGATTCTATGATTCTATGAAGATGTCAAATGCCTTGGATTGGAAAAGCGATGCTTTCCTCATCACAACATCTGAGGACAGGTTAATCTATACCTGTTGGGTTTTTCCCCCCTATCCCAATACACAGAGGAAATTCCATCTGAAGATGAGGAAGAACTTCCTGACTGTGAGAGCCGTTCAGCAGTGGAACTCTCTGCCCCAGAGTGTGGTGGAGGCTCCTTCTTTGGAAGCTTTTAAGCAGAGGCTGGATGGCCATCTGTCAGGGGTGATTTGAATGCAATATTCCTGCTTCTTGGCAGAATAGGGTTGGACTGGATGGCCCACGAGATCTCTTCCAACTCCATAATTCTATGAAGATGTCAAACGTCTTGGATTGGAAAAGCGATGCTTTCCTCCTCACCACATCTGAGGACAGGTTAATCTATACCTGTTGATTTCTTTTCCCTATTCCAATATACAGATGAAGAAGTAAAAAGTTTGTAAAGTGCCTTTATTTTTATTTTCAAGAGATGTTTGGAGTTTCGGCGTGTGTTTTGCCCATCTATCGTTCCTTTCCCCACAAACCAGTGGAGCTCTTCCACTGACAAACTTTTTGGCATGAATTCCAACACTTTCCTCGCAATTTCTCTTTGTTTTTTGCTTTTTCAAAAAGCGTTCCTGTTTCTTTAAATGGACACAGGACTTCATCTTCAGGTGGAGTCAGTTCTTGCTGGTTATAAATTTGCTGGGAGGAGGGAAAGCAGCTGTTTTGCTGGAATCTTAACACAAGCAGGACAGAATCATTATGGTAAGGCTATAACACTCTGTGTGTGTGCGTCTGTCCCCTTTTTCTCTTGTGCAGATTTCAAAGCTAATGTGTGGCATTGATTTCCTCCTTCCTCCAAATGTGTGTGTGTTCTGGATACTTTGGAACTGATAACTTTTCTGGGCAACTTATTGATGAGCACTTTGGTGCATTGGACTGGTCTTTGCTCCTTATAAGGTAAAGGCAAGGCAACCGCCTGCAAAAGGACTCTTGGGAAGAGGGTCTTTCTCCCACATTTCTCTATTTATTTGTTCCCCACCCATTGCTTGGAGATGGTCTCCTTGCAGAGTTGCAGATCTGGTTTCTGACAGCTGAGATCTTGGGTTTTCAGGGGCGAAAATGTGCTCTGAATCCCCTTTCCTTCCCCCAACTCCACCTCTTTGGGTCTCTCTCTTTTTTCCCTCTCCTGCCCTTTAGCCTACATTATTCCGCTCTCCAGATAGGAACCCAGAGAGGTGGGAGTTGGCTGTACTTGTGTGCATTGCCCACCCAACCCCTTTTCCTTCCCCATCTAAGAGGAAACTGCCATATTGCCTTTGTCTCCTGGAATCCCCTGGGTTGATATGCTGAGAGAATTAGAGAAGCATTTGTTCGTTCCGTACCCAAATATCCTTTTGGGTAAACATCGCAGGAAGTTGCGAGCCAGAAGGCGCTTAGCTCAAACTTCTGGGAAACTTTCCAGTGTTTTGCATTTATGTTAATGAACTTAATGAGTCTAATTATTGAAGGGGGTGGGACAGGGAAAAATCCAAAAAATGTATTCCTTCCATGCAAAGCACTTTCTAATATTGCTTTTCTGTTTGCTCGCTCATGAAAAGGCCCAGCAAGGAAGTTAGTGGGTCCTGGCGTCTGTTTTTGTGACTTTTTGAACTCTATGCAAAATGTTGGATGCAAAGATCCATTGTTCCCTGTTATCAGTTGCATGGAAAATCAGCCCCGGTTTTGTCTGGCAAAAACTAGGCAGGAACGGCTTGTCTTTTCTGAAGAACCAATGACAGGTTTTTGGAGAGCTGGCAAATTGTGAGCAGGACAACTGACCCAAGCGGGGAATCTTTGGCCATTCCAATGTGGCTCCCCGCCCCGTCCGTCTGACACATAAACGCGCTTGCAGAAATACCAATCGTGCTGCTACAAGAAGCAGGTGGCACGGCACTTGGCAAGCTTTGCGGCGCATTGGGCAATGGACTGAGTCCTGGCCCTGCCGTGAGGAATGTCTTCTTCTGGGCGGTGGTGCAAAACAAGGGCCAGAAGATGGACAGCGCAAGTACTTTGACATGTCAAGGTGGGAATGGAGGGGAGAAGAGCCCAAAGCCTCCACTTCTTCATCTTGGAGAGAAGTAACCAGTGGGCCATTCCTGGGCCCAGGGCTACTCAACATGTTTATCATAGAATCAGAGCCCCTATTTTTGGGTTGGTTTTTTTTCCGTGTCAGAAGCGACTTGAGAAACTGCAAGTTGCTTCTGGTGTGAGAGAATTCGCCGTCTGCAAGGACGTGGCCCAGGGGATGCCCAAATGTTTTTGATGTTTTACCATCCTTGTGGGAGGCTTCTCTCATGTCCCCGCGTGGGGAGCTGGAGCTGACAGAGGGAGCTCAACCGCACTCTTCCCGGATTCGAACCTGCGACCTGTCAATCTTCAGTCCTGCCGGCACAAGGGTTCAATCCATTGCACCACAAACGGGACTTCTGACTGAAAGGTTGGCGGTTCAAATCTGGCAAGTGAGGTGAGCTCCTGTCTGTCAGCTCCAGCTTCTCATGCAGGGACATGAGAGAAGCTTTCCACAGGATGGTAACATATCTGGGGGTCCTCTTGGCAACGTCCTTGCAGATGACCAATTCTTTTACACCAGAAGTGACTTGCAGTTTCTCAAGTCACTCTCCTGCCACGGAAAAAAAATAATAGAATCATAGAGTTGGAAGAGACCACATGGACCATCTAGTCCAACCCCGTTCCTCTATGCAGGAAAAGCCCAACCAAAGCTCCCCTGACAGATGGCCATCCAGCCTCTGTTTAAAAGTTTCCAAGGAAGGAGCTTTGACCAAACCCCGAGGCAGAGTTCCACTGCTGAACAGCTCTTCTTATTGTCAGGTCCCATTTACAAACTTGATCAGCAGGCCCTCTAAACCTTCATCCAAGTCATGAATAAAGATGATGAACAGCACTGGGCCCAGAACCGAACCCTCATTATGGCACCCAAATAGTCACTTCTTTCCAAGATGAAGAGGAATCATTGGGGAGAATCACCCTTTGGGTTTGGTCACTTAACCAATTCCAGATCCACCTAAAAATAGCACTGCCTAGCAAATATTTGACTAGTTTACTTGCAAGATCATGGGTGACTTTGTCGAAGGCCTTCCTGGAATCAAGATATACTCCATCCACAGCATTCCCTGCATCTACCAAGCTTGTAACTCTATTGAGAAAAGAGATAAGATGAGCCTGGCATTACTTGGTTTTTCAGAATCCATGTTGACAGAAGATCATGGGGGACCTTGTTGAAGGCCTTACTGAAATCAAGATATACTCCATCCACAGCATTCCCTGCATCTACCAAACTTGTAACTCTATCCGAAAAAGAGATAAGATGAGCCTGGCATGAGAAATCCATGTCGACAGGAGACCATGGGGGTCCTTGTTGAAGACCTTCCTGAAGATATGCTCCATCCATAGGATCAAGATATACTCCATCCATAGGATTCCCCGCATCTACCAAACTTATAACTGCGGGGGTGAGAAAAGCGGGGTAGAAAATGATGTAAATAATTTACAACTCTATGAGTCCTGCATGAGAAATCCATGTTGACAGAAGACCATGGGAGACCTTGTTGAAGATATGCTCCATCCATAGGATCAAGATATACTCCATCCACAGCATTCCCTGCATCTACCAAACTTATAACTGCGGGGGTGAGAAGAGTGGGGTAGAAATGATGTAAATAAATTATAACTCTATCGAAAAAAGAGATAAGATGAGCCTGGCATGATTTGTTTTTGAGGAATCCATGCTGATTAATTGATCATTCCTTTCTAAATGATGACTTGGGTGGTGGAATAGAAAGCATGCTGATCAGATTTGCACCTGATATCCAATTGGGGAGGGAGAACTAACACCCCTGAGGACAGGATCAGGAGCCAAAGGACCTTAACAGCAATAGTTGAAGCCAAATGGTATTTACTTATATGTTGTCTTCATTCTGGAGAGAATATTCTAGCCTAAGTGTTTTGTACTTCAACTCCCACCATTCCTAACAGCCCCAGGCCCTTTCCTTTTCTCCCTTAGTTGCTTAAGCTGAGTGCTGGGCCCATAACCAATGTAAAGCAGAGTGCTGGGCCCATAAGTTAACACTTAAGCGGCTGAGGGGGAAAAGGAAGGGCCTGAAGCTGTTAGGAATTGTGGGAGTTGAAGTCCAAAACACCTGGAAGGTCAAGGTTTGCCCATGCCTAATCTAAGGTCAACAGTATGGGTTAACAGTATGATGGAGCAGCTAAAAAACCCAATGGGATTCTAGGTTGTATCAATAGGAGTATAGTGTCCAGTTCAAGGAAAGTGCTCGTCCCACACTATTTTGCTTTTGGTCAGTCCTCACTTGGAATAACCTCGCGTCCAGTTCTGGGCAACACAATTCAAGAAGTGATGGACAGGTTGGAACACGTCCAAAGAAAGGCCAAAGACCTGAAAACTATTAATCTCTCTGAAGAGAAGCTTTGGGAGCTGGAGATGTCTACCATGGGGAAGATGATGCTGAGATGGGACATGGCAGCCATGTGTAAATATTGGAAGGGATGTCCCATTGGGAACACGGCAGTCTTACTTTCTGCTTCTCCAAAGACTACGACTTGCAGCAATGGAGTCAAATGGCAGGAAAAGAAATTCCATCTGCACATTAGGAAGAACTTTCCTGGTGTTAAGAACTGTTCAATAGCAGGATACAATGCCTCAGAGTTTGGCGGAGCCTTCTTCACTGTAGGTTTTAGAAACGAGGTCAGATGGTCACCTGTCAGGAGGGCTTGGATTGTATATTCCTGTATGGTAAGGGGTTGGACGGGATGGCAGTTCATTTTATGAGGAGCAGGTCTTTTGTAAGGCTGAGGGGTCTTAATTGAACATTGCAATAAAGGCTTGTGAGGATATATATTATTGCTTGGAACATCCAATAGCACACTTGGTGCAATTTCAGCAGTACCTACCATAATAATCTATGACAACTGGATGCATCATGTTCAGTCATTTCCAAATTACGACAACCATAAGACAGTGGGTTGTTGTAGGTTTTTTCCGGGCTATATGGCCATGTTCTAGACCATAAGACAATCATATTAGGATTTTCTCATCCATATTTCTTTGGAGCAGTGGTTCTCAACCTGTGGGTCCCCAGATGTTTTGGCCTCCAACTCTCAGAAATCCTAACAGCTGGTAAACTGGCTGGAATTTCTGGGAGTTGTAGGCCAAAACACCTGGGGACCCACAGAGATGTTGCCATTGCTTTCTTCTGAGGCTGAGAGAGTGAGTGTATCTGTGAGTTTCCATGCACAAGTGAGGATTCAAACCCTGCTCTTCCAATGTCCTAGGCCAGTGTTTCTCAATGTGTGGGTTGGGAGCCTGGTGGGGGTGGGTGGGTCATGAAGGGGGTATGGAGGGATTGCCAAAGACAATCAGAAAACACAGTATTTTTTGTTGGTCATGGGGCTTCTGTGTGGGAAGTTTGGTTTCCCATCGTGGTCCCTGTGAATCGCACATAATGGTATTTCCTGCGCCTGCGAAGGCAGTTCAGAAAGAAAGCAATGAGTAGCGTACCAGAACCACAAAACAGAAACAAGAAGGTGTATGCCGTAGTGAAACAAAAACAGAAAATAAACACAGTCCAAAAAAGCTAGTCAAATAAAAATGAGAAAAAGATTCCCTAACTGCTGCGAGAGCGGCGGATGAAAGGAACTGAAGCAGTAGCCCCACCCACTGGCTATATATACACTCAAGGGGAGAATGGGCGGGGCTACTACTTAAAAGTGTCTAATAAGTTTTGTAGAAGATTCCTAACTACCTGCACAGGCGCAGGATATACCATATGTGCGAATTCACAGGTGACCACTTGGGAAACTACGGTTACAGGTAAGCAACCCATATTTCAATTCTATAATTGGTGGTGTTCAGAGTGCTCTTTGATTGTAGGTGATCTATAAATCCCAGTAACTACAATTCCCAGATGACAAAGTCTATTTTCCCAAACTCCACCAATGTTCACATTTGGGCATATTGAGTATCTTTGCCAAGTTTGGTCCAGATCCATCATTGTTTGAGTCCACAGTGCTCTCTGGATGTAGGTGAACTACAACTCCAAAACTCAAGGTCAATGCCCACCAAACCCTTCCAGTATTTTCTGTTGGTCATGGGAGTTCTGTGTGCCAAGTCTGGTTCGATTCCATCATTGGTGGTGGTCCGAATACTCTTTGATTGTAGGTGAACTATTACCTGTTACAAGCCTGGGCAAACTTGGGCCCTCCAGGTGTTTTGGACTTCAACTCCCACCATTCCTAGCAGCCTACCGGCTGCTAGGAATGGTGGGAGTTGAAGTCCAAAACACCTGGAGGGCCCAAGTTTGCCCAAGCCTGCTTTATAGCATAGAGCCATTCCCAAGAGTTACGTCAAAGTGTTGTAAAGCTGTTGTATCTAATGTGTTCTCCTCTTGGACTGTGTAAAACATCTTGCCATGTCCATAGCATCTCAGTTGGTTTGGCTGCTGGCTAAGCTGATGAGAGGATGTTGGGAGTTGTAGTCTTTCCAAGGTTCTGAACTTTTCCAGGCTGAGAACCTTGGAATCTCAGGAATAGATTCCCGGAATGAGTGACCGCTCCACTGATGCTGCATAGACAGCTGTTGCGTTCTTCCTCCTGAGTCACGGCTCACCACGTCTGCTGAGTTGTGGTGAGATGAAGGCCGGAGAAGTCTCTCTCGGGCCTCCTGCAGCCGCCTCTCGCTTGCATGAAACTGCGCTTGTGTCACGGTTGTGGTATCTCAACTATGCCAGGCAATTTAATGGGGTTTCCACCTGTTCCTGAGGGGAGTCTTCTCTCTCCGAGAAATTCTGGGCTCCGATCCAAAGCCTTTCGATGACTCACTCCTCTCAAGGAAGAGGTGAATTGGAGGCCTCCAAAGCAATTGACCAGAAATAACTTCAGGACAGGTGAGTGTCGGCGGGGCTTTTCATGCTGCAGAACGAATCTGAATCAAGAAACCATCCAGTCCAACCTCATTCTGCCAAGCAGGAAGACACCATCTGAACACTCCTGACAGATGGCTATTCCAGGTGAAGTCTGGCCAAAAGCAGAAGACCAGGACTAGGATTTTCCTTGGTCTGGATACTAGACTACTATGGATGCAGTCTAGAATCACATTGGCTTTTTAAGCTGCAGCATCACACTGTTGAGTCATGTTCAGCTTGTTGTCTATTATGACTTTGATACCTTTCACATAGAGTGTTTTCAAACCAGGTGTCATCCATTAATATATATACTAGCTATATCCACCACGTGGATACAGCTAGTATATCCAGGTACTCCGCTTCTCCGCTTCCCATCCAGATACTAGCAGGGCCAACCCTGCTTACCTTCCAGTGGCTGCAGGGTTTTTGTCATTATCTGCCATTAGGTTGTGTTGTCAAAGATAATCACTGGGTTGCTGTGAGTTTCTGGGCTGTATGGCCATTTCCCAGAAGCATTATCTCCTGACATTTTGCCCACATCTATAGGAACCTCACTTGCCTAGTTTCCAACAAACCTCACAACCTCTGAGGATGCCTGCCATAGATGTGGGCAAAATGTCAGGAGATAATGCTTCTGGGAAATGGCCATACAGCCCAGAAACTCACAGCAACCCAGTGATTATCTTTGACAACACAACCTAATGGCAGATAATGACAAAAACCCTGCAGCCACTGGAAGGTAAGCAGGGTTGGCCCTGCTAGTATCTGGATGGGAAGAGGCGGATGAGCTCCCTCTATCAGCTCCAGCTCCTCATGCGGGGACATGAGAGAAGCCTCCCACAAGGATGATGAAAAAACATCAAATCATCCAGGCGTCCCCTGGGCAACGTCCTTGCAGATGGCCAATTCTCTCACAACAGGAGCGACTCCTGACACGACAAAAACAAAAAAACAAAATCCACCACGTGTTGTTGTGGCCAACCTTCCCTCCGTCTTTCTCTCCTTCTTTCTTTCTTTCTCTCCTTCCTTCCTTCCTTCCTTCTCTTCCTTCCTTCCTTTCTTTTTCCTTTTCTTCTTTTTTCCTTTTCTCTATTTTTCTTTCCTTTTTTACTTATATACTTAATTCCTATTTGTTAATATTCCCTTAATTAAACAATTTGTTTCCTTACTTGAATTCTGAATGCACTGCAGCTAAAAAAAATTCTAGTTATTAGATAGTATACTAGTTACCAACACTCCTAGTCATACTCCCCAGTCTGGCCCTGGGCATGCGTATAAAAAGGTTCTAACATTAGTATTCAAGACAAGTAAGCCTAACCTATATTCAATTATTTCATTTTTATTTTACTCTTCATTAACCTTTCTACCTTTTCTCTTACGCTCACTTCCTTATTCATCAATTCTATAATGAATTCCTTCTAATTTAGTTCCCTGATTACACCAATATTTCTTACATTCCTCTTTCTCTTTTATTTCTAGTCTTTCCCTCCCTCCTTCTTTTTCTTTCCTTTTATTCCTTCCCTTCCCTTCCTTCTTCCTTCCTTCCTTTCTTCTTCCTTCTTTCCTTTATTTTTCTTTTCTTTCTTTCTTTCTTCTTCCTTCTTCTTCCTTTTTTTCTTTCCTCCTTCTCCTTCTTTCCTTCTTTCCTTCTTCTCTCTTCCTTTCTTTCTTTCTCTCCTTTCTTTCTTTCTTTTTTCTTTCTTTCTTTCTTTCCTTCCTTCCTTTCCCTTCTTTCCTTTCTTCTCTTCCTCTTCTCTTCCTTCCCCCCCCCCTTTCCTTCCCTTCCTCTTTCTCCCCTTTCTTCCTACTCTACCTATTCTTGGACTGCAACTCCCAGCAGTCCTCCCGATCAATCAATCTATCTACCTGCCTATCTAGCTCTATCTAATCTATCTACCTTATCTATCTGGAGGATTTCTGTCCAGGAATAAGAAATTGGAAATATGCAGGGATTGGGATGTTCTAAAAAAAATCCAAGGAGAAGAAAGCTTGGAGCTTTCTTGTCCAAATTTGGTGTCAATTTGTCCTGTGTTTTTTGAGTTATGTTAATCCCACAAACTAACATTAAATTTTTATTTATGTGTGTGTGTGTGTGTGTGTATGTTCTGGAGAGGTGTTCTCTCTAGTTCAGTGTTTCTCAACCTTCCTAATGTCCAGTTCCTCATGTGGTGTTGACCCCCAAACATAACATTATTTTCATTTCTACTTCATAACTGTAATTTTGCCACTGTTATGAATTGTAATGTAAACATCTGATCTGCAGTATGTATTTCCATTCACTGGACCAAATTTGGCACAAATACCCAATACACCCAAATCGAAGTACTGGTGGGATTTGCAGGGGGATTGATTTTGTCATTTGGGAGTTGTAGTTGCTGGGATTTGTAGTTCACCTACAATCAAAGAGCATTCTGATCTCCACCAACAAGGGAATTGAACCAAACTTGGCGCACACAACTCTCATGACCAACAGAAAATATTGGAAGGGTTTGGGTGGGCATTGACCTTAAGTTTTGGAGTTGTAGTTCACCTACATCCAGAGAGCACTGTGGACTCAAAAAATTATCAATCTGGACCAAACTTGGCACAAATACTCACTATGCCCAAATATGAACACTGGTGAAGTTTGGGGAAAATAGACCTTGTCATTTGGGAGTTGTAGTTGCTGGGATTTATAGTTCACCTACAATCAAATCATTCTGAACCCCACCAACAAGTTACTTTGATAAGGAAAGTGTTCCTAAAGGTCTGCCTGTCTCCCCTTCCTTTCCAGAGGGAGTGCCTGTCCATCCATATTGGCCAAGCTGGGGTCCAGATTGGGAATGCCTGCTGGGAGCTGTACTGCCTAGAACATGGGATCCAAGCGGATGGGACCATCCCGGGGAATCCAGTGGCTCAGAAGATCCTGCCTGAAGCCGAACAGGCAGATGCCTCCTTTGAAACGTTCTTCTGCGAGACGGCGTCTGGGAAGCATGTCCCAAGGGCTGTGTTCATTGATCTGGAACCAACTGTGATCGGTAATGTTATCAACAGTAATCGGTTGCCAAAGTCAACATGTTGTAATGGTTTGAGTGTTGGAGTAGGACTTTGGGAGCTAGCCTTCAAAGCCCTATTCATCCATCCATCCATCCGCTCATTGGCATTAGAAGAAGACATGGATGGAAAATCTAGAACTCAGAGACCAAGTTTGACTCTGTCCTTGGTCCCAAGCAATCAGTTGTCAAAGCCAACATATTGTAGTGGTGTGAGTGTTGGAGTAGGACTTTGGGAGCTAGCCTAGTCATCCATTCATCCACTCATTGATGTTAGAAGAAGACATGGATGGGAAATCTAGAACTCTAGGGGAAAGCCTATCACAAGTTGGACTCTGTTCTTGGTCCCAAGCAATCGGTTGTCAAAGCCAACATATTGTACTGGTTTGAGTGTTGGAGTAGAACTTTGGGAGCTAGCCTTCAAAGCCCTATTCATCCATCCATCCATCCATCCATCCATCCACATGGATGGGAAATCTAGAACTCTAGGTGAAACCCTATCACAAGTTGGACTCTGTTTTTGTTCTCAGCAATCAGTTGCCAAAGCCAACATGTTGTAGTGATCTGAGTGTTGGAGTAGGACTTTGGGAGCTAGCCTTCAAGTCCCTGTTCATCCATCCATCCATCCATCCATCCATCAGCTCATTGGCATGGGAAATCTAGAACTCTAGGAGAAAGCCTATCACATGTTGGACTCTGCTTTTGTTCTCAGCAATCAGTTGCCAAAGCCAACATGTTGTTGTGATCTGAGTGTTGGAGTAGGACTTTGGGAGCTAGCCTTCAAGTCCCTGTTCATCCATCCATCCATCCATCCATCCATCCATCCATCCATCAGCTCATTGGCATTAAAAGATATGGATGGGAAATCTAGAACTCTGGGAGAAAGACTATCACAGGTTGGTCTCTATTCTTGGTTCCAGTAGTCGTCTGAGTGTTGGAGTAGGACTTTGGGAGCTAGCTGTCAAGTTCCTATTAATCCATCCATCCATTCATCAGTTCACTGGTGTTAGAAGAAGACATGGATGGGAAATCTAGAACTCTAGGAGAAAGCCTATCACAGGTTGAACTCTGTTCTTGGTCCCAACAATCAGTTGCCAAAGCCAACATGTTGTACTGATCTGAGTGTTGGAGTAGGACTTTGGGAGCTAGCCTTCAAGTCCCCATCCATCCATCAGTTCATTGGCATTAGAAGAAGACATGGATGGGAAATCTAGAACTCTAGGAAAAAGTCTATCACAAGTTGGACTCTGTTCTTGGTCCCAGCAATCAGTTGCTGAAGCCAACATGTTGTAGTGATTTGAGTGTTGGAGTAGGACCTTTGTAGCTAGCCTTCCAAGTCCCTATTCATCCATCCATCAGTTCATTGGTGTTAGAAGAAGACATGGATGGGAAATCTAGAACTGTAGGAGAAAGCCTATCAGAAGTTGAATTCTGTCCTTGGTCCTAGCAATCAGTTGCTGAAGCCAACATGTTGTAATGATTTGAGTGTTGGAGTAGGACCTTCGTAGCTAGCCTTCCAAGTCTCTCTCCATCCATCTACTCATTGGCATTAGAAGACATGGATGGGAAATCTAGAACTCTAGGAGAAAGCCTATTGGACTCTGTTCTTGGCTCCTGTTCCCAAAATGCTGCAAACTAGAGCTTCTAGAGCAGTGGTTTCCCACATGTTAGCCATCCAGATGTTTTGGACTTCATCTCCCACAACTCCCAACTTTTTGGCCAAATTCACTGGGAGTTGAAGTCCAAAACACCAAAGTTTGAGAACCACTGTTCTAGAGCATGGGGAAAAGGTTGTCTTGGGATTGAACCTGTCTATGGGATTCTGGGAAGGACAGTCCAAAAAGAACAGAGGGATTGCCAAGGCCTATCAAACACTGTAAGCTGTATTTTGGAAGAAGGAATTGGCAAAACCACCTCCAGATATTCCTTGCCCAAGAAAACGCTAGGAAATTCATGGAGTCACCAAGTCTCGGTCTTCTGTAAACACACCCTAACGCATTCTTCATAGGACTAGAATCCCAGAGTTAATATGTTTTGTTTGGAGTGGATAGATCTATTGTGTTAGCATGGGAACAAGTAGGCGGAATTGTATGAAATGTAAATATCAATATATTTTCGTTCTAGTTGAGATACCCCTTTATACCAGGTGGTATTCTTCCACTTACTTACTGACTTAGTTGATCCCTCATTGTCCGAGTAAGATTGTCCTCCAAAGTCAGTGTCCTGGTGGTGGGTACGTAGATGACTGTGGACCCCTATCCTTGATCCGCATGTTCTCCCGCAGTGAGGGCATCAGTTTCCAGGTGGAAGGCGGTCCTGGCCGGGGTTGGCTTGACACACCTTCCTCTTGGCACATTGCTCTCTTTTGCTTTCCCTCATGCCTCTTCAAATTCTGCAGCACTGCTGGTCACAGCTGACCTCCAACTGGAGCGCTCAAGGGCCAGGGCTTCCCAGTTCTCTGTGTCTATGCCACAGTTCTTAAGGTTGGCTTTGAGCCCATCTTTCAATCTCTTTTCCTGTCCACCAACATTACATTTCCTGTTATTGAGTTTGGAGTAGAGTAACTGCTTTTAGAGACGGTGGTCGGGCATCCGAACAACGTGGCCAGTCCAGCGGAGTTGATGGCGGACGAACATCGTTCAGTGCTGGTGGTCTTTGCATCTTCCAGCACGCAGACATTTGTTCACCTGTCTTCCCAAGAGATTTGCAGGATTTTCCGGAGGCAACGCTGATGGAATCGTTTCAGGAGTTGAATGTGACATCTGTAGACAGTCCACGTTTCGTAGGCATAGAGGAGTTGGGAGGACAATGGCTTTATAAACAAGCACCTTGGTCTCCCTACGGATGTCCCGGTCCTCAAACACTCTCTGCTTCATTCGGAAAAATGCTGCACTCGCAGAGCTCAGGCGGTGTTGTATTTCAGTGTCAATATTGACTTTTGTGGAGAGGTGGCTGCCAAGGTAGCGGAAATGGTCAACATTTTCTAATGTTACACCATTAAGCTGTATTTCTGGCATTGGAGAGGGATTGGCTGGTGACTGAGTGAAGAGCACTTTGGTTTTCTCGATGTTCAATGATAGGCCGAGCTTCTCGTATGCTTCTGCGAAGGTGTTTAGAGTGGCTTGTAGGTCTTCTTCTGAATGTGCACAGACGACATTGTCATCAGCATACTGGAGTTCTATAACAGATGTTGTTGTAACCTTGGTTTTGGCTTTCAGTCTGCTGAGGTTGAATAGCTTGCTATCTGTCCGATAGATGATTTCCACTCCGGTGGAACGCTTCCCATCAACAAGATGAAGTATCATAGCGATGAAGATGGAAAATATTGTTGTTCTATTTATATATATATTTAGGCTATATTTTGGTGTGATTTTTGCAGTGATAAATGCTGCAATGAAAGCATTGGTCACTGCAAAAAAAAGTGTTTTTCAGTGACTTGTTTACTTCTCCTTCCAGATGAGATCCGCACAGGACCATATCATTCCCTCTTCCATCCTGAGCAGCTGATCAGCGGCAAGGAAGATGCCGCCAACAATTATGCCCGTGGCCATTATACCATCGGAAAGGAAATCATTGACACGGTCCTGGGCAGGATCCGCAAAATGGCAAGTGAAGGCGGTCAACTTTGTGTCTGTGAGGTCGAGAGAAAGAGGCACACATGCCCTCTAGCAATATTTCGTATTTACCGCAGAGTAGAGTGAAGCTAGCCAGGGCTATCTATATGAGCTTATGGTAGGAAACAGGAGAAAAGATATGCAGGATGCTCTAGTAAGGTTCAAGAATGTTTGAAAATGTTTAAAGAAAGTATTGATAATACATCTCATAAAAGAATACATAAACTATCTATTCTGCTCTGGTTAGGCCACACCTGGAATACTGTGTCCAATTCTGGGCACCACAATTCAAGAGAGATATTGACAAGCTTGAATGTGTCCAGAGGAGGGCCACTAAAATGATCAAGGGTCTGGAGAACAAGCCCTATGAGGAGCGGCTTAAGGAGCTGGGCATGTTTAGCCTGAAGAAGAGAAGGCTGAGAGGAGACATGATAGCCATGTATAAATATGTGAGAGGAAGCCACAGGGAGGAGGGAGCAAGCTTGTTTTCCTTGGACCAGAGAGTAGGATGCAGAACAGTGGCTACAGGAACAGAGATTCCACCTGAACATTAGCAAGAACTTCCCGACTGTGAGAGCCATTCAGCAGTGGAACTCTCTGCCCTGGAGTGTGGTGGAGGCTCCTTCTTTGGAGCTTTTAAACAGAGGCTGGATGGCCATCTGTCAGGGGTGATTTGAATGCAATATTCCTGCTTCTTGGCAGGGGGTTGGACTGGATGATGGCCCATGAGGTCTCTTCCAACTCTTTGATTCTATGATTCTAAGCAAAGTTGCCGAACTTTGGTAGAAAAGTTCCTAGTGGTGATTCTCATGTGTGCTTCTCAACCATCTTGAAGTAGAGAAGCCTCATGATGTTCCCTTCTCAAACAAATACAGATATTGATGGTTCCCAATATGAATCTCAATAGAGATATAGAATAATACAGTTAGTCCTCCATATTTGTGGGTTCAACCTTTGCAGATTGGATTTGATTATTAATACGTTCTACAGATTCTCCAGTGCAACTCTTATGGCCAACTTCTGTTGGAAGTCAACTATAGAGTTACACTGGAGAGCCTGAAGATAGAGAATCATAGAATCATAGAGTTGGAAAGAGACCTCATGGGCCATCCAGTCCAACCCCCTGTCAAGAAGCAGAAAAGTCACATTCAAAGTACCCTCAACAGTTGGCCATCCAGCCTCTGTTGAAAGCCTCCAAAGAAGAAGCCTCCACCACACCTGCTTTTTGATAGGTCCTCCCTATGTGAATCTATGGGATTCTATGATATGCTGTGGTGAAAGCATACCATAGAATCATCTGGAGAACCTAGCAAATTCCTAAAGAGACAATGATAATGGTACACATTCTGAGCTCTTCTATTATTTGTTTTCAACAAACCTTACCAATTTGAAGATGTAAATCCTGATAATTATCCACCTGGCCAATGTAATCAAAATGAGGCTTTAATGGTTCACAACTCTTTTGGAACTCACTTCCCACACCCTACCACCATAAAAATATATCAAATATGCCTTTGTCCTAAATTCTCTGTAGAACTTTGTGCATACACATGTCATCAAAACACTGTCTACAGTGATGTCCAGAAGTGTCCAACCTTTCATCCTCCAGTTGTTTTGGATTTCAACTCCAAGAACATTGGACAAACTGACCAGGGCTTCTGGGAATTGGAGCCTCAAAAACCTGGAGGACCACAAGTTGAACACACTGGTGTAGACAAAACAAAGTTCCAAAACTTTGGTCCTCCAAAAGTTTTGGACTTCAACTCCTAACCATTGACAAACTGGATAGGACTTCTGGGAGTTGGAGTCCCAAATACTAGGAGGAGGAACAAATATTGGACACACTGGTGGAGACAAAACAAAGTTCTGCTCCCAGAATTCCTAACCATTGGACGAACTGGATAGGACTTCTGAGAGCTGGAGTCCCAAATACTAGGAAGAGGAACAGATATTGGACACACTGGTGTAGACAAAACAAAGTTCCAAAACTTTGGTCCTCCAGGTGTTTTGGACTTTAACTCTTAGAATTCCTAACCATTGGACAAGCTGAATAGGACTTCTGGGAGTTGGAGTCCCAAACACTAGGAGGAGGAACACATATTGGACACACTGGTGGAGAGAAAACAAAGTTCTTCCAGAATTCCTAACCATTGGACAAGCTGGATAGGACTTCTGGGAGGTGGAGTCCCAAATACTAGGAGGAGGAACAAATATTGGACACACTGGTGTAGACAAAACAAAGTTGAGCTCCCAGAATTCCTAACCATTGGATAAACTTGATAGGACTTCTGGGAGTTGGAGTCCCAAATACTAGGAGGAGGAACAAATATTGGACACACTGATGTAGACAAAACAAAGTTGAGCTCCCAGAATTCCTAACCACTGGACAAACTGGATAGGACTTCTGGGAGTTGGAGTCCCAAATACTAGGAAGAGGAACAAATATTGGACACACTAGTGTAGACAAAACAAGGTTCAGCTCCCAAAATTCCTAACCATTGGACAAACCGGATAGGACTTCTGGGAGTTGGAGTCCCAAACACTAGGAGGAGGAACAAATATTGGACACACTGGTGGAGACAAAACAAAGTTCTGCTCCCAGAATTCCTAACCATTGGACAAGCTGGATAGGACTTCTGGGTGTTGGAGCCACAAACACCTAGAGGACCAAAGTTTGGTAACCACTGCCACAAACAGCCCTATGGATAGCTTCCAAAAGAGGCTATCCATCTTTGTCTAATAATCCATGGATGGAAACTATGTGGACTTCAAGTTGAAGATGGGCTGCATCCTCTGTAATTCCTCACCATTGATTGTACTGGGTTAAGGCTGCTGGTCAATGTCGTCCCACAAATCTGGAAGACCACACCATTCCCACCGCTGAGTTAACCCAATTGTTGGAATGACATCAATAACCCGATTTTTCTTCCCAATGCAGGCCGACCAGTGCTGTGGCCTTCAAGGCTTCTTGGTCTTCCACAGCTTTGGGGGAGGCACAGGGTCAGGTTTCACCTCTCTTCTGATGGAGCGTCTCTCGGTCGAATACAGCAAGAAGTCCAAGCTGGAGTTCTCAGTCTACCCTGCCCCACAGGTCTCCACTGCGGTGGTAGAACCTTACAACTCCATCCTGACCACCCACACCACCTTGGAGCACTCGGACTGCTCGTTCATGGTGGACAACGAGGCCATCTACGACATCTGCAACCGCAACCTCGACATCGAGCGCCCAACCTACACCAACCTCAACCGGCTGATCGGGCAGATCGTGTCCTCTGTGACCGCTTCCTTGAGGTTCAAAGGTGCCCTGAATGTTGACCTGATAGAATTCCAGACCAACCTGGTGCCCTATCCTCGCATTCACTTCCCTTTGACCACTTACGCGCCCATCATCTCCGCCGAGAAGGCCTACCACGAGCAGCTCTCAGTGCCGGAAATCACCAGCGCTTGCTTCGAGTTCTCCAACCAGATGGTGAAGTGTGACCCTCGGCGGGGCAAATACATGGCCTGTTGCCTTCTCTACCGAGGCGACGTGGTGCCCAAGGATGTCAACGCTGCCATTGCCGCCATCAAGACAAGGAGGTCCATCCAGTTCGTTGACTGGTGCCCAACCGGCTTCAAGGTGGGCATCAACTACCAGCCACCAACAGTGGTTCCCGGAGGAGACGTGGCGAAGGTCCAGCGTGCCGTCTGCATGCTGAGCAACACGACGGCCATCGCCGAAGCCTGGGCCCGGCTGGACCACAAGTTTGACCTGATGTACGCCAAGAGGGCCTTTGTCCACTGGTACGTCGGGGAGGGCATGGAGGAAGGGGAGTTCTCCGAAGCCCGGGAGGATCTGGCGGCCTTGGAGAAGGATTACGAGGAAGTCGGGAGAGATTCCGCCGACGGAGAGGAAGAAGATGCCGAGGAAGAATATTAGAGCCCAACGAGTGTCTGTGTGCCAGAGTTTGCATTTAGCCGACATAAGGTGGAGAGAGGTAAACCATACCATTCTCTCTCTCAAAAAAAATTAAGTATTACTTGTTTATTGTGATTCTAATTCCAATGTTTTTTTAAAAAAATCTTATATTAGACTTTTCTAATGTATGGACTGTTAACACACTGAGCTTTCTGTAGAATGCACTTCTTGTAGTAATCCTTTTTGTAATCCTTTCCTAACGCTGTATTATTGTTGCATATAGCAAAACAACCAAGACAACGAACTAATAGAACCATTCAGTCAGGACTCAATTACAACTTCATGTCAATCGCGTCAACAGAAAGGAAAACTTTATTTGTCAATCAACATCCCTCCTTATGTTGACATTTGCTCTCTGCAGTGATTCTACAATTGACTTTGTTGCTAAATGGGATCCAAACATCCTCTATGTATGTCTTTGTTTGCTGTCCCTGTATGGTAATTTTTCTATTAAAAGAAGTATCCACAGCCCTTTTCTCCAATTTTCTATAGAAAATTCAACGATGTTTTTTTCCAGCTGCATGCAAATTCCTTTGTGGATACGAGTCAATAAGAAGTAATCAGATCTTTGTGTTTTAAACATTGATCCTTAGCAAAGAAGCAAGAGTAAATGTATAGCTGAAGAGGTTATCACAATATGACGATATTACTTATCTCATCCAATTTTTTTGCCACTATCTAACTCTGCACAGGCAATCCCATCACATGTCCAGGTAAGTCCCTAAATATTAATGCATTTTCCAGCATCTAACATGGATTAGTGTGTTATTTATTTATTTACAACATTTCTACCCCACCCTTCTCAATCCCCAAAGAGGGGCTCAAAGCAGCTAACACCGGCAACAATTCAATGCCGCAATATCACAATATAAATCAATATAAAACCATAAATACACAATAGATTAAAAACAATCATATTAATTATACAGTCATAGCGTGCCGGCTTTAGGATAGGTGACCGGGACAGGATAGGGATTCTGTTGGTATACCGACCACCCCGCTGCACGACAGTCTCATTACCTGAGCTAGCAGGAATGGTCCCGGACCTAGCATTGAGCTTCCAACGGCTTCTAGTCCTGGGAGATTTCAATGTCCATGCTGAGACCTCTCTCTCAGGTGCGGCTCAGGACTTCATGGCCACCATGGCAACCATGGGCCTGTCCCAATTAGTATCTGGTCCCACCCATAGTGCCGGGCACGCACTGGATTTGGTTTTTTCCCAGAGATGGGGTGAAGGTGACGGGGTGGAGGAGCTGACCATCATTCCATTGCCATGGACCGATTACCACCTGATCAGGTTTAGACTTACCGTGCCTCCTAACCTCTGCAGGGGTGGTGGACCCATTAGAATGGTCCGCCCCAAGAGACTTATGGATCCAAATGGCTTCCTGACGGCTCTTGGGGAATTTCCCACCTCCTTGGCTGGTGACTGTCGATGCTTTGGTCTCTCACTGGGACAGTAAGATGACTAGGGCAATTGATACAATTGCTCTGGAACGCCCCCTCTCGAGTAACCGAGCTAAACCAGCCCCTTGGTTTACTGAGGAGCTGGCAGCGATGAAGCAAAATAAGAGGAGGCTAGAGTGCGTGTGGCGCCAGAGACCTACCAAATCAGCCCAAACACATCTGAATGCCTTTTTAAGGTCCTACGATGTGGCAATAGCAGCGGCACAGAAATCATTTCTTGCAGCCAATATTGCATCTGTGAAGAATTGTCCAGCTGAGCTATTCTGAGTTCTCAGGGGTCTGTTAAATCCGCCGAAAAGCAAGATCCCGGATGACTCGGGGGCTCGCTGTGAAGCATTTGCTCGATTCTTCGCAGATAAAGTTGTGTTGATTCGGTCGGATTTCAACACCATATTAACAGCGGTCTCTGAGAATGTAGCACGAGCATCTGCTTGTCCGGTTTTATTGGATTCATTTCAATTGGTTCAGCTTGAGGATGTGGACAGGATCCTTGGGGAAGTGAGACCTACCACATGCATCCTAGACCCCTGTCCATCCTGGCTGATAAAAGAAGCCAGAGGGGGCTTGGCAGAGTGGGTGAAGGTGGTGGTTAATGCCTCCTTACAGGAGGGAAAGTTTCCAGCGAGCTTAAAACAAGCTATCATAAAACCGCTGTTGAAAAAGCAGTTGACATAGTAGGGGGTGGTGCGCTCCCTGTATGATGCTCCGGTGAGCAATCTGGCTGCTGCCCATTGGACTAGTTGAAGCTTCCAAACAGTCTTCAAAGGCAACCCCGCATAGAGCGCGTTGCAGTAATCTATTCGGGATGTAACAGCATGATCATAACACTTGAATAACACTTTATTTATATTCTGTGGCTATCTTTATGTTTTATGTTTTGGACTATTAAAACAGCCAGAAAGTAAGTGCTGTTTTAATTAAATTGTTTAACACAAACTGGGGGTTTGGTTCATCTCTGCCTAAATATTGGCAGAGCCCTAGCATTGTGACAGTTGCTGTACATTTTTTGGATGGTATGGCCATGTTCCAGCAGCGTTCTCTCCTGACATTTCACCTGCATCTGTGGCTAGTGGTATCGTCAGAGATTCTGTTGCTACTGAGACACGTGGAGTATATATACAGTGTTCGCTCACTTAGCCCTCCTTGCCTTTTGCTTCACCAGGTGAAGAGAGAGAGACGGCGGTAAAAAAAATCCGCGAAACAGCAAAAATACCACGATATATATTTTCAATTAATATTTATTTAAAAACCGCAAAACAGCGAGTCCACTAAAAGCGAACCATGAAGTAGCGAGTACGCCTATGGAATGACCAGAGTGGGAGAAAGAACTTGGTTAGTTGCAACGTTCTTACTTACTTACTTAGGCGATCCCTTGTAGTCCAAGGATGATGGTCCTCCAAGTTGGGTGTACTGGAGGTGGGTCCATAGGTGACTGTGGAGCCCTATTCTTGATCTACATCTTCTCCCGCAGTGAGGGCATCAGTTTCCAGGTGGAAAGGGGTCCCGTTCGGGGTTGGCCTTCCTCTTGGCATGTTTCTCTCTTTCACCCTCCATTTGTGCCTCTTCAAATTCTGCAGCACTGCTGGTCACAGCTGACCTCCAGCTGGAGCGCTCAAGGGCCAGGGCTTCCCAGTTCTCAGTGTCTATGCCAGAGTTTTTAAGGTTGGCTTTGAGCCCATCTTTCAATCTCTTTTCCTGTCCACCAACATTCCGTTTTCCGTTCTTGAGTTTGGAGTAGAGCAACTGCTTTGGGAGACGGTGGTCAGGCATCCGGACAACGTGGCCGGTCCAGCGGAGTTGATGGCGGAGGACCATTGCTTTGGGAGATGGTGGTCGGGCATCCGGACAACGTGGCCAGTCCAGCGGAGTTGAAACAACATTCACACTTGCTTCAAACAGATCCTCCCACCCGGGACATTATTCCATAGGGATATATACACTCCACTTGCTTCGCCTCCAACAGACCTCTGAAGATGCCACTCGCCACAGATGCAGGTGAAACGTCAGGAGAGAATGCTGCTGGAAAATGGCCAGAAAGCCCGGAAAACTCATAGCAACCCATTTTCTAGTGTTACACCATTAAGCTGTATTTCTGGCATTGTGGAGGGATTGGTTGGAGCCTTCTGGTGTTAAAAGAATATTTTAGTTTTCTTGATGTTCAGTGAGAGGCCAAGTTCCCCACAGGCTTCTGCAAAGATGTTATGCAACACTATTTTCAAGCTGCTGATGGTTGACTCCATGGATACGGAGAGGTGACTGTATTCAGGGAGTTATCATGAAAATGCAAAAAGTGCATTACATTAAGTAAACCTCGGGATTGTTATGCTTTTGCGCAAGCATTTTTCTTTCCCTGGCTTGATCTGTTGAATCCGTGTCCTGGAAACAATAGCCATGTTTATTGGCAACAGCCATTCTGAGTGCCAGGACAGTATAAATAGACAGCCAAGTTCATTTTAGGAAATCCTGGATTTGTGTAAACTTAACCTGGAGAGTAACTTACTTACTTAGGCGATCCCTCGTTGCCTGAGTAGAATTGTCTTCCAAGATCAGTGTCCTGGCGGTGTGGAGCCCGATTCTTGACCCGCATCTTCTCCCGCAATGAGGGTGAAAGGGTCTTTGAGTGAAATTTGCAAATGCTAAGCAAGGGGCTTTGAATGAAATTAACAACCAAAGAGAAATATACCCTTTCTCTGTAGAAAAGGAGCAACACGGAAGAAAATGTTTTAAAAACAAGAGGCATCTTGTAGAGGTCATACAAAGTTCAAGCTTACATAGAAAGTTGGGTTGCGGTTAAGTGCAAAGGTTGTGGTTAAGTGCAGAGTCTGCAGGTACAAGACGGTACTTTCGATCAAAAGGTCAAGGGAGGGGGGCTGGAAAGAGAGTACTTTCCATGACCAAAAATCCTTTGTATTACTTGAGTATATAATGGTGTACAAAAGCCAAGGGAGCGCGGCAGTCTGTTAAAGCACAAACAGAAGTGCTGTCTGTCCGTCTCATGTTGATCAGCTTGAATAAATGGGGTCTTACATGAACCAATTGGACTCTGTGGATTTCTTCGAACCCTAAACCCGTGATCCCTTACAAGGGCATTGGTTTCCAGGAGGAAGGCAGTAGCAGTTGAGGTTGGCTTGATGTACCTTCCTCTTGGCACGTTTCTCCCTTTCGCCCTCCATTCGTGCCTCTTCAAATTCTACAGCACTGCTGGTCACAGCTGACCTCCAGCTGGAGCGCTCAAGGGCCAGGGCTTCCCAGTTCTCAGTGTCTATGCCAGAGTTTTTAAGGTTGGCTTTGAGCCCATCTTTAAATCTCTTTTCCTGTCCCACAACATTCTGTTTTCCGTTCTTGAGTTCGGAGT
The DNA here is from genome assembly GCF_025583915.1 of Anolis sagrei ordinatus. Taxonomy (NCBI): domain Eukaryota; kingdom Metazoa; phylum Chordata; class Lepidosauria; order Squamata; family Anolidae; genus Anolis; species Anolis sagrei. The sequence goes on along the minus strand of NW_026847549.1, from coordinate 5,815,322 downwards.
AGAGCAACGGCTTTGGAAGATGTTTCAGTGTCAATGTTGACTTTTGTGGAGAGGTGGCTGCCAAGGGAGCGGAAATGGTCCACATTTTCTAATAGTGCTTGGTAATACTGGGAGTTTCATGGAATGAAGAAAAGATCATGGAAGGCCTTGTAAATCTGCAATTCCCAGCATTCTGCAGCATTGAACTGGGTCAGTTTGAAGTGGTATCAAACTGTGTTAATTCCACAGTGTAGATGCACCATTAACTGTAATTTAGACTGCAAAAAAGAAGTGATGCCAAGGATTAAATGGTTGCCTTCAAGAGTTGTGGATAATCTGGACTGCAGCTCCCATGATGTTCGCCAATTGGTCATGGAAGGCCTTGTAAATCTGCAATTCCCAGCATTCCACAGCATTGAACTGGGGCAGCTTAAAGTGGTATCAAACTGTGTTAATTCCACAGTGTAGATGCACCATTAATTGTAATTTGGACTCCAAAAAAGAAGTGATGCCAAGGGTTAAGTGTTTACCTTGAAGAGTTGTGGATAATCTGAACTGCAACTCCCATGATCCATGCTGGATGGGGATGATGGGAGATACAACCTCCAGTCATTGCTGGAGGGTCACAAGCTTCCCCATTGACCGCCTTATTGATTCCCTAGAATCAATAAACAGAAGGAGTGTTAATATATGCTGCGGCCCCTTTAAATCAGGCTGGTTGCATCCTTGTGGGCGGGGCTAAAAAGAAGGGAAAAGGGGCGGGCCATACGCAAATCAAGACTGACCTACTGTTATTTCTCCTTCCCTTCCGCGTGGGCGTGGCTACAAAGGAAGGGGGCGTGTCGTATGCAAATACAGCATTTTTCCAGGCTGATGTCAGCAGTTGAGATGTTGAGTGGGCGTGGCTCTGAAGTCTTGAGTGACAGCGCCTTCTAGCCAATGGAAGCGTGCATCCAGTCAGAGGGCGGGACTTCCTTCCCGGATTTGTGAGCGGTGGAAGCTCGAACTCGGCGGCCAGAAGCCGAGCCGGCCGCCGCCATGATCAAGAAGTTCGACAAGAAGGATGAGGAGTCGGGTAAGAGGCGGGCTGGAAGGGCTGGCGTCGCTAAGGTGGCCAAGCCTGTCGAGTTAGGCCCCGTTGCTAGGCAGATTGGCAGGCCCCTTGGGAGAAAGGGCAGGAGACCCCGTACATAAAGAGGAACTTAGGCCTCAAGCCACGCCCCAGGACTGTAGCCACGCCCCCAGGGGCGTGTCTTCGGAGGAGAGCATGAAAGAGGCGTGTCCTGCTTGTCCTTAAGTAATAATAATAATAATAATAATAATGTGTGATAATATATGTAATAATATTTTTGGAAAGGCAAGTCCTGCTATTATAGTAGGAATAATAGTAATATAACTATATATATATATATGTAATATATCATTTACTATGTATATTAATATAATATAAATAGTATATAATAATAATAATAATAATGTGTGATAATATATGTAATAATGTTTTTGGAAAGGCAAGTCCGGCTATTATAGTAGGAATTATATATATATATATATATATATATATATAATATACTATGTATATTAATATAATATAAATAGTATATAATAATAATAATAACAATAATAATATAACGTGTGATCCAGTGCAACAGCCAGCAGAATGATCTTGTTTGCTGTGGACTCGTCTTGCTGTTTTTCAAATAATAATCGTATATAATGATATGTAATTAATAATATATTAGGAAGACCTATTGTGCAGGTACAACTGTACCAGGAGCTCCAATTTTGTTTGCTTTGCATTGAATGTTTGTTGTAGTCCTAAGTTTCAGGGACTCTGCAGATAGGTGGCTTCTTTTGGCTGCAATCATAGGGCAAGCCACCTGTCAATTATAGTTAGGTTCTCTGGTCCCGCCCCTTTTTGGGTTTTTGGGGGGAATGGGAGCCTTTTTGGGTTCAGTCCACACAGAGAAGCCTTTCATGCAGGACATAATACCAAGAGCTCCTGTAGAAAGCTTCGTCTTCTACAGCTTGGCTGGGGAGATATACAGCCTACAGCCTGACCGGGGTTGTACAGCCTTACAGCTCCTTTGCTGAAGGACTTCAGTCAGCCATCACTGAAACCTGAACACCTTCTTTTCCCCTGGAAGTCTACAAAGATTTGCTTGGTAAGGGTCACTCGCGGAAGCCAGAAGCAGTTGGTACCGGGTGCAGGGGCTCCACGCCAACAGAGGCAAAGACAGACTGCCCAGATTAGAAGTTAAGGATTTCCCCATTAGTTAGTATACAGTTATGAAGATAGTGCCTGTTCCCCGTGGACAAGATTGAGAGAGAGCCAATAGACTGTTAAGAAAGCCTTAAAGTACCTGTTTGTTTTCAATAATAAAGAACTTTGTTGAACCTTTAAGCAATCTAAAGACTCTGTTTTAAGGAAATCCAAGGGCCTTTAATCTGAGGCAGCCCTGGCATCTCGTTGGGCACACAGAATTTATTTCCTGTCTACAGTCTTATGCACAGGCCCAGCCTGCGACAGCACACCTATAGTATGATAATATATATAATAATATATTGTTGTTGTTCATTCGTCCAGTCGTCTCCGACTCTTCGTGACCTCATGGACCAGCCCACGCCAGAGCTCCCTGTCGGCCGTCACCACCCCCAGCTCCTTCAAGGTCAGTCCAGTCACTTCAAGGATGCCATCCATCCATCTTGCCCTTGGTCGGCCCCTCTTCCTTTTGCCTTCCACTTTCCCCAGCATAATTGTCTTCTCTAGGCTTTGCTGTCTCCTCATGATGTGGCGAAAGTACTTCAACTTTGTCTCTAGTATCCTTCCCTCCAGTGAGCAGTCGGGCTTTATTTCCTGGAGGATGGACTGGTTGGATCTTCTCGCAGTCCAAGGCACTCTCAGAACTTTCCTCCAACACCACAGCTCAAAAGCATCTCTCTTCCTTCGCTCAGCCTTCCCTAAGGTCCAGCTCTCACATCCGTAGGTGACTACAGGGAATAATACCATGGCTTTGACTAGGCAATGGATCTTTGTTGCCAGTCTGATGTCTCTACTCTTTACTATTTTATCGAGACTGGACATTGCTCTCCTCCCAAGAAGTAAGCGTCTTCTGATTTCCTGGCCACAGTCTGCATCTGCAGTAATCCTTGCGCCTAGAAATACAAAGTCTGTCATGGCCTCCACGTTTTCTCCCTCTATTTCCCAGTTGTCAATCATTCTTGTTGCCATAATCTTGGCTTTTTTATGTTTAGCTACAACCCAGCTTTTGCGCTTTCTTCTTTCACCTTGATTAGTCTCATGATGTGTTCTGCATACACGTTAAAAAGGTTGGGTGAGAGTATGCAGCCTTGCCGTACGCCTTTCCCAATCTTGAACCAGTCTGTTGTTCCGTGGTCAGTTCTGACTGTTGCTACTTGGTCCTTGTACAGATTCCTCAGGAGAGAGGAAGGGGGCTTGGGATGCCCAGACCACCAAGAACTTGCCACAATTTATGATGATCCACACAGTCAAAGGCTTTAGAATAGTCAATGAAGCAGAAATAGATGTTTTTCTGAAACTCCCTGCCTTTCTCCATTCTCCAGCATCCGGATATTGGCAATCTGGTCTCTCGTTCCTCTGCCTTTTCTAAACCCAGCTTGAACATCTGGCAACTCTCGCTCCATGTATTGCTGGAGTCTTCCTTGCAGGATCTTGAGCATTACCTTACTGGCTTGAGAAATAAGGGCCACTGTACGGCAGTCTTTCACATAGTATATGTATGTATATAATATATTACATGCATATACTAAATATGTATGTATACATATACATATATAGTATATTATGTAATACATATACTATATATGTATATATGTATATGTATCCATATATAGTATATGTATACATATACATATATAGTATATTTATTTATTTACATCATTTATATCCCGCCCATATCAGCCCGCAGGCGACTCAGGGCGGTCTACATATCGGCACAATTCGATGCCATCAATACAATACAACAGCAAAAACAATTAAGTGCATTTAGACAAAAAGGACAGTGCAATAACAATTTAAAAAGAGCTATATCTTTCATTCCAATCCTCATCCGTTTCGTCGTCTTGGCCGTTCCTGGGTCATTCTCCATCTCAAGCTTGACTATTCTGGGGTTCCGAATGCCTGCTCGAAGAGCCAGGTTTTCACTCTCTAACGAAAGGTCAGGAGGGAGGGGGCTGATCTAATATCCCTAGGCAGGGAGTGCCACAGCCGAGGGGCCACCACAGAGAAGGCCCTGTCTCTCTTGCGAAGCAGACGGGATCGAAAGCAGGGCCTCCTCAGATGATCTTAACTTCCTGGAGGGTTCGTAGGAAGAGATGCGTTCGGAAAGGTAGGGTGGGCCAAAACCGTTTAGGGCTTTAAAGGCTAAAGCCAGCACTTTGAAGTGTGTCCGGTAGCAAATTGGCAGCCAGTGGAGCTGGCACAACAGAGGAGTTGTATGCTCCCTGAGTGCCGCTCCTGTTAGCATCCTGGCTGCTGATCGTTGGACCATTTGAAGCTTCCAAGCAGTCTTCAGAGGCAACCCCAAGTAGAGAGCGTTGCAGTAGTCTATAGGGATGTAACCAGTGCGTGGACTACCGTGGCCAAGTCAGACTTCCCAAGGTACGGGCGCAGCTGGCACACAAGTTTTAATTGTGCAAATGCTCCCCTGGTCACCGCCGAAACCTGGGGTTCCAGGCTCAGCGATGAATCCAGGATCACACCCAAGCTGCGAACCTGCGACTTCAGGGGGAGTATAACCCCATCTAACATGTATGTAATACATATACTATATATGTATATATACATATATTTATTTATTTATTTATTTATTTGGTGCATTTATTGACCGCCGCTCTCAGCCCTAGGGCGACTCGCGGCGGTGTACAGCATATAAAAACAGTTTACAAAAACAGAAACAAGCAATCCACACAACAATAATACACAATACTATAAGTTACACTAAATAATCCGCTCCGTCATATCATAGAATCATATCCAATATCGTAGTCCATATTCCGTTCCAGATGTCAATTACCAGTTGCCGTAATATTCAGTTAAATGCCTTCTCGAAAAGCCAGGTCTTTAGGCTCCTGCGGAAGGACAAAAGGGAGGGCGCCTGTCTGATGTCAACAGGGAGGTCGTTCCACATTTATATTTATATATTTACATTTATAGTATGTGTATGTAATACATATACTATATATGTATATATACATATATACACACATATATAGTAGTAGTAGTAGTAATAATAATAATAATAATAATAATAATAATAATTTGTAATAATAATATATTAGGATGGCCAATAGTAAGAGTATGGTAACGATAATAATTTGAGATAATAGTATATATGATACTATATTAGGAAATCCAATAGTAGGACTAATAATAATAATAATAATAATTTGTAATAATATATATAATAATATATTGGGAATGCCAATAGTAGGACTAGTAATAATAATTTGTAATAATAATAATATACCCCTTCCAGATAGGGATGCCATCTCCACTCCATCACCTTTTACACTGTTGAATTACAATGCCCATAATACATACCTTTCAATGATGCTTCAGTAGAGACAGAACAACCAGCGAATGGTTTTGAGATTTCCCACTTTCCAATTTCTGACCTTAGGAATTGTGGGAGTTGAAGTCCAAAACACCTGGAGGGCCCAGGTTTGCCCCTGCCTACTGTGGAGCCAGGCCGGAAGATGTGTGGCTCCTTTTATGGGGATATTAGCCAACGATTCTCCTCCATCTCTATTTACTGCCAGATAATGATGTGCTTCTTTCTCTTCTTCCTCAGGGAGCGGCTCCAACCCCTTCCAACATCTGGAGAAGAGCGCCATCCTTCAGGAGGTGAGGCTGGGCCCTTTCTTTGCATCTCAGAAGTACAGGATGTGCATCCTCCAACTCTGCCTGCATTTCCTGCATTATTTTTGTCCATCTCCCCATAGGCTCGGATCTTTAACGAGACCCCCATCAACCCACGGAGATGCCTGCACATCCTGACCAAGATCCTTTACTTGCTGAACCAGGTAAACCTCTTTTGCTTCCCAGTTTGTTTTGTAAGGGGGGCAATTCGAGAAGGAGTGATTAATCGTGAATGTTTTGCATTTCCTGGCAACAAAGATCCGCCTAGTCAAAGCCATGGTATTTCCTGTAGTAACCTATGGATGTGAGAGCTGGACCGTATTGTCACTGCTCAATTCCTTCTCTTTTCCCATTCACTATCAACCAAGTAAATTTATATCATAAATGTTTGCTGAGGAAAGACACCAATTGCAGGCATAGACTGAAGTGAAACACCTCCCTTCTATTTGTATGTCTTCAAGTGATGTATTGTTCTATGGCAGGGGTCCCCAAACTACGGCCCGCGGGCCACTTCCGGCCCGCCAAGGGCACTTATCCAGCCCGCAGAGGAGGAGCGCCCCCCCCCCCACAGTGCCCCTCCCTTGGCTGGCTCATGCTATCCATCAGGCCCGATGGGCAGTGTGAGCCAGCTGCTCCTCCCTTGGCGGGCTCATGCTGCCCATCAGGCCATCGTGAAAGTAGGCCGTGCAGTGCTGCTCCTCCCTTGGCAGGCTCACGCTGCCCATCAAGGAGGCTGCCCCGGCGCTCCATGCAGTCATGCCAGCCACATGACCTTGGCGGTGTCTACGGACAATGCTGGCTCTTCGACTTAGAAATGCAGATGAGCACCACACCCCAGAGTCAGACACGACTGGACTTCATGTCAGAGGAAAACCTTTAACTAGGAAAATTGTGGAAGATCCAGGGTGGGAGAAAGAACTCTTGTCTGTTGGAGGTAGGTATGAATGTTTCAATTGGCCACCTTGATTACCATTTCATAGCCTGACAGTTTTTAGGGAGAGGTGATTAGCTGGCCCTGATTGTTTCTTGTCTGGAGTTCCCCTGTGTTTGAGTGTTGTTCTTTATTTACACTTATCATTTTAGAGTTTTTTTTAATACTGGTAGCCAGATTTTGTTCAGACTAGAAATAGGAAGATTTACCATTCTCTGCTCCTGGAATTACTGCCTAAAGAGGGCTAGAAAGAACCCCCTCTAAGGGCCCTTCCACATAGCAAAATAGGATATGTGCAATGTGCATAGGAATTTTTTAATTGATTTTTTTTAAAAAAAACTATAGTCCGGCCCTCCAACGGCCTGAGGGACAGTGAACTGGCCCTCGGTTTAAAAAGTTTGAGGACCCCTGCTCTATGGCAACCACATGAAATTCATAAGGTTTTCTTAGGAAAGGATTGCAAAGAAATGATTTGCCAATCCCTTCCTGTGAAATATAGCCTACAGTACCTTGGATTTGTTGGCAGTTTCCCATCAAAGTACTAACCAAGGGGTGACATGCTTAGCTTTCAAGATAAGGCAGGACCAGTGCTTTTTTGCAAAAGGTAGCATCTTCCATTCCTAGACAGACCCATCAATTCCACTGAATTTAGAAAGGCTAGGAAAATAGGTTATCCTTTATCTTCACCAGAATCAGGCACATATTGTCCGACTTTAATTATTGAGTTATAACTCACATCAGGCCTAGCTAACACAGCTAATGGTGAGGAATGCTGGAAGATTTGTTTCAAAACCACTTGAAGTTCCACAGGTGCCCATCCCTGACCTTGTTGCTGTGTGCCTTGAAGTTATTACCCATAATGTCTGGGAATCGCCAGAAGGCTAAACGGAGGGCTGCACAAACACAACAAGGACCAAGTAC